>WUAM01000179.1:3928195-3960840 GCA_024336885.1 Actenoides hombroni | reverse complement strand
CCAGGATGATCTGCTCCATCAGCTTCCCTGGTACTGAAGTCAAACTGACAGGCCTGTAGTTCCCCGGATCATCCTTCTGTCCTTTCTTATATAGGGGTGTTCTGTTGGCTGACTTCCAATCTGCTGGTACCTCCCCAGTCAGCCAGGACTGCTGATAAATGATGGACAGTTGCTTGGTGAGCTCCCCTGACAGTTCTCTCGGCACTCTAGGATGTAACCCATCCAGCCCCATAGATTTATTCACATTGATATTGCGCAGCATGTCAAGGACCATCTCCTGAATTGTAGGGAGGGCATTGCTTTCCTGGCCCCTGTCTCTTGGGTTGGGGGAGTGACTTTCCCCGGTGCAAGTGTTTCCATTACTAAAGACTGAGGCAAAGAAGGAATTATGCACCTCAGCCTTCTCCTTGTCTTTTATTACCATATTTCCTCCTGAATCTAGTAGGGGATGGAGGCCCTCCCTGGCATTTCTTTTATTATTAATGTATTTATAGACATTTTTCTTATTGCTCTTCACCTCTAAAGACAGATTAACTTCTAGTTCAGCATTTGACCTTCTAATTATTTGTCTCCATGACCTGACAACATTCTTATACTCATTATGAGTCATCTGCCCCTTCTTCCAGAGGCTATAAACCTTCCTTTTTACCCTGATTTTAAGCCAAACCTCCCTCTTCAGCCAGGCTGGTCTTCTTCACCGCCGACTTGTCTTACAGCACGTGGGGATGGCCTACTCCTGCGCCTTTAAGATTTCCTTCTTAAAAAATGTCCAGCCTTCCTGGACTCCTACATCTTTCAAAACTGACTCCCAAGGGATTCTACCAAGTAACCTCTGAAACAAGTCAAAGTCTGCCCTTTGAAAGTCCAAAGTGTCAGTATTGCTGCCCCCCCTCCTAACGTCTCAAAGAACAGAGAATTTAATAATTTCATGGTCACTGTTCCCTAGATGGCCTCTACCTGCCACATCCTCCACCAGTCCTTCTCTGTTTGCAAACAAGAGGTCCAGCAGGGCACCTTCCAGTATATGAAACTCTGAGGAAAACAACAACTTTCAGGGGAAGAAAGCTGGATTCTTTTACTTTTCTCTCTCCCACATGGAAAATATTGGAAAACTAGGGTAAAACTGAGAATAAGCTTCCATGCAAAATGCTGTCTAACAGTGATCAGTGAAACAATATTGAGAGAACATGTTTATGCATTCGAACCTTTCCAAATATTTTTTTATGTCACAACTGTTTTAAATGAAGCTACATTACTTAAAAAAATTCTAGCATTATGCACTGAAATTTTTATATACAATAAAGTACATTTATTGTTGGCCTTTATTATTCTGGTGTACTTCTATTACAGAGAATTATACTTGGGGATATTCACCTTCCATACATTTTTCTTCTGGACACAGCAATTTCCTCTATACCTGCATAATTACACAGTATTTCTGTGTATATGCACATCTTTGCTTACAAGTGAAGAATATTGAGAAGATTTATTTTCAACATGTTTGGTTTTGGGGTTTTTTTTCAACTTACTTTGAATTTTTTTTTCAACTGTTGTCATTTTCTGACAAGACAAAAACACCTTAAGGTGCAATGCTGTTTGGTGTTGCATTGCCTTCCCTGTGAGAAAGGGTTTGTTGTTTGGGGTTTTTTTTTCTTCCTAATGTCCAGTCTGGATTTCATAAGAAAGTATTTGGCACCTTTCCCCTTTATTATACTGTCTGCCACTACTGAGGACACATTTGCTTCATCGTTGCAATGAGATCACACTGTGATCTCATATTCAGCCTGGCAATCTTCACTCGTCCTTTCCAGCTCACTTATGCAGACTCCAACATGCACATGCATATTATGCTGTATTTAAGTACTCTAAGACCCATCTGAGCTTTTTTTTTTCCTCCTGAAAAAGTTGTTTGCTTTTCTTTTCTCAGAGTGATGTTATCCGCAAACCACAAGGGCAGATGGAGCTGAATTCCTCGTGCCAAATTGTCAGAGGTGAAGGGTCTCAAACGTTCCAGGTAAGTGTTGCTTTTTCATCCTGCAGTTAACCACACTCAGTGGCTGGGTGAGAGAGCACTTATTTCAGGCTGAATGGCACAGTATGTCTCAACTGATATGAGCTAGATTTATCTGGCCCCTGTGTTTCCTGGCACAAGCCAGGAATTTAGTTTAATAAATAATGGGGAAAGAGCTAAACCCAAGAGCTGTAATGCAACTACAGCTTTTTGAAATTGAAAGACATTCTCCTTTATTTTTGTTTTGGTTTAAACTATAGCACTTTCATTTTTTGCAGTTAGGGCTGAGAGCTTGAAATCTGTGGTGAAAAGTGATTCTTAAAGCAATTAAAACCAGATAGTACCTAGGATCTCCTCTTTCTGAAAGACTCCTCTCACAAGATCTCTAGCCTGACTTTACATGTCTGGTGGATCTGAAGAAACAGCCGAAGTATTTTATTTCTATTAGAATTTGACATCTGAAGCATTAGAAATTAGCCCATCACTGGGTTCATTTTAAAGTCATTATTGTTATAAGAGGACTTCATTATAAAGGTGGCATTAAAGTTTCTCTCATACTCTGACTGAAAGGCACATGGTCTGACTTGTGAGATACTTTCTGCCCTTATGGAACTGAAGTTGCTAAGGCTTGATACGATTAAATTTGTAGCATCTTTTCTCTCAGTCACAAGCTGTTGAAGGCAAAATGCAATACAAAGTGAAGGCAGCAAAAAATCCCATCTGTGGTCACCTTTAAAAATAAAAATTAGCTGCAGCACAAGAAAAGATGAGAGAAGAGACAAAGCCACAATATCCAACAGAAACAGAAAGAGAGCTCATAAGAATTTGTTTCATCTAAGTATCAGTTCTTTCATTTGAACTTTGAGGATTAGCGACTTTTTTTCTTCCTGCCCAAAAAAGATCCCTCCTGAACCACAAAAAACCCCAAAATCTGTATGGGATAATGAAACTTTATACTTCCTCACTTCTTTTCCTTCCAGCTCATGACAGAAAAGAGAACCTACTTCCTGACAGCAGACTCTCCCAACATCCTGGAGGAATGGATTCATGTCCTACAGAGCATCCTGAGAGTGCAAGTGACCAGTCCTGTTGGTGTTCCTCATAGTGATGCTAAACCCACTGTGAAAGGTTGGCTCACTAAGGTAAAATACTATTTCTTACATTATTAAATTGAGCTCAGTATTGACAGTGTACCAGCTTCTTGGTTTGCACAGTAAATGTCAGCAAAAAATTGGTATTTTAATATTCCCTAGAAGAGTGTGGAAAGAAAGAAAAGTAGCAGTAGACTTCTGTATTTCAGAGAGAGGAACATTTGTATAAATGATAACGAATGGGACAAACAAGGCTACTGAGAGATACTGACTTGGTCAAATAGTAAGTAATAAATATCTAGCTTATGTATGCTCTTCTTCAACAAAATTCACAGCATGTCATAGTAAAAAAATATATCCAACAGGCAACACTGTTAAATGTCACATTTAGTTGATCTTAACTTGGTGTTATAGGAGAGTTTCAAAGAAATGGCTTGTACAGTTCTAGATTAACATTTATTCCCCTCATAACAGACTGCATGTGCATTAGTATAAAGTACAATGGCTGAAAACTCTTACGCTTTATGCCATTTTCATAGATTAGTTTGGCATAGCAACTATGAATTTTTAAATATAATTCTGGCCGGCATTTAAAGGTGGCTAAAGACAATCTGCATCTGAAGCTTCCTCTTCTGCATTAGGAAAAAGCTCCCTAGACTAGATGTTGACTGATCTTTTCCTGCTGAGATGAAATGGTTTTGTTTTATAATCTTAAAAAGGTTATTCTTAATACTGTATTTCAGGATACAGGAATGACGGGTGGTTGTGCAGTATTTTACTCATTTAAAATGTTAGACCCATTTCCATAAAGGCCCATGTCCCATCTACTTAGGTGGGATGTACTTAGTTGCTGGGGCAAGTGGTACCTTGTATGTCTTGAGAGGAGTTCATACTGGCAAAGAACAAAACGTATGCAAGGTTTTAAGAGAAAGTTAAACTGAAATTTGAAATCTTAGAAAATTATCCCAGCAACACTGCTATGTTAAAAACATGTGTTTCTTTGTCCTACTAACAGGTCAAGCATGGTCACTCCAAGCTGGTCTGGTGTGCACTGATTGGAAAAACCTTCTACTACTATCGAAATCATGAAGATAAGGTAATTGCTTTTTCCCTTGTGTTCCTGAATCCTTCTTTCCCATTTCTGATGAAGCTTTCTTTCCTTTTACTGCTTCTGTGTCTAGTGCTTCAAGCTCTTCTTTGGTTATACTTCTCCTCTTCTAACAGTATCTGTTCCACAAAGAAAATCAATATTTTTTTCCTGCTGTGGTTTGATTTTGGTTTGTTTTGGCTTGTTTTGTTGTTGTTTGGTTTTGGGTTTTGCTGGTTGGTTTGGTCTTTTTGTTTTTGTTTTTTAGAGCAAAAATGACAGAAGACTTAGAAGGCAAGTGACTGCTCTTTCTCAGATCACTGTGTATCATGTTTCTTGCTTTTTCTCATTTCAGTCTTGTGGAGCCTTTAGAGCAGACTTTTATACAGCAGCTGATAAATTCTGCATACTGTCATTAAAATAAGTAGCAACAACAGTATGGGAAGAGAGAGGTCCATTACTGTGTCTTGGTAATGTCAAAACCTGTGACTCATACTTGGGATTTACCTCCAGAGTTAACACAGCAGATATCTTCTGTTTGACTGAATCTACCTATTTATGTAATTTTAATAGTACTTATTTTTCAGTAGCAAGCAGAAAGTCTGACCAGGATTAGACAGCAGTAGCTCCAGATACTGAGCAACTGACTATCAGAAAGCACATCCTGCCTTGCAAAACCAATGATGTAAACACAACTGACAAGTGTAATGTGAAGAAAACAGCACCTTATGGGAAAGAGTTTCTTTTTATTTGCATATTCTCATTCTGACCTGTAGATGCTCTCCCGAGAAAAATAATGAAAGTAGTAACACAGTTTGTAAGTACTTCAGTTGATGAAAGAAGAGATTCTACAGAAGATTATATAGTTAGTTAATCACTGAATTCTAGTTTATTCCTTACATTTTACAGCACTGCTAACATTTTGAACTGGGTTTTCTTTCCCAGCGTTCCCTGTCCTTAGCGGGAGATGAGCAACATTTATCTGACTTGCTTCCCCTCCTTATAGTGTCCTCTAGGGCATCTGCCTATGCGTGAGTCCAAAGTGGAAGAAGTAGACCGTTCCTGTGACTCTGATGAAGATTATGAAGCCACTGGCGGAGGACTTCTCTCATCCCACTGTACATTGGTGATTCACCCACAGGACCAGAGTCCCACGTACTTACTCATTCGCACCAAGCAGGAGAAGGTATGAAAAGCAGTCTCTTTGGTATCAGCAAACAAATGAGGCATACAAACTGAAGCTGTTTGTAGAAAACAAGGTCTGAAGTGACTTGTGCTGTTCTCATCCTTATGCCTAGAATACCTGGCTGTACCATCTGACTGTAGCAGCTGGTAGCAGTAATGCCACAGTGGGCACATCATATGAACAACTCATTGGAAAACTATTGGATGCAGAGGGAGACCCTAGTAAGTAGAAAACACAAGCGCTTTTCCATGGTAGCAAAGCATAAGGAAGGGTAGTTTCGATTCCCAGTTTTAATCCAGCTAAAGGTGAGGGAAAGAGATTCTCTGTAGAACAGCATATGATACAGTGTCCTTCTCCCCTAGTTCCACAGTAACATTTTCAGAGAGGACTGAGGCATTGTAATGAAACTAGACAAGTCCATCACATTGTCACATCATTTATCAAAGCATCTGGAACATTAATTCAAATTAAAATAAAGAACTGGAATTTTAATTTGTCCTGTTATTGTTGGTCCTGGTTTTCCTATCCTGGGAATTTTGACCATACAAATGTGTTCTCTTTCTTCTAAATGCACTCACACACACTTGCCTTCATATCTGTTCCTCTGTCTGCATGTATAAACCCTCACACATACATCCATGCTTTTTTGTCCCTCCTGTGCCTATGCACAATGTTCTCAAATGTGTATCAACACTTGCATTCGTACTTGATAGTCTTTTCTTGCATGTTCATATATTCCTAGACCTATATGTGAACCTTGCTTACTGTTGAATAGAGACTTGCACTTACAAAGATCCGCATTGCACGTGGCTGCCCTGGCAAAGTTTGTCTCTTGCTTGAATACACACAGCTGAGCAGTTTCTTCACCAGAATCCAGCTGATGAGAAGCTCTGACATAACAGGATTGAGGGTGGCAATACTTTCTGCTGCTGGTGACTCCTTGTTCATGGAGTTTGCTAAAATCAGTGAAGCGTCACCAAAGACAAATGCAATTAGTGTAGTGCTGCTCCCTCGGGTGCTTTGCCATTTCAGCAAGTCTCATTTTCAATGTGAACGCTGTTAGTTTTCTTCTGTTTCTGACACTGCATGTTTCTGACATCTTCTACTTAAGATTCTCCTCTGTGGAAACATCCTATGTTGTGCTACAGTAAAGATGGGTTGCACACATCCCTCACCACTCTGCCATCAGAAGCTCTACAGACTGAAGCTCTGAAGCTCTTCAAGGTATTTAAAAGGGACATGGAGTGGTTTTCAGTTACCTTGCTCTGTTGTTGGGGCAACAACATTGTTTCATCTTGTTGTTCATCACTGCATGTACTGTTGCCATTGGTTGCTTTACAGAGGCCTTCTGGGTCATTTAATTACAATAGAACAGTTGGATATTAGGCATTATTAATTCTCTGAAAGTTTTAAGTTTTCCTTATAGGGAATCTGGGTTTAGGAGCAATGTCTCTCACAGTCTTTATGCTTCAAAATTAGGCTTATCTTCCTCTTTCCAATAGTTGGATTGAAGGAAATATAAATAATTTACTGGCAAACTCAGTTGTGTCAGTAAGACCAATAGCAAAACCACTAGAGGTTTCATTCTTGCTCTCTACAGGCGTAAGATCATCAGTAAGACTGGCAGGCTTAGCAAGGTAAAGCATGGGCATGGAAGTCAGGAAGCACATTTTCCCCTCAATTCTCTTGCTGACTTGTGAGCTCCTCAGTCTGGAGGAGGTTGAGTGAATTTTCTAGTTGCCACAGCTAAAGAGGGAGGGATAGGAATTAAGTATTTCTTCTCCTCCCTCCTCTCAAGGTTATTTAGAAGAATTCATTATTTGTTTCTAACACATCTGGGGAACCTGTATTTATGGCCTTGACTAACTTTCACCCTTTTACAGTCCTGTCAGCTGTTCATCAACGTCCCTGTGGAGGCACCCTCTATAGATTACCACGTGTCTCTTGCCCAGACAGCTCTGCAGGTCTGCTTGACACATACTGAGCTGCAGAATGAAATTTACTGTCAACTTGTTAAGCAGACCAGCTGCCGACAACCCCAGAACCACTCAGTCATTCAGGTCAGTTTCTCTTTTGTCACTTGCACTCTGCAAATACTTTCTATTTAATTCCATGTTTTTAATAATTAGTAATGGGACTGGTTCTCACAAAATTGTGCAACTGTTAAAGTTGTGCTGGAGGAAGGAGAATCTCAGCCACTGGTGTGAAAATTAAAACATGGAAAATGTAACTACCTGCAAAATAAATTTTAGTTTTATTTTAACCATTTACCAGTTGCAAGTGGTCTATTCAGACCACATTCAGAATCAAAATTCATAGCTTGTGTTGGCTAGCTATGATTGTCACATGGTCTTAATTTTGTTTTTCATTTTAGTTAACAGCAGGAAAATCATGAATATTACTATTAGTGCAAAAATCAGGTTTTGCACTATAATTATTGAGTAAAATTAATAAGTTACAGCATGAATGTGCATACTTGATGATAATATTCCCAGCTCAAATGAGAAAATAAAATCTGGTTGGAGAACGATGAGTCTAATTTGAAACAACATACCTCAGTGTATTCTTTGTTATGATTTGCAGTTACAAATAGGAAAAAAGTATTAACTGAACTCTTCATTGTTCACTCAGCTCTGCTTACATTACTCAAAATTTTTGAAAGTGGCCAATCATTTAGAACACCTCTTCTTAGAGTCCAGGTTGAGATACTGAAGAGCAGTCTGTCCTCTGACCATTACTTCCCTTTGAAGCATCTTGAACTACATGTCTAAAAATGGTCAATCCCAAAAGCCCTACTCACCATCCAACATTTTGGTTGCAGTATTCTGTGACAGAGAACAGGCAAGTACAGAACAAGAATCATGTCCAGTTTTATGTTCATAGTGCTGGCAGCTCCTGGCTTTGTGTGCTCCTCTATTCCTGCCTCAACATCACTTCCTCTGGTATATCAAACAGCACTTCCAGCGACATGCAGACACCAGGTAAAGACTGCAACAGCATTTTCTTCTGCTAAGCTGATTGCCTTTTGCATCCACTATGGATAAAGATGGAAGCAATTTTGTTACTCACATCTGCAAAAATAAGTTGAGGGAAGGGACAGAAGGTTTCCAGTGGTATCAAGCTGTCCCCCTTCAGTCATTCACATTAATTTGTCACATATTAAGCTAGCTCACAAAACAGTGTGACCTATACTAGCAAAAGTTTGGGGGCTTTTTTCAGATATAACTGAAGCTACATAGGGACAGGTTTGTTTGGGTTTTTTTTCTGATGCATCTACTTACTTCTGTTGACAGAAAGACAGACCAAAGTAATTACCAGAATTATTAGAATTTTAGATGATCACATTCTGCTGTCAGGTTAGCAGGCATACTGACAGAATGAAAGTGAGGCAGAGAGCATTTCGGGGAACTATAAAAAAGGAAAACCTAACAAACCTGAAATATAAGCTAGTACTGGTTTCTGTTAACCTCTTTGGTAACTTTCCCCTGTAAGAAAACAGCTCAAGATCTACTGTAACAGAAATAAGTTGTTCTTCAGTGTTCATGCTGTGCTGTGTTTGTTTCCATGGTGATCTCTTCAGCATATCTAACTGTCCTTGGCAGGGAGGTCACAGCTAGAAATGTCTAGTTGTCTGTTGCAACAATATATTGTTGCTAAGGTATACGTAAAAGTGGTTTAATTTCAAACAAATATTCATATTCAACTACTCAGCCTAAGTCTGCTTTGGAACCCAAGCTAAACATAAAGGACATCTGTGTACTCCGCCTATCATTATTTTATTATTCTTTTCTTACATGCTGCCACTCAGAAGCAGAAATACAGATATCAGGCACTGCCTGACATTCAGGCTCTCTCTCATAGACTAAGGCAACACATTAGGGATCTTGTGGCTAGTACTAGGAACCATCTCTTCAAACTTAGACATTACCAGCTCCCAAACTGGCCCATTCAACTAGGTAGTGGAGCTGCTCTACTGTTAGGGACTATTGAATTTTATAATGACTTGCTGCATCATATGAAACAGATTTAATGCATCAGTTTCAAGCATTATTATATTGATGGTCTGCCAGGTTCTTAGCCCAAAAGTACCTTAATCAAAAAATAAACTTTAAGTAGAAACAAAGAGGAAATGTATTTATACAGTCCATCTATGAAACAATGATCAGGGCAAAGTGTACTTATGTTTATCTGTAGTTTAGATCAGGTTTAGAGAAGTTGCTAAATGGGACTTAGTTTAGCTCTTTCTGCCTAGCTTTAAGAATACTTCTGTCTCTTTAGATGGAGCAAGTATGGCTGTTTCTTGACCAGTTAAATCAACTTTCTTTCCTTGTTTCATACAGCAAACAAGACATTGAAATGTTTACGCTGCATAATGCTTATGGTCTAAATTTACCCTAGATCTTCATTCTAGGTATCGATTTTCATCAAAGATGACCTTAGAGCATATAGCCAATCTCTAAGAGAGAAAGAAAAGTAGGGCACTGTTCTAGGGTAGAAAACACAGGGCTCAGGAGCATTTGGAAGCCAAACACAACAGTTTTTTGTTGAAGTAAAATGCTCTATTTGAAAATTGTTCAAGCGCATTAGTGGGGAGGTGAGCAATATATCGCTCCATTGAAAAGCCAGGGCTCCTGACTTCTGTGTTGCTTGCAGGGATTTAACTGGAGATTTAATCATGTACTGAGCTCCAGAAGGTATCTTGATTGGAATTCGTTTCCCCTGCAAAGTGATAGCATGGTTATAAATCCATATAAATCCTTCCATTTCAGAACTTATTCAACTTATGTATTCTTAAGTTATTGAGGTTTTTTTACAAAAGGTGTAATTGACTCTTGCTGCCTGGCTTTAGAGATGCTTATATCCTTTTGGTGCTGTTCAATGGAGCACTCTCTGCAGTAGATGAACTGATTTTTATCAATTATATATAACTATACTCTACTGAACTGTCAACAAATTTAAGCCTGCTTTGAATCTGTCAAGTCTTGATTGGCAGATAGAGTTAATATATGGAAACTGATAATTTGTATAACCATGTAAATTGATAAACATGATTTATATAATCCTGTGAGACTAATGCATGACAACTTATTATTAATACTTACCAGGACTTGACGTGATAGTAACTAAATTCCACTGGCATGAGAGCTGGTTTTAGGGTAAAACAGTCTTGGTTTCATGGATACTGTGATGGCAACAAGGTACAGAAGAGGATATTCCTGTACTATGTCCAGTCCATCTAGGAGCAGGGAATTCTCTTGAGCTGCCCAGAGAGACAATTTTCTAACTTAATTTTACAGATCCTTGGAGCTCAGGTTTGGGCTGTAGCTTATCACTTGAACTGTTCGTCTGTTGAGTTGAAGTAGGATATCTGCACAGAGATGGATCTTTGCCTGAGGGAGGAATACTTTGTCATGGCATGGGAAGTGGAAGAGAACATGGCATTTAAAGCATGTTTGTGGCTCATCTCTACTTCTTTGCCTAGGAGTGAAATAGGCAAGTATGCCATCTACTGCCAGAGATCAGTAGACCGCACTGTGCAGGCTGGTGAGCGGGAAGCCAAGCCCTCCCGGATGGAGATTGTGTCCATCCTGCTGAGAAATCCCTACCACCACTCACTCCCCTTCAGCATCCCAGTGCATTTCATGAATGGAACCTACCAGGTGAGCCACCACAGCTGCCTTTCTTCTTGTCCCTAGAGGATGAACCATCACCTGCCTCTTTTACGTGGACAGGTGGCAGGCACCATGTTGTTTATATGTATCAGGTATTGGAAGATAGATGGTATTTCTCCTCCTTGCCATTTTTTCCTGAGGAAATGACTCAGCCCCAGCTCTACAGGTCTTAGGAAGAAAAGGTAGCTGAGGAAAAGGGAAAGCTGTCCTAAGTGTCGCTGTATGAGAAAGAATGCAATGTGAAGGGACAAAATGTGTGAGTGCTGTCACTGGAGCTGGCAGTCAATCCTGAGATGTCAATCTGAAGGAAACCAGGCTTCATTAGCTGTGCTATACCCATCAATGATACGGTTCTTGAAAGTTATCCTCAATTAACTCCTCTTTCATTGCAGGTTGTAGGTTTTGATGGTTCCTCAACAGTTGATGAATTCATCCAGCGACTAAACCAGGAAACAGGAATGAAGAAGCCATCCCACATGGGATTTGCTCTCTTCACAGATGATCCTTCTGGCAGGAATTTGGAACATTGTCTGCAGGGCAACATGAAGGTAGGTTTTGGGTTTTTTCCCCTCTGCTACATTCAGCACACATCTTTGAAGAGCTGCTAAATGGCTAATAATGTTTTCTTAATGCAGCAAGATCAAATACAGTTGAGTATTGTCTATCTAGATTAGTATTCAGAGATGAGATACTGATTCCTGCACTTGGGTCACAACAGCCCCAGGCAACACTACGGGCTTGGGAAGAGTGTCTGGAAAGCTGCATGGTAGAAAGGGACCTGGCGATGTTGGTCAACAGCTGGCTGAATATGAGCCAGCAGTGTGCCCAGGTGGCCAAGAAGGCCAGTGACATCCTGGCTTTGTATCAGAGATAGTGTGGCCAGCAGGTTTAGGGAAGTGATTGTCCCACTGTACTCAGCCCTGGTGAGGCTGCACCTTGAATACTGGCTTCAGTTTTGCACCCCTCACTGCAAGAAAGACATTGAGGGTCTGGAGCATGTCCAAAGGACAATGAAGATGGGGAAGGGTCTAGAAAACAAGTTTTATGAGAAGCAGCTGAGGGAACTGGAGTTGTTTAGCCTGGAGAAAAGGAGGCTGAGGGGAGATCTTACAGCTCTCTCCCACTATCTGAAAGGAGGCTGTAGTGAGGTGGAGGTCTGTCTCTTCTACCAAGTAACAAGCAATAGGACAAGAGGAAATGGCCTCAAGTTGCATCATGGGAGATTTAGACTGGACATTAGGAAAAATTTCTTCATCAAAAGGGTTGTCAAGCCCTGGAACAGGCTGCCTAGGGAGGTGGTGGAGTCACCATCCCTGAAGATGTTTAAAAGATGTGTAGATGTGGTGTTTATGTACATGGTTAGTGGTGAACTTGGCTGTGCTGGGTTGATGGATGGATTCAATGTTCTTAAAAATCTTGTACAACCAAAATGATTCTGTGATTCTATAATTAGCTCATTCTAGTCTGAGATACTAGTTAAGACAAAGCATGTTCTGTTTTAGTAGGTGATAAATTGATCGATCTTTAAAAAGTCTTCAATTCAGATTTTAGCACATCTTAAAGTTTAATTTGTCTTGATTACAAAATTAAAACATGACTGAGCTAGCTATCATGAGCAGATATTACAACTAACATCAAATATGACACTCCTAATTGAGACAAATTTCTGTTAGGCTGTGAGTCTCTTGACATGTCTATATAAATCCCATTTACTGGATTATGAAGTATCTCCCTGCTATCTCAAGACTCAGGCTTTCATTCTTGATGAGTGTACTTAGGGGAGAAAGCTCTACTGAGTATGTCTGTCCTTTAAAAAAAGAGAGGAGTGCCTCGGATCAAGGGAAAAGGAAAGCAGATAGAGTATTAACACACGCATCTTTCATATAGAGATTTTTATCCATGCTGCAGCTGGATGACTGCCTTAAGTGGGCAGGCAAGTGTCCATGAATGAGATATATCAGATTTTGGTATAAGTCTGATACTGTTGTACGTCATTGGTGGAGGAGGAGCAGTAGTGGCAATTTTGAAAAGGCCCTGATACCTGTAAGGAACATAAACATGCAGTTTTACACAGCACAAAATTTCACATTGTTCAATGGAGAGGGAAGATGACTTTAAATTAGATGGTTTGAAGAGGAAACTGCCACAGACTGATGTAATGGTGGCAATTTATATAATTCACTTTTTAGCCTGATGCAGGTTAAATAATCTGGAGCTCTGCTGGTAATTAAGCCTCCATTTGGAGAGATGAGATATTACAGTAAATAAAGGAGCTTGAGACAATCAAAGGTTTCACTTTTATGGGTTAACTGGTTATTATTTATTTGCCAAGGCAACCCCAGTGGCTTCTTGAGAGGATTAGGATACCTGATTATGTATTTTGTGTGGCTTCTTACGTTTACATTCCACTTATCAAGGTGCTATCAAAAGAGAAGTAGGGTACTTTATTGTAAAAGGACTGGAATAACTAAGAGAAGCTGAATGTAACTCAGTCATTTTTAGTAGTATCATGGTTAATTTCTTTGTTTCCAAAGTTGGCATCTAGAACCAAATATTTCCAGGGTTTGGACATTCACACCTAAGGATTTGGTTTAGCCATGTGTGTAGACAGCTGCTATTCAGGGGATAAGTTAGTGCTTTAGTTTGGCTCAGGAGGGCACTTCTAAAGCAAAGCTACCAGTCTTTGATATTAACCATGCTTTGATTCACATTGAGGAGCAGCCTTAGCATGAAATAGATTCTTTTTCTGTGAAACATGAACCGGAAAATGTGACCCAACATAGTAGTGGGCTTTCAGGCCATTTGATCAGATGGAAGCCAGTCCAGAGGGAAACCCTTTGAAACTCCTATTGTGTGGGCATAGTCTTACAAACAGGTGGGTCACCATGCAGATCTCCTCCTGGGCTTTGTTACTTGCAACATAGACTTAGCCACAGAGTTGCTACCAGACTAGAATTCATTTACACATGTCCCCCTGCAGATTAGAGCTGGAGCTTTCAGTTGGAAGGCTTTAATTTTTACATATTGTGTAATAGAAAGATGAATTGTCACTTTTAGCTGTGTTAGTGCTGATCCAGTCTGTTTCTTTATTGTGTTCCACAATACTTTTTTCAGTTACTTTCCCCTCAAGCCTTGACTATATATTTCACCTTAGTTTGTCTCTCCTCTCTCCATTATATTTATTTAAGATCTGCGATGTCATTTCTAAATGGGAACAAGCCTTAAAAGAATTGCATCCCGGGAAATATGAAGGTGGCACAAGAATTGTGAAGTTGACCTATAAGAACAGGTATGGTTCTTTGTTGTTTGGCCTCAATACTGCTATTAATTAAACATTTCTAAAATGCATATACCTCTGTAGATATCTAATAATTTATAGTACTGTTAGTGCCAAAACTATTTTAGCTAAGATGTGTTCAAATCCTACATGAGATGTGATGACTTGCGTGTGTGTGTGTGGTATATGTATAAAAGAGGGTACATGGCCTAGGGGTAAAACCCAAACCACTTTACAATAGCAGAATAGACTTCAAATGAGTTAAGAACTAGCAGCAGCACAATAAGGCATACCTGGCACAATTGTGTTTGCCTAAATCCTAAAACTTAATTAAATAATGCATGTTAGGTGGGAAGAAGAGAAACCTATGAGAAAAATCACCAGTGAGAATGAATATGCTGAAACTTGCAATTAAGTGAAGAATCGCAAAGATTAAAAAGATATCAGAACAATGTTTTAAATAGCATGAGCTGTAGAAGAGACATGTAGTAGCAGTGCCCAGACTTTATAAAGAAGAAATGTTAAAAGTTAGATGATGAGAGGTGATAGAGAAGGGAAGTAAGAGACAAAGATCTAAATCAAAAACTGGAACAAGTCCATAATTTATAATACAGACAGGAATTCTGAATCACAGTGAATGGAGAGCTGCGTATGAGAACAAGGAACTGCTTTCTGCCTGTGAATTCTCTTTGCAGGGAAAACAAAGGCCACCTCAAAACCAAAAAGAGACAAAGTTCTGTATTAAACGTATGAAGATTTTGTTGACTGTAACGGTGAAATAAATTTCTGTCAACTTTTATAGTTGGTATAACAGAGGTGGAAGCAGAAGTTATTGCATTTGACCCAGAAGGCAGTATTCATTCAGGAGGGAAACTTTGCAGTATTATGGTGTTGGACTGCAGTGTGCCTAGACTGGGCAGTAAGGATATTTTGATAAGGTCTTTCCAAGGCTGAGCTGTTCTAACACCAAGAACTCTGATAAGGCATGTGTGAGGTCAGTATGGTCCTAATGGTGCTAAAGTGACATAAAACCAAACAAACGAATCCACTGGAATGAATAACTTGGGTAGTGTTGTGGAATATGTAGTCACAGATGCAGCTTTACATTCATATTTGAATTAGATGGTGTGAGCTATAAATAGGCATGCACGAGGAATGATTCTGGGAAGCATTCCCCAAGCTGGTGTCTTCAACCCCCATTAGTCGCCTTGCTATACCAGGTCAAAGAAAATTCCAAGTGTGAAGGGAATAAAAAATAATAGGAAGCTTTGATTTACAAGAATGCTTCTGCAATTTTTGAAATAAAGCCAAACCGAAGACTTTTTTTGATAACAATATCAGTGTAAGTGGTCAAAACAAAGCTGGCAAAAATGACAAGTCTACAAGGCTGCCATGTAGTAATTTATGTATGTAGAGCAGAGGTCTGTATTCTGTGATAAGCAGAGAAGGCCATATCTTAAATATTGCCTGTCTGTGCTTGATGGAGATGGACAAACACTGTGTTTAATAAGGATTCACTGTCTTGAAGTGTTTGGCTTACAGAAATTAAATGGCTTCCAAAGCTGGAAAGCATGTTTTGAGCCTCCTTGCCCAAATCTTGCTCATAAGGGAAGCACCTATGCTTCCAAATCCATGTCCAGTATCCCTGCAATACATAAAGTTCACTTTGGAGGAGGAAAAGACAAAAACCACTTTTATTTTTACTGACCTTGATTAAAGTTACCACCTCTCTACTTCTAGTTCATATATATTTTTACCTACACAATCCTCTCTGCTTTTTAGGCTATATTTTAGGAGCCAGGCCAAAGGTGAGACAGACCGTGAGCGGTTGCTACTGGCCTTCCAAGTCAGCAGTGAAATAGCCAGCGGAAGGTTTCCTGTTAATAAGGAATTAGCTCTGGAAATGGTGGCTCTGATGGCTCAGGTGAGTATGGCTGTGGCCAGAAATCCTTACTTTTGTCTTCCAGGATCTTCAGCTGTACACTGAGTAATCTTTGACTAAGCAGCTTATCTTTGACATAAATGGTTTTTCTTATCAAACAGTCTGAGTTGTACTATGTCATACCCATTATACCAGCATACGTATGCTGTTAGAACACCTTTTGCTATATGGAAGCTTGCTACAGTAGTGCCTCTCCTTTCCTCCTGAAAAAAAATACTGGAAGAAACAGTGAGGCTGGACTATCCCCAGAACCACTCCAATTAGTGCTTTAGTAGAGACATGGAAATAGTAAGGCTACTAGAATTCCATTAGTAGTAAAAACTGCCAATAGTCTCTTACTCAGGATGAGCATCTTGTAGGATCCTCCATTAGACCTCCAGGGTTGCATTTAGCATTTTACTACATAAAACACACAATATGGGCTGTGGGCATCATAAGCAGGATAATAGTTTCTTACAGAGCTGAAATGGATTATTGCATTTGTTAGAGCAATGTAAACTGAGATGAAGAAGCTGGGCACATTGTCCAAACTATTTACAAATATGCTGTTGTTTTAATTGGTCAATTGAAAATAAAGCCCAAAAGCTTGGCACTAATACGGAAGTGTCTCCCTACAAGAAGTAGCTGGCCAAGGTCTTGCTTCACTTTCTTAGACTGGTAAAGAACTCCTTGGGCGGTCACATCCTTAGTAGTTGCTCTTTTGTGTACATTTACACATGGTAAATGCTGTAGACAAAATTTCCCAGCCTAATGGTGTCTTTTTTTTGCATGACTAATAAACACAGTAATCACTGGTATAAGAATTAATGAAATCTTGTACTGCACTAAAACCCCATAGTTCTGTTGCACTATAATCTGTGGCATTGTCTTAGGTGGAATATGGGGATTTGGATCGACCAGGATCTTCAAGTCCTGGGGGAATATCACAGTCAAAAATGCAGCATCTTCTCCACCAGGTCTTAGATAAATTCTACCCCAAACGCTACAAGCAAAACATTACTCCTGAACAGCTCAGGTAAATTGTTGGTTCTTCTATAGTTTGCACTGAAAACAAATTTTACTTGCAAAAATTCTGTCTTTATACTTAAGAAGTATCAAGGAACTCTGTCAAGATTATATGATGTAGAAACTTAAACAAAACACAAGTGTCAGGAAGAGGTTTCTTTAAAAGAAAATAGAAATTAACTAATATAAAAAGAGCCAAATCACCAACTAATTTTCCTCTAGACAAGAATTTTAAGCTTTTTGCTTCCAAATTAGGCATCTCGGTTCCAACAAACTCTAACCTAAGCCTAAGATGAATTCTGTTTCTGAATTTTTGTTTTACTCTCCCTCCAAGAGTAAATTGAATCCAGATGCCTAACATTTGCAATGAGCCACAAAGCCAGGACATATGGTCTGCTTCAGGCCATGCAACAATTCTGGTAGGACATAATTTGGCAGGGCTTTTTGATGTTCTGACTTGGAAATTCTCTCACGCAATACAGAGATCTCAAGTACTCAAGTACAGAATTCAGATGCTGCCACAGTTCTCAGCTCTCATTGCTTTAAAGAAAGAGAATGGTCATCTTTCAGATCTAAAGCTACTTAGCAATGATTTAGTGGAACTAACACAATTATGTCCTTTTGGAAGCAAATTCCATATGCAAATACCAAGATAGCTGCCAAACCATCTCTAGTGAACCAAATCAAGAGTGAATTAACATATATTGTCACTCCATATAAAGCACACTACAGTTAAGTTCAGATGAAGGTGAGAATATAATAGAATAGGAAGACAAGCTGGGCAGGATTTTACTGTAACAGCTACCTGAGTGTAGTTATAGTTGTGTAGTGTATACACCAGTGAACAACCCTTAAGTGACAGGAATTCCTAAGCATAAAAAAAAAGTAGTACTAAAATAATTGTGGAAGTAGAGAAGATGCTAAAATAAACTCAGGTTGTACAACCCTTGTAATTGACAGTGCTTAACAGCCTTGCCCATAATGCTGTAAAATAGATCTTTTGGAATAAGAGGTACATTCATTAACTGCCACAGTTTTACTCACCTTTCCTTGGAAGACATTAGCAAATAATGCTGTCTTGTGTCTTGAATTCTGAAAGGCAACTGGCTGACAGGCTAGCAACAAAGTGGATGGTGCTGCAGGGATGCTCTCCACCAGAATGCATTCGAATTTATTTGACAGTGGCCCGGAAATGGCCTCTCTTTGGAACTAAAATATTTGCTGCTAAGGTAACGAGCAAACTTTTTTTTCCTCCTCCGGAGAGTGAACTATCTGAGCAGAGATGTACCTCTGATCTCAGGTAACATGGGTTGAAAATGGTTCTACTTCAGGAAGGGGAAAAATGGAACAATACTCCGTTCTGAGTGAACGGTTCTGAGTGAACAGTTACCACCATATATTTACATTTAGAAAGAAGGAAGGGAAATAAGTTCTAAACGCTAGGGGTTGCTAGCTTTCAGTAAATAAATACTGAGGGTTCCATGGCTGCATCAGTTGATCATAACAAGGAGTCCTACCTCTCCTTACAAAACTTGCCAAAGCTTTCTCAGGCAGGAACTTCCCTGGCCTTCAAGGCTGCAATGATAGTTTAAAAAATACTATTTACATACCACTGCAGGGGTGGAAGGGAGGAGTCCCCTGTAAATCACAGCTGGCAACTGATGCTAGGTGAAAGGAGAATGGGTGTTTCAGTCCTGTTGTCTGCTTGACACATTGCTGGCTGCTTTCCTTGCCACACAAAAGACGCAAAGCACTGCTAATGTCCGGTTGCAGAGACAAAAACTAAAGCACATATTGGGTAAGCTGCCAGCCCACAGGCATCAGTGGGAAAGAACAGCTGGAGGGAGTGCTTCTCCCAGTAGCTTGTACCATCCCTCAGCTCATCTCAAGCTAGAGCTCATCCAACTAATGTCTTAGCACATAGTAGCTGTCCGAGGAATCTTGAAGGCATTAAACACCTTCTGCAACCCAGCAGAAACCTCCTTTGTTGACAGCTTGAGATAGGTCTTGTTCACAGTTATGAAGTCAAAGCTGCTATAGTTAATGGAATAAATTCTAAGGATGAAAGGGACCTCTTGAGTAAATATGCAGGAAGTTTTTGAAAAGACAAATATTTCCACTGTCAGGAGTAGAAGCAGAAAAGGTTACTGGTGTTTGAAGTTACTGCCACTGGAGAATCAGAATATAGAATAGTTCCACACAAAGCTTAAATAATGTTGATATTCCTGATGATTAATATACTGTATAACTTTTCAGTAGGTGGACAGCAAAGCCTATGGCATTAGCCATGTAATAGCAGATTCCTGGGAAGGATTCACATCATTAGCCACAACAACATGTAACTCATCTTTAACAGATAATTGATGCACATTTGGCAGAATCTGTAAGAAAGAAAATTGTATTGATGATCGTACTGGGTGCACTGATATTATAGAAACCAGCAGGCTTCACTGCATGCCTGGCCACTGGGAGTAGTGTAAGAACCAGAGCAGAACTGCCATCTTGTTGTTCTGACCTAGCACTTCCTTCAGTTTTAACTACTCCGATGGAAATTAATTAATCTCAAAGCTTTCATTATCATTGCATGTCTTGTGTTACTAGTCTCAAAATTCTCTGTAAATCCAAAAATGCTATTCCAGATTTTGAGAAAAGTCCTCTTAAAAATCAAACCAGGTCAGACCAGTAATGCCTACTGGATTCCTGCTCATCTGCACTTTATCCTTAACATCTTTGTGTGGTGAAATATCTAACCTAAAAGAAATATCTAAATTAATAACTTTCTGTCTCTCTAGCCTATTTTGCCTTCCCCATTGGAAGACTGTCCAGTCTGGATAGCTGTGAATGAAGATGGTATCAGCATACTGGATCATAACACTATGGTATGGTGAGGAACACTGTTTAAGAAAAATAACTTACCTCCTGCAGAAAGACATTCCCTTGAGTCCACTTAAAGTCACTAAAAGTTTGTCTTTAACTTCAACTGGATCAAGAAGTTAATTTGTAGAAGCCAGAAATGGGGGAAGTCAGTGCTATGTTTGAATGTTACATAAAGAAAGGAAATTTACAGCGACTGTGTAAGGTAGGGTTTCAGGAAATGGCTAACTGCCTCTTCGATGGGAAGCAAACATGCTCAAAAATCCCTTGCAAAATCCCACCATCTGGGATACAGTAAAGTTTGGGTTATTGCTCTGAAGCAGTGAGGCATCAAGCAAGCCAGGAGGAAACTAGAAATGTAGTTCTTGCTTGAGCTTTCTCTGCCCGCTGTTACCTATAGAGCTAATGACCTATACTGCCTATTGCTGCTGCTTGCAGTAAGTAGCCAATATATTAGTTTAAGATGACCATTTTTTCTTTTACAGAATTATGACTCTTTCAAACTCTCTGTTGTCTGCAGCACTTGAAGGTCTCTTACTCATACTCCTCTGTGCTGACGTTTGGAGGCTGTCGAGATGACTTCATGATTGTAGTTGGTCAAACAAAAGAAAGGAGTTCTGGAAAAAACAGCACGGAAAAGCTCCTTTTCACAATGGCAATTCCAAAGGTAATTCCAAAATGAACAATGAGTTTCTTTCCAGCTGGCAGCATAACAGCTGGGCATTTTCTACAGGCCCTGAGGACTGGTACTTGTGGCTGTTGCCTTAGCTATATACATTCAATAAATCCCTTGCAAGCTGGAACCTTTAATCAAGAGACTTATTCTACCTAACTCTTACAGACCTCCATTCCAAAACCAAACAGTTCCATGTGAGAAAGCTATTTGCAAAAGTTATGCAGTCAATAGGTTCTCAAAATCAAAGGGCACTCTTACTTCTAATTGACTTACAGTTAATAATTTTCTTTTTCTCCTAGATTGTTGAAGCAACACTTCTTATTGCCAGCTACATTAACTACCGTGTGACATCTTCACTCCTGTCCTCTACACAGCCTTCCCAAAGCAAAACACCTGCTGACAAGCTTTGGGAGACTGAAAGTCGGTGCTTTTTCCCTTCCGTGCCCCGAAGCACTAAGGGGCCCACCTTGCTCTGAGGGCTCCTTCCAAATTACTTTGGTGATTTGCTGGGTTTGGTTTGGGTTTTTTTGGTTGGGTTTTGGTTTGGGGTTTTGGTTTTTTGTTGTTTTTTTGGTTTTGGGTTTTTGTGGGGTTTTTTTTTTGTGGGGGTGGGGGGATTTTGTTTGTTTGTTTTGAGGGGGTTTTTGTTTGTTTTTATTGCACTGCTCTGTACTGAATTGCAGACTGCTACAATTTTGCTGGTTACACACCTTACTTTAATGTGGACTTTGGATATTTTTCCATAATAATAGACAAAGCTCCTTAGTATGGGTAGAGACAGTGTCCTTTCTCTTAAAAAAATGTTGATTCTGGGGACTGTGCAGGAGTTTATTTTCCATGCCACACTCCATCCAAAATACCATGCCTCAGGTCATTTGCCTGCACGGCGCTCCAGTCACAGTATGTCTGCTCTCTTTCCTTGCACCCATTTTTCCTCTGTCTCCTGATCTTTCTGCTGTGCTTGCAAGCACATAACGTTTTCCTTGATCCCTCCAGTTTCCAGCCTTGCACCTGCCTTTAGATCACTGCACACCCTGTGTCTGGAATCAGTCCAGATCTTAGAACTCCTAGTGACCTCTTTTCCTCATCATACCCCCTTTCAGCTATTATCATTTCCAATAATCTTCTGTTTGCATTAATCCCTAACTTGCTCACTTTTTACCTGAATTACACTGCAACATCTGCAAGGCAGATTTGAGTGGTATATAGGCTTGAACCTGACTGCAGTGGGCTGAGCACACAGTCCTGTTAGAAGGAAAACCAGGTGGTAATGGATGCTGTGGCATGTGGCATGAACCCTGCACAAGGGTGTATCCTGTTGAATACTGCCTGTATTAGGAGCTGCATATCACTGCATCATGAACTAGATATACATTGAAAAGGCTATTACCAGAGTGTAAAGATTAACATAACGTAGTCTGGTCAGGTAGTTTAGCCATAACTTCAGCCCTATGATCTGGTTGTGAATAGCCATTGTATTCAAGTTTTTGCAGTGTTTAAATTCAGTGTTGCCACTCCCAGAAAAACTATTAAGAGAGTCTTTCTGCAGAGACTGTGATAGTTTTTATGCAACTGCTTAATACAAACGAGAGAGCAATTTAATTTTCCCTAGAGCTATAACGACTCCTCCCTGAAACTGGTGCTAAAATTGAAAGACAAACTTTCCAAGTCCTCGCTCCAGCTGTGATAGAAAGAAGACACTGTTGAGAAAGAAGAGGAATTAAACTGACAAGAATAATTCTGATGCAAGTCAAGGGTAATTTCAAACCTGAAATACAGAGCATAAGATAAGAGTTCAGTGGTACACAAGAATATTTTCAACTTTAAATGAAGGTGGAAATCTAGTGTCTTTGCATGTTGAAGACTTGGAACAACTGGGACTGGAACAGTATCAGATGATGCCCTAGCTCCTATAGAACTGACACGTTTCTGAAACCAGTGCTGTTCTACACAATAGATGAACATCACATTTCTGCTGCGGGGCTGAATGTGTCACGTGCTCCACCACCAGACAAGCACTTTCAAAGACTATTTCTGTTATTCACTGTTGTAGATGTTTTGGGGTGAGTTTGAAACTGCACAAAGGAAGACAAAGCAAGCAAATTTTGTACTTTGTCTTGCAGCTACTGGAACAAATCTTCCCCAACCAGCTCTGCTATTCTGACTTGACAGAAGCTGCTCCTTTCAGAGTCCTGCTTCCTTCATGCTGCTACAGCAAGGAGGAGGTAGTCAGCAAACATGTACTCCAGTATTGTTCTTCTGACTTTTCCTAGAGATTGTTGGGGTTTTTTAAAATCTATTTCAAAGGGACTCCGTTATGATTGAGAAGGTTAATGGATTTTAAACAAATAAAATAACAGTTCTTCTTGAAAAATCTATATCTACCTTGAACATTCTAAAAAAGCTAAGGAAGAATAACTGCACTTTCAAAAGTACCATGTGCAACTTCATAATAATTATGCCTTCATGGGCAACTTTTCCAAATTAGAACACTGTGAATTCAACCATGGGAAAGAATTCAGCAATAGCAAACCAAAGCTATTTGCAAATGAACAAACCAACCATACCAGTGTTTTTACTCCCTATTACCTGTCACCAACTTTGAAACATCCAACTAATACACACAGAGGAGCTGATACTTCAAGAAGTTGTTGTTTTGCTCTTACGGTGGCTGCAAAGCCACGAATTTAAAAAGAAGAGCATGGGACAGACAAAATTAATTCTAAGTAATCCCTTATCAGCATCTTTGTAACAGAAAAACCCCACCCAAACCACCCCATGGTGGGTTGTGGAAACAATATGGCAGGCCTAAGACAAGCGATTGTATCAACAGACACCAGATTTGCACATACTGTAATGTACCCACTTGTTATTAATTTAAGGACGATCCCTTGAAGTTGTAGAAAAGGGTAGATGCTTTCTGAGCCAAAAACAATATTGAGAAGGTATGTAGTCTCTTTTTCTTTTTTTATTAGATACTTTTAAGTGACGCTATATCCTGGAGGAGCAGTCAGTAGTATTTATCCCCCACTGCACACAATGATCTTAGTTATAGCTACATCAGTTTGAATACAGAGAGCATTATTCCTCCTCACTCAGTCACCTGTGCCTAACAGTTCCTCCTGTATCTGAAGGTCTCTTTGGCAGCCTACTTCTTGTATCCCACCAGTAAAGCTGCTTCAGAATAAGCTGAACTGTCACTGGTGCTGGGCATGTTCAAGGCATAAAGTCCCCAGTTCAGAGGCTTTACTTGCCATACAGCACTAACACTCATGTCCTTAGAGACTTGTACCAGGGAAAGAGGAAGCAGAGATGTTGAATAAGCAAGAGCTGTCCTGAAGCTCATTATTTTCTACCATACCTGCACTTTAAACTGAGAAGCATGACATATAGAACTTTTTTTCTTACTTATTTCTTAAAAATATTCACTAATACTTGAGCATTTCAGGGACCACCCCACTCTGATGGATGCACATATACCTCCTATTTATAGCTTACCTGACTTTAGCTAACCCTGTGCAGATATCTATATTTTGTATGATTCTTTGGTAGAGAAAACAATTATTTTAATCAATGTTTTTGGCAATGACTATTGCTGCAGCATAGAATGACATGACAAAAGCCTTTTTTTCCTGACTGCTGTGTGTATGCAAAAGGCTGTCTGGGAGATACTGTGAGATTTCTGTTTGTTCTTAATAAAAATGCAGTTAACATGAATTAAACTGTAGTATTCTCAGAATGAAAAGTACTATTTTAAAAAACAAAAATGGACAAAGGTTGTGTTTGGTATCCAGGCACACACCTGGAGCAGACCTGCTTTAGTGGATGACTGAAGTGCACTCCCATGGGCACAGGATGTTCACTCCTTCAAAAGATGGCTGAAACAGTCTTCCAGTCTTCCTCCTGTGACATAGGTACTCGGACATTTCTTCAGTGCACATTCTCAGGCTCTATGGGATTTTTACAGCATAGTCAATGTTCCAAGCACCCTCTTAAGCCCAAAACTCATCTGCTTTGCTGGCACGTTTTCTGGCACATTCTCCCCGTGTCTCAGAAAACCTTGCTGCTGCTATAGTGCTCCTCAAGGAGCATTTCTCCATGAAGAAGCCCAATCTGGAGCCATACTCAACTCAAGTATACTATTTGGTTCTTTGTCCAAGGACCTCTGTGGTAGTCATTTACACAGTCATTTACACAGTCATACTCCCAGGGCCTGCTGCCCTTGTTAATAGCAGTTTCAGCCGCTGCCCCAACACTTGTCCTTCCCATTTCTGCCTGGACTTGCAACCACACAGAGTTGACATCAGGATGCAGCTTCACTAACTTCAGAGAGACCTACCAGCTTACATCAGGGCAGCACTGGAATTGAAAATCTGGCCAACCCAACATTTAAAGTATTTGTGAGAAGTATATATTTTTTTTTAATGAAGCAACATAGACAACATTACCCAAAAGACAATGGCACATCCCCAAGCTGCTGCCTTTCACTTGGAGGAGACTACTTCCTGTGATATGAGCTAAACTGTGTCTTTCAAACTTCATGGTACCATGGGAAAAAAAAAATAATTAAAAAAAATAAAAATCACCTTATCACTACCACACTGCACGATGGTATGTTGCCACATGTTTTAATTACAGATTTGTAGACAAGTGTAGCACGGCACTGTATGCAAATTGAGCACGACCCCAAGGCTTCTGCCAACTTGCTGCTTTAGCTCTTGTTTTGACATTTTAATTGTCTCAGTTACCTTACTAAGGAGTCATGGGAAAAAAAAAAGAGAATGGCAGTTAAAAGTTACAGTAACTAAGCTCATCAACAAAGAAGAATTTCCCAACCTTCAGTTACTCCCAAGAGCACAGCTCAATAAAACTCTGCACTCACAGTCATTACCATCATTTTCAACAACACGTTCTCCTTTCTTGTGACCTTTGACATCCCTCAACAGATTCAATTCCAGCTGGGCTTTGGCTCTCCTAACTGCATCTCAGACAACATTGCTGTATTCCTCCCAGGTTACCCTTCCCTGCTTCCACCTTCTAAATACTTCCTTTTTGCGTTCGAGTTTTGCCAGGAGAAACTTGTTCATCCATGCAAGCTTCTTGGCATTTTTGCTTGACTTCCTGCTCACTGGGATGGGCTGTTCTTGAGTTTAGAGGAGGTGATCCTTGACTGTCAAACAAATTTCTTAGACCTCTCTTCCCTCTAGGGCCCCATCCCATGCAACTCTTTCAAGGAGATCCCTGAAGAGATCCAAGTCTGCTCTCCTATGTTTATTTCATTAAACATAATTGAATGCAACAGTATATTCTAATTTTCTGTTATTTTCTTTCTGAAATCCTCCTGTGAACCAGAAAGTTATCATCCTAGCCCCCCCATTAGCTTTGGTATTCAGAGTGGTATAGGTTTTTTCCAAACAAAGAGTTAAATAAACAAAAAAAATGTGTATTTTTGGCAGTCTGGCCAAAGTTACGTTATTTATCACAACTTACATATCTGCAAAAGGGTAAACATGTGATGCATGTTCTTGCCTCCCTTTGTCCTACCTCCCCACAGTTCTTTTCTGGAGAGGCAAGGAAAAAGCTTTTCTGTCCGAATCTAAATAGTTCTGCTCACTTGTCTTCATAGCAGAGGATTTCAAGGTTCACTTCTGTGAGCAACCTGACATTTTCTGTAACAGCTCCATGAGTCTGTGCAGGCCTTTAACCCTAACATCACTGTACTGCTGCACCAATTCCTACTTCACTCATTTCAGAAAGCCACAGCAGGGCAGTTTTGCTTGCTTTTCCATGTGTCCCTCTGAGTCCTGCAGCAAGTTTGGTGACTTGATTTATTATTTTTTATTTTCTATTTTATTCCGCTTGATTGTGGAGCTGTCCTCCTCTGCTCCAGGATTTCTTGACAACTTTTGTACACTTCTATCAAGCAGTCCAGGCGTGGCTTGGAGCTCTAGAATTTAAGTCAAAAGAACAGAGAATCAGGCTCTGAACTGGCTGTAAATGAGCTGGAAAGCTCTAACTTCTCACTAGTGAGACTGTCAGGCAGAGAAAGGAATGTGGAGACAGCTGACACAAAGCTGACTATCAGAAGCGTACACACATACGGAATGCAGCAAGGTATCTGTACTTGATTAGCTTTCTTACATTAAGTTAATGGAGAACAGATTTCCCTTTTACATGGTCGTTGAGAAATAATCCATCAAGCTCCAGGAGGTGTTGGATGTAAGCTGGTGATAAAGGAATGCAAAGCCATTCCATAAGCCATACCTGCTCTGTGGTGAAATCACCAGACCCTAAAGCTGTCAGGTCAAAACACTGTGGCACCATTCTGCAGTTAGCTTGTATCTCTCAGTACATCAGAAATCCTCCCCTTTCTCAGCTGACAGTGGCAGCACGGAGGAACATCCACAACTCCCAACCCATTAGCCTATCCATTCAGCCATACTCCCTCTAGAGACCTACCAAAGAGCAGATTTCCACACATTAACCCATCATCCTGTTGTTACCTGCCCAGACACTGCTTACAAATTTAGTTAAGCCTTTTGATAACTATCAGTGCATATAAACAAGGAGACTATCCTTGAACTTATTGATATAGTGTAGGAACTTTTAATCAAGAATTGGCTGACTTTGAAGAAGAAACACCCTGGAAAACATATAAACCAAATGGACTTAGAGATTATATTGGGTTTATGCCGTTCTGTACAATCAGCTAAACAACAGTTTGTGCTATCCTTAAGTGAACTAGCTTCATTATAATACTAAAAACCACACCCTAAGTCAAAAAGACCCTTGCCCAGGTGAAGACCCTTCCCCTGAGCATCTGTAGTAGTATTATAATTGTATGTAAAATACTAATCAATCATCATAAAGAGGGTGGGCTTGTAAATAGCTAACTTTGTAATAAACAGATCACAGAGAGTTTCATCTGGTGTGCTTGATTTGTGGGAAACCACCAAGCACCCAGGCTTGTGCAACCCTGAAATAAATAAGCAGTGTCTCTCCCGAGTGTGTGAGAATTTGACTTATTGCACACCAGGCGACAAATCTGCTTTTTTGGGCAACACTGTAAGACTTCCACTCTAAAAAATCTACCTTCAGGACAGAGAATTTAGACACCTGGCCCTTGGTCCACTAGTACTGCCAGCAAAAGGACAACAGAAGGCTAACTGAAAACATCAATTCATTGGTGGTCAAAGTATAATGATTTTCTGTCCCTTCTAACCTGGACCAGAATAAAACCAGCAAGGAGGTGAAAGTTTCCCAGTCCCCCAGTCCCTACGGCCCCATGACTCTTGAGCTCCTGAAACAGTATTACTGTGTAAAGTCCATCAAATGCCTCTCCCAGAAAGCATTGCTTAAGAGAACAATAGGTCAATTCAGCACAGAAGTGCTCCTGGGCTCAGTGACATGGTTAATTATAATTTTGAAGGCTGACATAACATAGAGGAACCTGCAATAGTTACAAATTACTGCTGTCAAAACTAAGCAATATACTAACTTTCATGTTACAGTGAGAATTATTGACAGGTAACGAATTGCAAACTGACACAGCTCTCTCCGAACCTCCTTTGCTGGTGGAGTCAACTCTACCAATACTAAGATAATTCCATGAAAAGAAAACTGTTCAAAGTTGAGCTAGGAAAGGAAAAAAAAAAAAAAAAAAAAAAAAGAGAGAAGCAGCTAAACAAATGCCAGGCAGCCTCTTTGAAGCTGGAAAGGGGCATCAATGAATAAAACTGGATTCCTGATTGTAGCTCCCTGGAATTCATGAGTTGTTGATTTCCAGCAAATCAATTTTTTTCTCTTGGCTGTGTGTGAAATATTCATATTGTTGTTAGCAAATGTGTATACAATTATGGGACTGGGGTAGCAGCAAGTATCAATGGAATAGTCTAGTTACACCCATCAGCATTTATTTACAAGACTAACTATATCCATTCCTAAACTGGATGTGGACTACAAAATGACAGTCACTAGCAACAGGTGAATTCAGAAAGATGGAGAGGGCTGTAAACCTCAGCAGTCCAAGATGTGAGGTACCTCTATAGTGCTAACCATTACTCAAGGACCAGGGCATTTTTGTGCCCGGAGTGTACACACACAAAGAAAATCCATCCCAAAAATGGGATTATGGACAGTCAGAACAAGTTAGCAAGAGAAGAGGAAGGGGAGACAGGGTAACAGTAAAGCAAACAAGTTATTATACATTAAGCAAATTGCTCACAGCTTGTACTGTGATCTTTGTCAATGGGCGAGACAGGCAAGTCATGCTAATGCCAAGGAGGTTTTCATGAGCACTTCTGGCACACAGAGCTGCAAGAAAAATCAACTGCAGCACAGCGTCACAGTTACAGCAGTAACACTGGGCATATGACTGCACAGAAATCCGTATGAGTCCTCAACACCCTACGCAAGCCAACGACTTCCAGTTCATGTATACTCCTGGTTGGATTCACATTTACACAGCTCCCCGTTCTTTGAATGGAGGGCAAATGATAAAAACATCCCCCGTACATAGTTCTATGAGACTTCTAATACCACCCACACCCTGAAGACCCAGCCAGGGAAAGGCAACTGTAACCACCTACCTGTAGTGGAATACAGATACAATGAGACAAGTGATGCACACACACAGACCACAGATCTGGATTTCTGCACCATTCAGCCAAACTCACCTGAAAGAGTGGCACTACCTCAGATATTCCCTGAGGATCTCCAGGGTCCTGGAGAAGGATGCACAGGTAGTAAATAACTTTTTGCTACAAGACAGACAGACAAAATTATCAGAATTTGAAAATCTCATCAAGGTGCCTGGAGTTATCACAGACAGAGGATCTTTTTCAACTCACTGAACTGATGGCCGATCACCACAGGCCACAGTCAGGTGTACAAATTTATATCTGTAGCTTTCCTTACTTTACATAACAAAAAATCAATTTTACCTGTGTTTTTTTCTATTAGATTTTTAACCTGAAAAGAACACACACATGCTGGAATGGTAAGGTCTGCTTTTCTACAGGAGCTTTTCAGAAAACCCCAGCAATAGGGAAAACCATCTCTTGTGTTGTCTATCTTCTTACCTCCGTCTTGATTACAAATCCTGATGCCAAACGCCGTAAGTAATCAAGACAAAGAACTAAAACCACTAGCTCAATGTCAGTGGCATTATCTACGGGATGGTTCTCACTTTTGGAGGTTATTTGTTTGGCTTGAGGAAGGTGGGAGAATAAAGAATAAAGAGAGAAATCTGAAAGGAAGCTCCTGATGTCAGTAAAGCTATGAGTGGCACTGTAATTGCCCTGGGAAATCATGCTCATGACAATATACCGGATGTCAGCGTGCTCACAGATACAGAAGACGACAGACTGTGTATGATTACCATATGGATGGCTTCATTGATAACCACATCCTTCACCTGACCCATCTCAATGAAGGTTGTGCTCTCTTTCCCTGAAGCATAGGTGGAAGTCACCTGAATGCCAAGTGAGCCGATGACCAATAGGGATTCCTGGTCAACCTTCACGAAGTGCAGATAGATGATCAGGCCAATCAGCGTGGTGAAGATAGCAGCAGAAAGCACCATACTATTCTGTAACACAAGCCAAGCAAAGACAGAGCTCTAGTCTTACAATTAATTGAACACAGCTTTAGAGAAAGTAATATTGCACAGTAAACTATAATATTAAAGCTATAGTTACAAGGCAATTTTACTTTGGTGGAGTCTTTTTACTCAGCTGGCTGGCTGCTACATGTGTAATGAGATTTAAATCAATCTTCAGAATATGGCATCAAAGAATTGGGAGGAGACTGCTAGAAAGTCCTATTCCCTTGTGACTTTAGTGTGGAAATCTCAACCGAAGCCAGCTAGTTACATCAATGACAGTGTATTATACAAATGTCTACAGAGATAATGTCACTGACAGAGAAGTGTTCTGAAATGTTTACTAGGACTGAAGGTGGAGTCTCAGAGGGGAAGAAAAGTCTTCTAGGAAAAAACACTGGTCTAGTGTTTTTTTTCTTACAAACCACAAGTCTAAACTTGTTCAAACCTTGTCTTTCTTCCTGCCTTAAACACCAACCTAAAGAACATTTGCTTTCCCCTTTGCTTTGTCTGAGGATGAACATCTATTGCATGCTGTGATTTTGGGATTGCTGTTATATAAAATAATATATAACTGATGAAGCTATAGTCAACAGAAAGTCATCTGAAGACCTGGTAATAAATCCTAAAGGCCTGCAACCTACAACCTATTTCTCAGATATGTTTTAGCGAGCTGCAGGCTTCATACCCATGAATCAAGGTTAGAACTGACACTTTCCTAAAGGACCGGAACCACACGGCCCTACAACTCAAGCTGGGCCTGTACCACCATGTGAAGTAAAAAAGCCATGGCCACATTCAAACAAATGGGATATGGGACTTCTCTGAAATTCTGTCACCATGGAAAAAAAAAACCAATCATGAATTACAGACACTGAAATCCACACAGGGAGAGGTCTGATTTCCTGGCAGAAAGGAAGGATTGCAGTGATTTGTGTACAAGCTGCGTGGTGATCATGTGTAAAACCAAGCAAGAGGACAGCAGGTGGGATAGATGAAACAAATAAAACTTGAACACAGCTTCCCTTCCAGCTAGAGGAATGCAAACCACCGTTTTCTATCAGAAACCTGCAAACTGACTCATGTTGCAATCTCCATCTTCATGCCTTGGGAAAGGTTATTGAAAAAATGGAAGTGCAACAAGTACAGTGAATTAGTCACAGTGAGCAGCTTCTTTGGTCAAGTTACTGACTTTGGAGATAACTGGTCTCAGTCTACAAGCTGGTCCTTTCCTACATGTACAGCTCACAGATCAGAAACCTAAACCAATACTTCAGCTTTTGGAATCTGTACTCCCAAGGTCTTACTCCCTCAGCCATGAAACATGGGCAATGGCATTCACAGTGCAGTGATCTCAGTCACTCAGGAAAACCCCTTTGGGGAGTAGCAGTCACTCACCTTCTTCATGTATCCTTTATTGCAGATTCCCACAACTCATCTCTCCAAGCAAACGTGTGTTATTTGGACTCACGAGAACGCACAAAGGCATCACTCAGCACCCGTATGAACATCTACCCTATCTGGCAAGAAGCTACAAAACAATGGAGGCATCTGAGAAGCCACCAAGGCATCCTGTGGGCGCTCCGGCACAGGCTAGTACAGCTGCTCTCTTTCTCACCACGTACACAGCACCGTCTCTACCACCTCACCATTCCCAGAGCACGAAGGAAGGCCAGGACGTGCAGGGGCCGCCTTTCTACCGCCTCTGGCCGCCTTCTCTGGCCCACATTGCTACGAGCAGCCCGGCAAAGGCCGCGTGCTCCGGGCGGGCGGGCGGCACACGGTGCCACCGAGCCTCTCGGATACCGACCGCAGACCCCGCGGTCTTTCGGCAGGATGCAGGCTATGCGGCGCGGCCGGCTCGGGGCCGGGACCGCGGGTCTCCCCTCGGCCTCTGAGCCGCGGAGAGGCCTGAGAGGCGGGGGAGGGTGCGGCGGCCGATTCGCCGCGGCCCGGGGGCGGTCGGTACCTCGCTGATGGCGAAGAGCCCGTAGGCCGCCAGCCAGACGGCGGAGGTGACGGCGCTGAGCGAGCGGAGCTGCAGGCGCGGGCAGCGCACCGCCAGCTCCCGGCAGGAGGCGCTGTGCTGGCGGCAGCGCAGCGCGATGGGCGCCCCCGAAGCCGAGCGGTACGGCCGCTCTTCCATCGCCGCCCCGCCGGAACCGCGGCCCTCAGCGGCCCGCCCGGCTCCACGCCGCCGAGCAACCACGCAGACGCTTCCAG
>WUAM01000179.1:3890369-3915919 GCA_024336885.1 Actenoides hombroni | reverse complement strand
AGGAAACCTAGCTGACCTAGGCAAGATCTACTGTTTCATATATATATATATGTCATAATACATATTTAATTGTTTTTTTCTGAAATGTGCTCCTAAGCAGCTCTGGTGAAACTGTCAGGGAGGCATTGAACCACTGAGAATTGCAGTTCTAAACTATAGATGGCATGTGTGCTGCCTTTACATACTAATTAATCATTCATATTAGCAGGAGGACTGTTCTGCATGTGTGCATCTTATTTATGGAACCATACTGTGTGTTTGTATTCAGATTGACACCTTTATCTCCCTCATCTCTTTCAAGCTCCTCTAACAGACATAGATGAATCAAGCCTGTGTTTGTTTGGGTTTTGTCTTCCTCATGTCAAAACATGATCTCTTGAGCCAGAGTGCTAATGGAGCTGACTTCTATGGACTTAATTGTTATAATTTTTCTGTGTTGTTGATAATTGACTAATGAATCACAAATAATATATTTTTCCATTTGAATGTCACTTCTGTTACAGCTTGAAAGTGGAATAAAACACTACTTTTGATCATATTTAATTTCATATTATGTAGTTACTAGCAAAATGTCTGTGGTGTTTAGTCTGTAAGTCCTGTATGGTACAGGTTCATTTAAAAAACCTCAACCCTGGCTAGACCTGATCTGTTGCACTGACAAGTGGTGTGGATGCTGTGTTTTCTGAGTGTAAGGAATCTGGCTTTCCTATCTGCCCACATCTTTTTCTGGTTTTCAGAACTTGGAATTCCTGTCTTCTTTTAAAAGGCCCATATCTATATTCATATTAACTTTCTGTGCTGATTTTAAAAGCTGTTTGTTTATAGCTACTAGTATCTTAAAACAGAGTGCCCCAACACCTAGTGAAAATGTGTGTATTGTTTGGTGTGGTGGCTTATCTAAATCTTTCAGTAATGGCCAAATAACAGCAAGATCCACCAGATCACACTGTACTACAGCATGTCTATCCACGGAGCAACTTCTGTGTTTGGCAAAGTAAGGTAGTTGAGAATTATTTCATCTAATTTCTCTACCTCAAAACCATGTGCAAGCACACAGATGAAATGGAAAACAATTCATGGCTTCAAGTATTAGACTGAGACACTGAATAGAAGCTAAGAAAAATACATCAGTGATTACTTCAATAATTTAACATTAATCTTTTCCTTTGCAATTCAGTAAGCATTAAGACAAATGTACATGTTGATTTAGTATCTTTAATATCTGGTCAATACTAATAAGTATATGTGCACACGTGCATACACACATTTGTAATCACTTCAGGATACATGGTTTAGATATGTACTGTGAATTATGTGGTGTATCATCCACCAAGCTTTCCTTTTGCCCTAATCATAGCTTTCAACTCTATAGGCACAATTAAAAAAATGGTAGGAAGAAAATACATTATTAATAATCAAAGACCGAATTAGTGTGTACTGAGTAACTGTATCTTAATCAGGTAGCCATGGGATAGTTGGCTGAAAACATTCCTATGACCCTTGGAAACTTGAGCTGTCCTCTGCAAGCACGTAAAAAAAGAGGGCCTAAATAAGGGGGAAGCACAAAGCTGAGAAAAGAAGCTTCTACAAAGTTGACAGGCTATCTGAAGAACAAACCTTTGAAGATGGTAACAAACTGAAGGCATTTATTGTCTTTAACAGACATTAGGCTTTTTAATAAAAATAACTAGGGAGGGGCATTTTAATTCAGGAGATCTGAGAGCAAAAGGTGTCCAAAGGTCAATTGTCCAAAAGGTGGAGAGGATCCCAGAATTCTGGACTCCAAAGGAGTGTCTGTTCATCAATCTCTACCATACCCACCTTAGAAGCTGTTTGAACGTGATGGGAGTGTAAGAAACAAATCACTTTTTTTATTCAGAAGATGAACCAAGTCTTTTTGCCTTACAAATGGGGACTGGGAGGAGTACAGGATAAAGATGACAGACATTCTGGAACACACTTGCTAGAATCTGCTGTGCTTGTCCTGTCTTCAGCATAACCCGAAGAGTCTTAACTGATTCCTTAAAGCACCCTGACAGAGGGCATGGTTTGTGCTTCATTTTATATTGATCTAATGGTGGAGTTTCATGATATAATTTCCTTTCATACTTTTTAATCCTTTAATAGGTAAAAATACTGTCATGTGCTTGTATGTCCTTTAAGAGGGAACAAAACCTAAGTAGCAGTCCTTTCTTACATTATATTGTGTGATATGCTGTCCTGTGATGTATAAGTCACTGAACACAGCTCCCAGCTGCAGATTTACCTCCCACAGATGTCGGTATTAGATCAAAGGTGGTATTAACTTGAACAGCATCTCCAAAAGCTCTTGATACCTATTGAATGATGCAATGTCTTGAAGTCTTGCTTCCAAAACTTGTCTCTTTGGGCACGCTCATGTACTTCCATCAAACACTGAAATACTGAGCTGTGCAGCAGTGTGCATAGGCATGAGAAGAAGCCTTGCAGGAAGACAAAAATTAAAAAAAAGTTTTGACATTCACTGAACACCTCTCAGAACTCATAGCACTCCTGTGATTCTGCACAGCAGCAGAATGGAAACAGAGGGTAAAAAATAAAGTGGTCACATGGGGATCAGATAGCACATTCAAATGTCACAAAATGGGCTCAAAATTCCAGAGCCATTATCCTCCTGACTAATTAGGGAGGAAAAAAATGCTGTTTAGGGAGGAAAAAAAAAAATGCTGGTTTGTGCCTGTGTTGCCTTTGAAAACCAGGGTATGTCATGGTCCAGCTTATGGCTTTAAGTCTCTGCAGATAATGTGTTTACTCACAGAGCTGCTGAACTATGCTTATTTAATCCTTTGTCAAGTATCTGCGCTCAGCTGAGATGTCCTCTACTAGCAAATACCCTGACATATGTCCATTTATGTCCCTCTTATAACAAGTATGCTTGCCTCTTTCCAAGCCACCTCATTCTTACAAGTAACTCAACCATTTTCCTCATTCTTTTTACCAGTTAAAACACTTCAGAATTATGGTAGTTCTGACACACACATGCACACAGTGCTACTTTTACGTTACTTCCACCAAGCCTGATTCCTAGGCATTAGAGTAATGGAAATTAAGCTGTAAACCCAGAGCCCTAAGTAGGCTGTTTCTTCATGTTGATTTCCTTGCCTTAATTTTTTTAATTGCCCTGTTAGGCATAGGATGGCTAAAGGCAAAATGTCAAGCTCTAGCCTGGATGCTTTGAACTGCAAACAGAGTAGTGATCGTGAGGAACAAATGGGACAGGCATGACCGGTATTCAGGGTAGTCTTGATTTATTAAGCCAGTATTGGTGTAGCTGTAAATACTTTGGGGCTTTTACAGTCCTCATCAGTGCCTGCAGTGACAAGCCTATCTGAAACTGAGAGGCTCTGGACTGTGAAATACTGTTAGAAATTTTGGTTTCTAAATGACTGTTAAGAAAGTACATGATAGCAGGCAGCAGAGCTTCAAAGGGTAAGATCTATCATGTGTGTGGAAAAGAATTAAACTTTACTTGCAGCCAATTAATACATATGTTCCCAGTTGGGTGGAAGAGGGGAAACAGCACTCAAAAATGTTCCCTTGTTTTCCTGATCTGAAGTGACTCCTTTTCAGGCTAAGTAGACAGAAATACATTTTAGGAAAGGTCGAGTCTTAAACCCAGAATATTGTCAGGCTTCAACAGCCAATTAAGTTGTAATTGGTAATAGGAGGATCTCGAAGAGGGTTGGGATCGAAGCCCGGAGTTAAAACACCTTCTGGAACATCTTGTGTTGAGAAAATGGACAGGTTCTCTTACAAAGCTTTAGTGCATCTTCTATAGAGTTGTGTGGAAGTACTGTAAGAAAGTTTCTGTGATAGGGAACATGGCACTTCTGTGCCTGGATTCTTGTGGGGTTTGAAAGTGGGAAATAACTGTCAAGGCTTAGGTATAGTTAGTAAAATGTGTAGTCCTGGGCATCTTTGAGCAACTGAGCACATTTAAGGCTGTATACAATCTGTCTGACTGGGAAAGAAGATGGCAGTACAAACTGTACTTTCTAATGTTAAAATTGCCTTGAAATAAATAACAACACCCACTCCCCCCACACCCCCGCTGGGTGACTTTCTACGCTTGCTATAGATCATTGCTAAATTCAAGCAACAGTACTAGCTTAAGCTTTCCGCTCTGTAAAGTCGTGACACAGTTGTTCACAAGGGCATGCACTTAGTCAAATGAATCCATTCCCTTCCCATGGTTCCTCTAGTACTTGTCCAACTGATTTTCTGAGGGTACCATATTATGAACATTTCTCTGGGCACTTAACTCACTTTCTCCTTTTGTTGCTCTGCAGGGTGCCAAGTGTACGACTTTGGAGATCTGAATTTCACTCAAGTTCCCAATGATGAACTGTACAACAACCTGATCTTGTATCCACGGTCAGTGGGTTTAGCCAGCCAGGTACTGGCTGATGCTGTGAGCAGGGCAGTGGCTGCTGGACACAGCTGTGTGACTATAGGAGGTGACCACAGGTGAGCTGGACTAGAAGCAAATAGTGGTGAATGCTGCAGGCTGGCACTTAAAGAATTTAATGAAAAATAAGGGGGTGGTGGGAACAACTTGGGGTCGTTTCCTGCCAGTAGGATTTTTGATTTTATTGCTGGGGCTTTTAAGGTGAAACATAGAAGACAACTACAAAAATCTGACCTTCTAAGACAGTATAGCTTAGTTCCAGACTGTTCTGTGGTCTGCAGACGTACAAATGAAGTTTTCCTGTTTGGGGAAGTTTGTGTGATCAGGTCCCTTTAGGAACTATTGCGGTTTATTGCTGAATGTTTAGTGATGTGTCTCTCTTGCCCCTCAGCTCTCAGGATGTCAGTTTTCAGGATGGGTTTGTAATGCCTTCACACAGAGCTCTTCGTACTAAATCTTTTAAAATGTGAATCTGTTTCTCCTCTTTTTCACTAACCTTTGGTCTAAGAATTGGTTGACAATGGTAGGGATCTAAGAATGAACTGGGGGGGGAGGTGCCAGGACTGGAATCAAAAGTGGGTGAACAGCAGAATTGTTGAAATCTTCTAAGAGATCATTTGGAGCTAGAACAGGTGAAGGTTAGAGTGTGAGAAGGTCGACAGTGGAGAAAGGCAAGAGCTCTTTCTCATCCCTTGTTACTAGTATAGTCCTTTAGAGTTACTTGGAGTCTCCTGGAATCATGACAGTGACATGCTATGCATTTTGGGGGGGTGGTGTGCCCTTTATTGTCATGGGTGTCTGATGTGTTCAAGCATGACAGTGTTGCTGACAGAACTTGCAAAGACTTCCCGTTTTGAAGGAGAAATGGCGACTAAAGACTTTGCTACTGTACTTGCAGCTTGGCACTTGGTTCTGTCAGTGGCCACGCACGGCAGTGCCCGCACCTCGGTGTGATCTGGGTGGATGCACATGCTGATATCAACACTCCTCTTACAACTCAGTCTGGAAGCCTCCACGGACAACCTCTCTCATTTCTCTTGAGAGAGCTCCAAGATAAAGTAAGTATCTTCCTTGTACGGTTAGCCTACACTGACATCCTCAGAGCATTTTACTTTTACTGGCAACAGGTGCTTTCTTGCCTGATGCAAATGTTGGCCTTTTTTATCTGAGTACAAGCAAAAGCACATACTATTTGTGTGTGTGTGTATATGTGCATATCCATACGCACACATACACAAATGTACATACACACTCACACGAACACAACACTAAGAATATACATACACACACTAAGAAACAAGAATGAGGAAAAGTTTTTCTTTGTGTTGGCACCCTCGTGGGTTGTACAGAAAGCAAGAGTTTACCCAAGCTGTACGCAGCAGCTGACCACGGTGCCGTTGCCAGGTAACGCGTGGAGTTGGTGCTGTGGCTGTACAGCAGCAATTCTACCAATGGAGCACGAGAGGGAACCTCCCCCCACAGTCGAGCCTGTGAGAGCTGTGCTGAGCCCACCCCCAGTAACAGCCCGTTCCTGCGTACCTTGCACGCTACTTCTGCTTAGTTTGGCTCTTCCACGTTTTGACAGCCTTGGGGCCTGACAGGGGCTGTTCCTGCATGATCTGTCCTAAGTGGCTGCTCTGGTGTTGGCTCCCCTGGCAGATACTGCTATTCAGAGCAGCTGTACCTGCTTACAAAGTGTTTTTAAGGAGATTGTCTTGGAAAGAGGTCATATTCCCAAAAAGAGCTGATTACTGGAGCACGTGGAATGTGCACAGCCAATTTTGCTACTGTCAAGATGCTAAACAGTAGGTTGTCCTAAGGCCTACATACACTTTTTGGCTTAGCTGCAGGCTTTCTCTCCTGGAGACCCTATGGGGCAGCCTGTGCATTGCTAATAGCTGGGGCCTTTGCAGTAGGAACTTAGGGATTGCAATCTGCTGCTGCAGCAGCTCAGGCTGGAGAGTGGGAGCAGGATCAGCACCTGCAGGCTGGGACTGGATGCTGGAGCTGCAGAAAACCTGACTTTCCATTTTATCTGGACTTTGTGCTGCCAGTTGTTGCCCTTAGAGTTCTTTGTTCTCTCTGATAAAGTTTGGAGGTGCTGTGAGGATGGAAGGATGTCTTTCCAAGTAAGATCAAGAGTGTTTAATGTTTTAATGGCTATTGAAGATAGCACTGCATTAGTACCTGTTTGGCATAGCAAGATTGCTGCCATCTGCTAAGGCTCTTCTGCTTTTTTCCTGCAAACTTTCAAATTAATTCTGTCCACAGATCAACAGTCATTGGGTACTTTTATATACTTTCCTCTTTCTTACTATTCTTGTATGGTCTCCACAAACATGCTAGACTTCCCATAGTAATGCAGAATTAGTGGGCTTCTTGAAATACCCCCCAGGCCATGAGAAGGTTAATATAAAAGGTTCCTGTATTTCTAGTTTCTTTCCCATAAGTTAAAGGGTGTGATTTTTTTATTTTTGGTAACTGCACCCATTTCTGCAGGAGAGAGGGGAAGAGCAAGAGAACATTTTGTGAATTCTGGAGCTCACCTAAGGTGAACAGTTTGTCTTGGTGTAAGACTAGAACAAAGCCGAGTTCTTTGGTAGCTGAGGAAGGAGGAGAAAGGCAGAATAAGATATGCTGCTTTCCCCTTTTGTCAGTAAGACAAAAGTATTTAATTGGCTTCCTGTGTATATATTGTTTATTTCTGGTCTGCTGGGCATTGGTTCTTGGGCAGCACAGAAAAGCACTGTTTTGGTTTTTTAGGTCTGCTAAAAGAACACTGGCCTTTCTAGGGTTAGTGGAGGAGCAGGCAGCAGCAAAGAAAGAGTAATATTAGGTTGCACTTAGAGGTGAGTTGGTACAATGCTGGTTATGAGATGTCATCACAAGCCCACCTCAACTCCCTCAGGAAGCCAATGCAGCATCTGGCACGAGCCCCTCAACCTGTATTTGCAGCTACACAAACAGGCATGAACTCTGAGGGTTTTCTTACCATCTTGTATTCCTGTTTAGAGGGAGGAAAGCCAAATTCTGGTACAAGAAAGTTTCTCAAGAGTATAAATTTTTAAACAGCTGTTTAGCAGTAGTAGAGTGTGCCTTTGACAAGAGTTTGTCTGGAGGGAATCTTCATGTGTGAACAGGTGTATGTGGCTCGTGCTCTTGCTCCCATCCAGTAAAGCAGCTGTGTTGATAACAGGTCAAAACCAGTTACTATCTCTTTTCTGACTGCTGTGAGGACTGTTTCTGAATCCTAAAACTGTTGGCCGCCAGCAAGAAGGCTACTCTGGGCCTACATGCTGCTAAGCATAACCCGTTGCTCGAAGTGATAGACAAACTAACCCATTGCTCTTTGCTTCTCTAGGAGGTTTCTCTTGTCAAAGGATACATAGCACAGCAATGTGAGAGGACAAAAGAAATCTCGTGGCGAGCCCTGGAGCTCCTTCCTTGCTTTCAGTCATGCTGTGAAGTGGCTTTTGAGCAACCTCTTCCCCCCATGACACATCTTTTTGTATGCTTCTCTGGGTGGACTCCCATAATTCCACCAAACTATGTCTCTGGGTCAGAAGATGTGGTTATCACCCAAAGTCTCAGGAAGCTTAGTTAGCACTTGGCTCCCTGTCTAGACTGTTTTTATAGAACCAGAGAAACAGCAGCTCCCTGGAGGATATAAAAAGAAAGTAAAAGAGCCTGCATGCTTACATTGTATTGTCCTGATTCATTGCCCATCTCTACTAACTGGCACTGCTCTTCCAGCATCTCCAGGCTCCTTGCTCTTCATTCCTCATCAACGAGACATAAGACAGAGGTGGTGGTTTAATGTACAGCTCTCCTGGTGGCACAATCTATATAGGCTGTTCTTGACCCCAGGCCAGCAACTCACTGTAGCTGCTGTAACTTTGTGGGATTGCACAAGAAGAGAGTCAGGAGCCCTGTCTCTTTGCTCGGTTAGTTTGTCGTAGCTGTTGTTCCCTTGTATGACCCTAGAAACAGCTGTCCTGGCACCGCATAACAGGGGCAACTGATGGGGCAGCAACTGTGCTGAAATTAGCACAACTGCCAAGAACTCCCCAGGGCTGTTTCAGGTCCCTCAGTTTAGGTGTTGTCTCCTGCTTTCAGAATCCCTTATATATCCAGGGCTAATGACATCAATGCTCTACTGAATGAAATGTCCCCATGCAGCAGACAAGGTGAAGTAGCAAAGCCATGCATTTGGCTATGAAATAAAATAAAGCATTTGGCTGGGTCACTGTAGAAGGAACTCTGCTGTTGCTCGCACAGTCCACTCATGGCTGTCAGCTGCTACTTGTTTGTCCATGTAGCTTCACAGGAGCACTGCTTGGTATTCCTCAAGGCAAGGTGGCACTTCAGGATTTAAAAAACAACTCCTAAAATAATTTTGTTGTTTTAAGGGAAGACGTTTATGAACATAATCCTTTGACTGGCATGCCTCAAAGCAAGCATTAGTGTCAGAGCTTCTGCCAAACTAAACTCATAGACTGCTATTAGTAACAGAGCATAAACATACCTGCACTTTTTTGTTTTGGCTTTACTGTCAACAACTCCTTTTCTATGACACCAAAGTAAAAACAGAGTCTACGAAAGGACATTAAGGCATTCCCTTTTCTTTATTTAGAGCAGATTATACTAACTGAAGGGGTTTATAATTGTATACCATGATTACTTAATTACCAAAGATGAAAAATGAAGACCACGGCATCTCTCATTTGCTATCCCAGACCTGCTCTCTTCAGTTCTACATTAAAAAGCAGTATGATGTAGCCCAAGGTGGAAGCTCAACTTCCTGCCATGCTCTCCATTTCTTTTTTTTAACTTCTGACTCTGAATTTGTCCATTTTTAATGTTTTTGCAACAGTTTGCATGACTTCTTGGTGATTGCCCTAGAAAGATATGGGTGCCTTGGTTTTTATTCTTCCACTTAAGGCATGGTGGGGTACATTACTGTTTAATGCACTGTATAAGTGAGCTATGGCTGGGTATCTAGTTTCTTATCATTCCCCCTTACATTCACTGATGCTTGTGGATTTGGGCTTTTTATCCCCCCTCTCCAAATGTGTAAAATCTAGAAGAGTTAAAAACTTCATCCATTAATATTCAACTCTGGTAAGCTGTCCTTACCTTTGTCATACCATTTTAAATCAGGAAGCCAAACTCTCAAGTGATGAAGTTTCTCTGTTTAGACAGAGAAAGGATGACACACACACAAAAAAATAAAGCTTTGAGGGAAGCATTAAATACAGTTTTGTTACTTATCATGTCATTAAACTAACCTAAGGCCAAACCTTTGCTTGCAGGTCCCACAGCTTCCTGGCTTTTCCTGGCTAAAGCCCTGCCTTTCCGCATCGGATATTGTGTACATTGGTTTGAGGGATGTGGATCCTGCTGAATAGTAAGTTGATTTAGATTAAAGGATGTTTGTAAAGGCTGAAATCAAGAGCACCTTTCTACATCTGGCTGTTCACAAGGGTTGCTAATTTAAGCTTAGATCAGTAATGATGTATTTATTTTTAAAATTATTTTCACAGTTATATTCTGAAGAACTATGACATCCAGTATTTTTCCATGAGGGACATTGATCGCCTTGGAATTCAGAAAGTTATGGAAAGAACATTTGAACAACTGATGGGCAGGTAACAAACTATTATCTGATTTAAACTACTCTTCTTCATCCACCTGTTGAATATCTCCTTGCCTGCAAGTTAAGTGAAGGTCACTCTTGATGTGAGGCAGACTAGCATCACTGTGACAGTGTAGTAGTAAAGTCTTAGCACTGACTTTAGTCCTCGACCTTCCACATCTCAAACTCGAACCACTTCACAGTGTTTGACAAAGAGCTGAAACATAGGTTACATTAGTCACTACCATTGTGGCTCTGTTTTTTATATGATTTGTTCTGTTACTTGAGAAATTCTGCCTTTTGCTGCAGTTTGACAATATGCTTGAATCAACTCAAGAGTCTCGGGTGCATAGTACTTTTAAAAATACATATAGCAACTTGACAGTAACTTGAGTTCAGCTGCTAGTAGGTGAGATAGAAGCATTTGATGTCTTCTTCCTTAGACTGTGCTCACATAGGCTGTCCCGATGACAAGTGCCCCTTTCAGTTCAGCTATAGTAAAGTTCACTATAACCATTCCATTTCCTTAAGTTCAATACTGAAGTCTTAGCTGACCTTGTTCCAAGTTAGGGGAACGAGACCAGGGAGCTAATCATGGTAGTGTAGGGACACAGGGAGAGGATTAGAGTTAGAAAGGGTAACCTCTCACCGCAGGGTAGAACGAAGTGCTGTAAGCAGAACAAGGTCCAGGTACCTGTGCTGTATGCTGCTGTATCTCGAGGTGTGCTCACACTTCCTCCCTGCAGCTGTGCCAAGTAAAGAAGTTGCTAATCCAGATGCTTCTCCCTACTGAGCATCTACAGTAAGTTCCAAGTACACAGCCTACCATTTAAAATACCTCATCTGGGTGACAAGCAGTGTCCAATTTATTAAGCTCTCATTGGCTGCCAGACCTGATGTATTAACTGACATACTAGGTTTGAGATTATCCTTCACTTTTTCATTAACTAGGCTTACATGGCAGAATTTGGAGGCAGCTTTCAAGTATTGACCTGAAAAATGCGTGATGAGCTGTCTTTGAAATCCTCAGGCTTGGTGCTTCCTCCATCCCAGATGGCACGCAAATCAACGTGTCGGCCTTTCACCCTGCCTTTCTGTACAAAAGGAGAGAAGGCCAGATGATGTCATACATCTCTCTGGTTTTGTCCAACTAAGGAGACAAATACCAGCTCAGATGGTTAGAACTGTAGTACTTCAGCCAAGTCACACCTCAGTGGATGCTCAGTGAAACTTCAAAGACAAACTTCTGTTTTCCCCATGTGTACTGGGGAAAGTTCTGCGCTAAGATATGTTTCAAAGTCAAAATGTATTTGAAGAAAGAAATCCTTTCCAAATGTATATAAAACATGGTACAGGACTTAGCAGGGACCTACTTTGCTGATCAGCCTCAGCAGTAAGAAATACACGCAGAAAAAGTTCAAGGTTCTGAGATTGGTTTTTTTTGTTTGTTTGTTTTATTCTGTCTCAGGAGACAAAGACCAATTCACCTGAGTTTTGACATTGACGCTTTTGATCCCTCACTGGCTCCAGCAACTGGGACTCCTGTTCTAGGGGGATTAACTTACAGAGAAGGCATGTACATCACGGAGGAGATACACAACACAGGTAGGGGCTGACCAGCAGTACTGGACTAAGCAAGGACAGGACAAAACTACACAGAGCTCATATTGGTTACGTTTTTCCAGTGTGACTAGAAAATAAGATAAATGTAGTCAAACCTAAGGTGCCTGCAATGTCAGTTCAAGTTTCTGTAAGGAAAAAAGAAGTCGTAGAGGTGGGCAGTACCCCAGGAGTTGGAAGCAGCTTAATCATCAAAAACTTCAACTTGCCAAAAGTAAATAAAGTACACAATCATTAATAACTAATGCCAAAAATGACTTGGTCATCTCCTATAATATGCTCCCCTATTCCTAAACACAAGGTGAGATTTTAAAATGGGCATCTGGAATAAAAAACTGGATGCAAACAAATTTAAACAGTTTGAAGTTCTGTTCTAGGATTCAAGGCTAACAAATCAAGCTTTCACTAATTATAGGGCAGTTGACTTTATACATAAAGACTTTCCTCCTTATGCCATGGAGTTTTTATTTAGTGTGTTTAAACAGTGAGTTATTTGCAGTAAAAGAAAAAACAAAACAAAAATACCACCCCAAACAGACAACAGAGTCAGTAGAATCACAAATAGGATGGCAAAAAATACTAGGTTGAGACTATTTTATATCCACTAATTTTGGTCTGGGAGAAAACAAGATTAAAAACTGTTCCACTCTAAGTGTGTATGGAACATCAAACTTCTTTTTCCTGAGTGCTGAAAATATGAATGAGTGAGGTAGTGATGATGTAAGAAAGAACCACATTAAGAATACAAACTTGAATCTAAGAATAACCTCATCCCTCACTTGAGAGCCAACTTCAGTTGTCTAAGGGCTACAGTAGGTCACAAGCTCAAATATTAGACCCGCTGCAATGAGTGAAAGGCTGCACAAGAAACCTTATCAGAACTATTTTACGCTTTTTCATAGTAACAAAGCTGTAATTTGTTTTCACAGGAATGCTTTCAGCTGTAGACATGGTTGAAGTCAATCCACTGCTTGGAGCATCTCAAGAGGAAGTGAATGCAACTGCTAGTCTGGCAGTCGACGTGATAGCAACATGCTTTGGGCAGACAAGGGAAGGAGCACACACTGCTTTTGATGAACTCCCAACACCCAGTTCTCCAGATGAATCTGACAGTGAAGAGCAAGTGAGGATTTAAGAATCCAAGGTGTTTGGTACATGGGACATTACAGAGTTCTGCTGAGGCACCTGAGTGGATAGATTGTGAACACTTGGCAAATACTGTTAACTTCCCAATTTTTAAATAAACTAGCTTTTCCACTGACGGGTGGCTACTTTATTACCAAGATTTATTCATTTAGTTAAGTATATATATACAAATGGCGACAATAAAATATTTATTACCTTCTTACTCATCTTACCAGTAGTTCAAGTCTGTCTCTGCATTTTCCTTTTACTCCCTTTCTCTGTCTTTCTAGTGTCAGTACAGTTCCAGTTGAACGTGCTGTCTCCCGAGACAGTTCACCCCTCAGACAAAGGGAACAGACAGCCCAGCTGCTTCCTCAACAGTGGAAAAAGCTCATCTCAGTCATGACGATTCATCTGCTGCGGAAGAACTTGTAGTAGACCACACCTCCTAAGATGGCTAGTTCCAGGATGATGATGATTGACAGCAACAACTTATTAGTAGCTACTCTAGAGTTAAAAAAAATAAAAATAAATCTAAGGTAGCTTCCCCCCCTCCCTTTATTATAAAAGCTAGTTCTAGATAACTTGATCACCATGCTACCTTCAGTAAGTATACTGTTTCAGCTAGACTACACCATGCTATTCAAATAGCTCTTAACAAGCAGGAAAGGGACAAACTCAGTAGCTTCCTGCACATGTTTTTCTGGAAATTCTCCTTTAAATCTTCAACAGTAGCGGTTCTGTTCCTCTTCCCCCACCCCACAAAAGGCAGATCATTCTGCTCTATCTGTGCTTACTCATTCAACTAAGCAAAGGGGAACATTGGTTGTGGTGCTGTTACTTGGCACTATGTAGTTGAAGTAAAACTCTAATATCTCAAAATAAATTTAAAATGACACAGTTATCATAACTTCCTTCAGCAGTGGGTATAAAGCAGAGGTTGTCAGGCCAGATGTACTCAATGGACATTTATTCCATGAGCTGGTTTATATGGATAATGAAACCACATAGTTAAGAAACTGTAAATACACTTAAGCAGCCAAGGCTTTAGTCATTAAATTAGTACATGGCCAGGCTCAAGAGTTTCTCATATGACAGCCTAGCTACTCTACAGCAACAGACATCTAACACTTAATGCTGCAGTGATTTATGATACTGCTTTTTCCAACCAGAATAACAAGGAGTTGAATCTAAAGTTACCATTTGCAATCCACTGTCACTTGCTTATGTCCTCACCACAATTTATCATGCAGCGGGATTAAAGACACCTTATTACCCTAAATGAGAAGCACAATTCAGTAGTGTTTGACTACTTGTACTCTATTAAGTAATTACCAGAGGTGAGAAAACACAAAATAGCATCTGCACATGGGCACACATTCTGTTTACACATTCCCTAAAACCTCCTGCAGTTCTTTTTTTTTTCCCCAAAAGTGGCCGGCACCAACGCTCCCAGTCAGTCACTACTCACCTCCTGGACATAGAACGGAGAATCTTGCGACTCTTGCTCAAGTTCTCGCTTGTATTCACCAACTATGAAAAAACAAAAGTTTTTTTGTTAGTTGAACAAGTTTACAAGTCTGTAAAGATGCACCTAGAAGCAGGTGGTGCTGAAATGCAGCAATTACTAAGCCAACCATATATTCTCAAACTTCAGAGAGGCCATTGCTCTCTGCACACAATACAAGCTGGCAGCATTGTCTCCTTTCTAAGGAAGAAATAAGACTTCCATGTATACTGTCTCTTATGCACATACATAGGCAATTTAGGATCACTTTCTACCCCTTTATTTAATCTAGAACTATCAGAAAGTTGGTATTAGCTCCTTTCATTAAATTTCATTTCATTATTCTAGTTGTTGAGAGCAGAAGAAAATTACAGTGAGGTGTTCTCCTCAGGGTGTAACTGAAACCTTACAAAATGCTGTTCAGTTTCTAGCAAAGAAAGACCCATGGTGCACTGACAGGTCTAACTGACCCAGTGGGTAGCAGCTCTGAATGGTTAACAGATAATTCATTTCAGCTTTGTAACTCTCAGAAATGAACTGTCAGGTATTGCTCAGTCACCTATTAAGCTTGGTTACAGATAACTGAAACCGGTTGTTGTCTCACAGAGTCAGGATTCATGACATACGGCCACTGGAGGTCTCCAGGTAAGATTTTGCTAGTCTACTTCCAACCCTTCAAGGGAAGTGAAAGGGAAGAGAAAGGTCAGCCAGGTCACTTAGCAGCTCAGCTGCCTGCACAATTCCTCTCTATCTACTGTCCTCAGCTGCAACACTGGCCCTGTAGGTACATTACTTTGTGCGGAGACGGACATGACCACGCTGGGAAGAAAACTACCAAGCCCATTCAAAGCATTCTAGATTTCCAATCTTTGCTGTGAAGGACCAAGCAAGAAGCAAGTCAGCTTCTAGACTGAATGTGTGGTTAACACAATTCAGGGATACAATGCCTAAAAGGCTCACAATGAAAGCACCAGCTTCATGAACAATCTGTGAATAGACTGATACGCTTGAAAGGACTAAATTTTATTATTCTTTTTATTAGAAAAATAAAAGACAAAAACTGTACCTACAAGTCTTAAAATCACATTTCCTTTCCTGCTCCCCAACCCAAATTTGAGTTGGGCAAATCAAATTCTGACTGAAATAAAAAAAACCCTACTTAAATGAAAAAGCTACAGGCTTTGTTGCCATGAACCGGGATAACTCCCAAGCAAAGCAGCACACGTTTTGTTTTAGCTGAGTGCGCTTAACTTGCCACAGTCAGTGTTCCCCTGCACCTCACTCACCTAAAAGCTTCACACTTAGTATCTCTTGGACACACAGAAAATCCCACCAATTTGTACTCCAAAAATAGAATTCTCAGTTTCACATGTGTGTAAACAAAACAAATGAGCTACTTTTTAAAGCTTCCCTGGTAGAAGCTGAACTTGACCCAAGGATGAGCTACAGGCATTTGTCTGACATCACTTTCTCCTTCCTTAGCTAACATACAAAGGGTTAGTAATTATGTAATTAAGCTTCTATTAAATTTCATTTAATTAAAAAAAAAAACCTGCCAACTGTCTCTCAAATGTAAATCTGTAGTAGTAAACTAGTGGTGGGCAATTCTTAAGCATTTTTTTTAAATCTGTAATTTTTTTCAGTAATGCTGTTTTTTTTTTTTAAAGCAGTTTTACAGGTATAATATCAAGCCTTGCAAAGACACAGCAGCAATGGCCACCACGCTTTGGGCCCTTCTACAGGAATGAATGTTCTTTTGTGAGCACAGCATAGGAACACAGCAGCCTGGATTTTGTCTGTAGAAGCATCAATTGAATTACCATGTCTAGGGAGGTCTCCGAGGGTAACTACTGGTACAGTTCCCATTAAGCTCACAGCGGGTTGTCTCCATACAACACCCACTGTTTCTGTGCTTACCCTGCTCCTGGTCCGTTCCAGTTGCTCCCGCTGCTCCCCAAGCTCCTCAATGATACCGGTGCCAATCTGATCTGTTTCAGCGGCAATTCGGTGCGAGCGCTCAATGCTCTGACTTGCTCGGTTCAGGCTGTCTGTTCCCTGGAGAAGCAGCACCCTCTGTGACTGCAGGTTAGTCTGAAAAATAGCATATGCTTAACTATTAAGCACAAAGACAGAGGTATTAGGCTTCTGACATATTAAAAAGTTAGGATGTGACTCCATAGGCCATCCACCTGTACTAGCTCTATGTGCTTCTTAATGTGAACCGAGGTAGCTCAGTTCATTTTGAAAGAGTTCTTGTTCACTTTGTAAGATAATGGCCCAATCTGGTTAAACCTTGAAAAAGGACACACAGCTAAAGAGTTAAATCAGTTACCCAAAAAAAAAAAAAGTGTCTTTGCAACAATTTACTTTTCCATCAAAGAACATTTACTTGAAAATAATCTCTGCTTTCCAGATGCTAACTTTTCCTTCCATTTGAATCTAAAGTCAGTCTTACTTGTGACTTCACAGTTGGTTGTCAGGGAGATCATTAAGAGTTTACAGCCGAAAGGATTAGGAACAAACAATATTAACAGATGGGCTGCTAAGTAACAGAGATCTTCTTTTCAAGCCAGTAGCCTCAGCTAGAGGATAAGAGATGTTTGCCAACCTCAGGGTGAAAAGGCAGCTCAAAATAAAGTATTTTTTTAAACTTCTAATCTACCACCCTGCTATCAGGTTTTATTAATTAAGAGGAATCCAATGCAAAAATGTAGCAAGCTACTGCAGCACAAGATACTAAAGGAAAAGCCTCCCTTAAACCTTCCTTATCTAAGGCAGAAAAACAAGAGGTCCACCTCCATGAACTTTCTGTACAGACGACAGCACTTTGAAGACAATAAGCAGATTCAGTCTCACTAGCTCAAATGTGTCTAAGCATATCTGGTAAACAAAGAAACCCGTGTATTTCATGCACTGTAGCAGCACATCCATGGTGAACAAAGTGCTAGAGGATGACTTCTTGTATTTTCTTTATATTATTTACACTGAGATTGCTTAAAAGAGAATTCTACCACAGAACCTACGAGGCACATGATTCACACACTTTGCTAGTTTTGGAGACTAGAACTAGATCTGTTAACCTTTCTTCTCAGTCAGTAGCATGACTTCTGCGTTTTCCCTGCTGTAAATAAAGCATTTCAGTACAGAATGTTGTGTAAATTATTAACCGCGTGGCATTCGAGGAGTTCCATTTTTATTATACTCATATCTTTGTTTTAGGACAGAAAAGCTCTCCTTTGAGTTCTGGGTGTTCTTTCTCCTCCCTGAGATACTCAGGTTACATGCAGAGAGATATACAGGGAGCTATACAAGCACAGAAGCTAAGTGAATTAAAGTAGAAACACTGTAACCAAGACATCTGGAATATTAGTTTTAAATTATGACAGCAATGTTAAATAAAATTCATATCTATTTCTCACACTCTGTTCATTTTCTGTGGAGAAGATTCCGTATTTTATATCGCCTTGACTTCCAGGGCCCAGTCCCAAATCTGTGCTTCTCATCTCCCTCTGGAACATGGAGAGGTCTCTTTTGTATGCCCGGATTTTGCTGATCATTTGGTTGCGGAAAGGCAAAGGAGCATACTTCAGTTCTTCTTCCATTTCCCGCAGCTTTAACAAAAGAAAATGTGCTTATTTTTTAAAGCATGAAATCTATTCTTATCAGCAGCTATACTCAAAACTCACCACCAGATGAAGGGATTCACGTTTCTGTGTGACTCGGTGAGGGGGGATTAACCCCAAGCCCTACACCTCTCAGCTGGTATCGAATACACCACTCTGCCTAATGCTGTTCAGACCACAGGGATTTTCAGAAATGCAATGACACAAGAAAAAAGAAAAATTAACTGCCGAGCCTACACGCCTGATTTGTTTTCTGAAACTTCACTCTAGAACATCCAGATTTGTAATTCCCACTTTCATGTAGTTTAAGCATTTATAGGATAGGTATTGGCTTCTCATCCTATCCATGCAACAGAGATCTACTGCATAGGTAGGCATGCCACTAAATTCACACTCTGAACATCTGGGTCTGGCAACTGGAAAACAAACAGCACGTTAATATTAAAAGAAAGCTTGATCCATAATGTCTTGCTTAAAAAGACAGGTCACATGGGGTGGGGCTTTTTGTGCTGTTCCAGGTCACCTGCTGTCCAGGAAGCCCATACAATAGAGTTTTCAAATATTCAAGGTCCCAAATATTTAACCATAGAAAGATCAGATGGGTTAAGACTAACTTGAAACAGAGAGTAGGGGGAAAAAAAAGCCCAAACAAAAAAAACCAACCCAAAACCAAACAAACCAAACCAATGAAACAAAAAAACCCCAAATCAGCAGACTCCCTACATGTCCCCCATACAATCTCTAGCAATTTTAATTGCACCTCTATGACTCTCCTTTGTTCAACAAAGGGAAGGAAACATCCAAATCTAGCACTCAAAAAAAGCCCAGCAAATACAAGATTATTTGCCTGTATCTGTATGTGCATATGGATAGATACAACTCTTCTGACAAACACACCTATCAGATCAATTATTTAAACATTAAACAAAATGCAACATCTGCCTGACAGAATAGGAAAGGAAAATTTGCAAGTACTGTCCTTTTTAAGGCATCAGTATTTGAACTGGGCAGAGAGGCCAGAAGCCTCTCTGGTTTACTGTTTTCTCTTAGGTTTACCGTTTCATTTGCTTCACGCTGTTTCTCATCAAATTCTCGCAGTAGCTTTTTCTTCTCCTCTGCAACAGAAAAAGCAGTATATCAGATCAACTAGAGAGAAACGACAACAGACCTCCAGGTCAATTCATTATAGACAAGGAAGCGGCCACAGCCAGCTGATTACAGAGACACTAAGTCAAAATTTACCTCAAACAGGAAGAGCCTGTTCTTAAGACATCATTGCAGAAGTGGGTGGGGGAAGAGAGCAGAAACCACCCTTCCAAATGCTGGCCAGTACCTCTGGTAAACAAAAGTAGTAATTTTTCAAACCTGAAATATTTTTCTGACCTATTATCCTCCAATCTCCACTGACAGAACTGCACGTTGAAAAACATTTAACATGAAAAGAGGACGTGTTGGCAAACAGCTCAGAAATATTTCTTCTTTTTTTTTTTTTCCACACATTTGGCAATATTACTGAAGGCAGAAACTAGCATTTGGATTTGGATGGAATACCAAGTCAATCCACAGTTCCAAGTGAGGCCTGAAGTTTCTAGCAGATGGAGTACTCTGCATTCCTGTGGTCCTACAGGAACTGGGTAAATGGGATAAGCATTCTAGAGTACTCAGGGGCCGCCATCAAGCTACCACGATGCCATCAAGACATGCTGTTTCATATCTCTGTCAATGATACAGGCAGTGTGCACCCTCAGCAAGTCCGCAGATGACACCAAGCTGAATGGTGCGGTCCATATGCCAGAGGGATGGGATGTCATCCACAGGGACCTGGACAAGCTGGAGAAGTGGGCCCAGGTGAGCCTCGTGAGGTTCAACAAGACCAAGTGCAAGGTCCTGCACCTGGATTGGAACAATCCTCATTATCAATACAGGCTGGAGGATGAGGTGATTGAGAGCAGTCCTGGGGAAAAGGACTTAGGGTTCTAGTGGATGAAAAGCTGCACATGAGCCAACAGTGCGCACTTCTAGCTGAGGCCAACCACAAAAGAAGTGTGGCCAGCAGATCAAGAGAGGTGATTCTGCCCCTCTTCTCTGCTCTGGTGAGACCTCACCTGGAGTACTTCATCAACACAAGAACATGGACTCGATAGAGTGGGTCCAGAGGGCCACAAAAATGATCACAGGGCTGGAACATCTCTCCTACAGACAGGCTGAGAGCCCTGGGGGTTGTTCAGCCTGGAGAAGGCTCCAGGGAGACCTTACAGTGGTCTTCCAGTACGTGGTGTACTGGGGCCTACAAGAAAGCTGGGGAGGGACTGTTTACAACGGCATGTAGCAATAGGATGAGGGGCAATGGTTTTAAACTAGAGCAGGAGATTAGGAAGAAGTTCTTTACTATGAGCGTGGTGGAACACTGCAACAGCTTGCACACAGAGGTGGTGGAGGCCCCATCCCTGGAGACATTCAAGGTCAGGCTTGATGGGGCTCTGAGCAACCTGATCTAGTTAAAGATGTCCTTGCTGCAACCCCCTGCAAGGGGGTTGGACTGGATGACCTTAAAAATTGCCTTTCAATCCAAAACATTCTACAATATCATGATGCCATCAAGGTATCACCTCAGCTTCACAGATTAATGCCCAAATGCTTTCCTCTTCTACGATGACATCAGTTGTTTCAATCAGCCAACAAAACTGTACATTTTATTTGTCTGAGAGTCATTTGCTAAGGTCCTGGTATCTAGGGCTTTGGAGGCCAGAGAACAGCTTTCATCACTGTTACTCTATTTTTAAACAAAATCTTCAGACATGTTTTTTGCATGTGTTAAAAAACTACCATACCTCTTTAATAGCCACAATCAATGAAAGTATAATTCTGAGACTCCCTTTTCTCAATGAAGCAAAAATATACATTCTCTAAGCTTTTGTGAAAGCACTGAGGACAAGCACCAGCGGACTCTTGCAGGGTACTGCGAATGAAATCAGATTCTATCAGAAGTCCGAGAGATATGCACCAGCCTAAATCATCTCTCTCAGGAGAGGATAATTCAGTCTTAAATAAAAATTGTGGGTAGTGAAAAATGCAGAGAGTCATCTTGGTAAAACTTCTTTAATTTGATTAAACTTAAACACAACGTTATGAAAACATCATTGCAGTAAAAAACCAACTTGATAATGCCTTTTTTCTTAAGTATGGTCCCCTGCAAAAGCAGCAAACTCCTGAGCTCTCAACAAAAACAGGAAAAAAATCTGAAGCAATCAAAACACTTTTATGTAGCTCCTCTCATATACACAACATGCCTAAACTGTAGCTTTCCTTTTCAGCTCAAATTCATATTAAGCCCCGGAATTTGAACTGCAAAGAACCTAAGACAGAATCAAAAAGCTGTCAAAACCTAACAAGAAGCTATGCTCTCAAGTAGCACATAGAATTATTACAGAGTAAGCTACATTATGACTATTAATATATTACACACTAGCTGGTGCCAGGAAATGCAGTTTCACATCCCAATTTATTCAGGAGAGAATGCTCATTTTTGAGGCTCCTTCTCAACTTCTTTCATGATTTGCCACCATGTACATTTGTGCTGATGCAACTATGTGTGTAGCTGGGCTGCAAGTGAAATCGTGGACACCAGCTGCAGGAAAACAGCCTTCAGACGTCAGTGTTTTGGTAGTGCCCTTTTCAAGCAACCGTTGCCTCAAATTAATTGCAAACTAGTGCAATACTGAAAAAACAGTATTGTACCCTCTCTGTCCCCAGAGCAGACTAAGATGACACTGCACTTATAAATGAGCAGCCAAAGAAATGCTAGTTTCCAAAAGTCAAGTAGCAATGGCTTTTTTTTTTTTTTTTTTCCCTATATGCCAACAAGAAACTGGGCAACATGACTTGAAAGCATTACACTGGATCTGGCCTAACAGAAATGCTGGACCGTACCGAGAGGTTTAATTCGCATCACTCAGGATTAAACTGCAGCGCAGAGTCCCTTCAGAGAACTCCTTTAATGTAGGAAAAGTAAAAAGTACCTAAGCCACAGTAACATTACCCATATGCTCCTCAGCATTTATTTCTAGCTGATTGGAAATAAATGAGTTGGATTTGGTTCAAAATTACAGTTAACTGAACTTAGAAGAAAGCATCTATAATTGAAACCAATCTAGATTGTTTAAAATGCTTTCTTGCACATTTGGAAGGGGAAAAAAAATGTTTATAGAGCTAGGAATTTGTTATCATGTTCATACAGAGTGAAACAGCATTTCCAAATCTCTGCCATCAAAGATGTCCCAAGGACTACATATTCCATAGAGTTTGGGAGAGTGATAATCATCTTAAAGGTATGTGAGATACCTTGTATCGCCTCTTGAAATTTTTAGGATCAGGTAACTTGAAAAATAAAGAGACACTCCCCTCCTCATAAGCACAAGAAGCAAACAAAGCACATTAGGAGAGTGGAATGACTAATGTGGACAAATTCCTGACTTGTCTTAAACTCTCTTAGAAATATATATTAAAAAAAATTACCAGGATTTTTGTAGCAATAAATTTAAAGAATGTAACAGTTATATCAAAATTTCATAGAATGTCTGAAAAATCAGTTTGTATTTATTTGTAATCTGTTGGGGGGGGGGGGGAATAAATCTACAAGCACTGCAAAAATTGCTGCCTGTAAATACTCCATTTAAGGCCATTACTCAGAATTCATTACTCAAGACTACCCCAGTTCCACGGAGACCTGACAAAGCTTTATTTCACCAAGAAACCGACTGCTCTTCTTTCTATAGGGAAATAAGGGCTTCCTACAAGAATACTTCTTTTTTTTATGGTTTTTTTTTTATTCTTTTTGAGTGCTAATGAAATTAAGTCAGCTTTGAACGTTGTCATTTGCAGGTTTGAACACCTTTCTTGTACCGAACTTCCTGGAAGTGCTGATGACAAGGACTGTGACCTTAAATTTACCTCATGATTAAATGGAAAGCCAGGTAAGAAAGAAGAATGTTAAGCTTTTCATAGCCTGTGTTATCTAGCACAGACCGGTATATTCTGAGCAAAACATTTTTATAATTTTACAGCTAAATGCACACAATTTATCAGTTCTGGGAGAATGACAAGTCTATTGCAGAAAGTGGCTGACAGCCCCTAGTCCTTCTTGTGGTGCTGAACTACAGCAGCTCATGATAACCGTCTATCACACTTCTCATATAAAGAAAGTATTTACTCAGAAAGATTCCATGGCACTGGTAAAATTCTCCTTGTCAGATGACTTCTCTTTCCTGTTCTCCGAATCCTGCCCACTATTAGGAACTGAATTAGAAGCACACCAAGTCCTACAGAGAAGTGTTCTATCAGAGTGTTTTACCCACTGGTATGGTATAAAGAAAACCCATAAAATCAGGTTTTGCTTCCACTACAACTTTGTGTAGCTTGATAAGTATTTTTTTCCAGTCTGTGGGGAGATAACGCACAAACCAGGCTTCTAAAACAGTCATTTAAAATGCGTATCTTCTCCAGTAAGTCTGCAAATGGCTGTGGACAGCTGCGATAATAAAACCTGCTTTTAATTCTGCTGATGAGATTTTAAACAAGAGTTCAAAAGTGATTAAAAAAGAAAAAAGAAAAAAAAAAGAGGAAAACCGAGAGCACTGCCATTTAGGCAGTTCACCTAGAAACAGCATGAAGGAACACCCAAATTAACAACTCTTTCTCAGAGATGAGGCTGAAGCTGAGCCCAGCACAGCAGTGCTTGGCTAGGGAACTGAAATCTGCCAGGCTCGAGGAGCTGCTCCAGAGAAGTGAAGCAACAGACCTGCCTCGCTGCTTACACATCTGGGGCTTTGCAAGACCAGGACTAATACCCTAAAGCAAAGCCGCCAAAATATAGAAGCAAGTGAAAAATAACAGGCAGTGAAGCCGAGGAGGTGCCTACCTAAGGGGATGCACTAAATTCCTGCAACTGCCTGGCAAACTCCTTCCCCGCCCCCCCCCAGCCCTTCCTAAAGGGACTTTGCCCTCCCGGCCGTAAAACCAGGTTTATCCATGAGGAAACAGCCGCAGCGGCCCCGCAGCAAGCCCCAGCTACCCGGGGGGTGCCGGGGGGGAAAGCCCCAAGGCGGAGGGCCGGCTGCCGCCGGCAGCGCGGAGGGAAAGCACCGCCAGACTCCGTCGCGGTCGGTTCCCAGCTACACCCAGAGACGGCCGGGGCAGGGGCGGGCGTCCCGAGCCCCCGCTCCCGGTAAAGCCCAGCCCGCTGCCCGCGCACGGCCTCCCTCGAGCAACCCGGGCCGGCGGCCGCCCGCCCGCCACTGCCGCCTCACCGGCCGCGCTGCCCCGCAGCCGCTCGGGGATGCCCCGCAGGTCTCCGTGCAATCCCCGAAAGATCTCGTGCAGTCGCTCCAGGTGTTCCGAGGACGCGGAGCCGCGGCCCGCCATGGCAGACAGCCGCCGGCCACCGCTACCGCCCCCTCCCGCTCCCTCGTCCCGCACTTCCGCCATCGGCGGCGGCGTGGGCCTTCCACGCGCGCGGCCGGGCGCCCGCGACACCGCCCGACCGCAAAATCGCCCCGCCGCGGCGGCAGCGCCGGCGTTCGGCCGCCGCCGCCTCCTGATCCCCGAGGGAGCGAGTCGTCACGCGCGTCGCGACACGGCTGCCGGCGACACAGGTCGCCGAGGCGCAGCAGGCGCTGGCCACGGCTGTCGCGAGGAGGGGGAAGGGGGCCTCAGGCGCGCACCGCCTGCCGGGAGTCGCAGTCCGCCGGGGGCCGCGGCAGCGCCAGTGGCGGCGGCAGCGGGCAGCGCGAGGCTCCGAGGAGGCGGGGTGCAAAAGGAGGCGACGCCACCCGGTGCCCTGGGCACCCCTTGTTGCCGGTGCTGTCAGGGAGAGGCAGGAGCGCGCACCGCTGGCCCCGCCGCCGCGGCTCTCCCAGCCCTCAGCGCCTGCTCACGTACGGAATCCGAGAGTCACGGAATCGTTCCGGTTGGAAGAGACCGTTAAGATGGTTGAGTCCAACCGTTAACCCAGCACTGCCAGGTCACCGCTAAATCCTGCCCTTCAGCGCTACATCTACACGTCTTCTAAACACACTGCACCACTGCCACGGGCAGCCTGTTCCAGGGCTTGACAACCCTTGCGAGGCAGAAACTCTTCCTCATGTCCACTCTAAACCTCCTCTAGTGCAACTTAAGGCCATTTCCTCTTGTCCTGTCGCTTGTTACTCGTACCCATCACTCCATGCGTTCTGCTGGGGGTAGTATCACCAACTTCGGTGTGAGTTTGGGCAAGCGCACCCTGAATGTCTTTCCCAACAGCCGCCGGGCTTCCTCTTCAGATCTTTCTCGGATCGTTCATTCCACAGTGCAATTAAACCGCCAGGTTCAGACTGATCCCAGTGACCCAGGTCAGAGACATGCGCTGCCCGGGGTAAAAAGAAAGAGGAGCCGGCCGGCCTCCTGCCGCCAGGTCTGCCCAGCGGGGGCCCACACGCGGCAGGGGACAAGACCTTCTGGGTGCCCGTTGCGAGAGGGCTCGGGGAAAGCTGGCACGGCCGACTGAACAGGTCGGCCGTACCTGGGCGAAGAGAGGAGGGGCGGAGGCGGGCGGGGCGG
>WUAM01000179.1:3861090-3890269 GCA_024336885.1 Actenoides hombroni | reverse complement strand
AAATAAATCCTCATCCCAGGCCCAACTTTTAAAACTTGTTTCCACTCTGCTAAAGATCGTGAATTTATTGTTATTATGGGGCGGGGCGAGCCCGGAGCGGCCGCCGCTGAGCGCCGGCAGTGCGCATGGAGCGGGCGTCGGCGATGCTCACCTGCTGGGGAGCCGCGCTGGGGGCCGCCGTCTCCGTCCCCGTTCTCCTTCTCGTGGCAGCGCCCTACATCAGGTGCGTCTCAGCGAGCGCGGCCATGGACTTTCTCGCGGCCGCGGGTAGCCGCGGGGGCGGGCGGGCGGAGTCAGCGTGCGCCGCGTACCAGGGCGGCCAGGTCCGCCTGCTTGTTTGTCGGGACTGCGAATAAAGTGGGTTCCCTCTCTCCAGCCCGCGCCTCCCCAGCTGCAGCGAGTCGGTAACACTAAGGTGCTGGCGGCAGGAGCCGAGGCGCAGCTGGGGCTCGGCTGAGCCCCTGCACCGGCGCATGGCTCGGTGGCTTCCCGTCGTCTCCGGCCGCCTGGGACTGACTCTCGGGTCAGGCCCGGGGCTGGCGGGACGCGGAGAGAGGCGGCCACCGAGCGGGATACCCAGGGAGCTGGGCCCGCGTTCTCCTCACGGCGCCGCGGCGGAGCCCATTGGCCGAGGCTCCGGAGCTGACGGCTGCAGCCAATGGCAGCCGTGGCCCCACTTGACGCCAGGGCGGGGCGCGGGGCGGGGCCGGGCCGGGTTGGGGGGTCCGGGCTGGGGCCTGAACTGGCCGGTGCTTGTAAAGCCGGGGTCGTTGGAGGGCGAGTGGGAACCTGACCTGGTAGCCTGGTCATGACACGATCGTGATCAGCCGTTTCGCCCTCTCTTGCAGGAGATATGTCGCTGGAGGACAGTGCAAGTCCACAGCTAAGCTGGAGGGGAAGGTGGTGATAATCACAGGAGCCAACACGGGCATCGGGAAGGAAACGGCCAGAGAGCTGGCACGAAGAGGCAAGTCATTGGCCTTCACCTGCAGGCAGCCCCGGATCCAAGGGAGGGGTGGTTTATGCCTACATTTAAGTGAATTGGATTCCAAAGTTATTTCAGACAAGCCCAAATGTTGCTCTTCCAGAGGCTGTAACCACTGAGGTGCAAGTCCCCAGTTCCTCTCTCGTTTCAGTGCCAGAAATGTGCCTTGTGACATGAAAATGCTGTTTTGAGAGGGCTGGGGAAGTTCCTACTGTCGCTAGGTTTTGCTTGTACAAAGCTAGGAAATGCCATAGATCCACTGCTGTGTGCTTAGTTTTTCAAGTTTCGAGCTATTTGGTTTAAATTCTTTTTTGGTAACTGGTAAAGAGATTAAACTACCTGTTTACAATCCGTTTAGAAATTACTCTGGCTGGAATCCAAGTATCTTTGTGTGCTCCTGGCCTGACATTCCCATTATAGAAGCAGACAGAACCCTACCTGCTGTGGCACACACTCCTGAGAGTCTTATCGTGGGAGAACCTGGACAGTGGCACTTTAGATGTGCATTTTCCTGGTCTCAAACCAGCTTTGGGCTGGATCAGAGCTAACACGACACAGTAGGAGAGGCTTTGTTCCAGCTGCTCCCCTGACTGATGCCAATTCCCTGGAGAAACAGTACGTTGTTTGTAAGCATTGTGCGTAGTCAGCCTGCTTGTCAGCCTTGACCATCCAGTATGCTCCAGTGATCTCAGCTTCTGTTCCTGCTTTTTTTCCCTCCTTGCAGGTGCGAGGGTGATTATTGCTTGCAGAGACATAGCGAAGGCAGAAGCAGCAGCCAGTGAAATCCGAGCTGAGACGGGGAATCAGCAAGTCATTGTGAAAAAACTGGACTTGGCTAATACAAAGTCCATCCGGGAGTTTGCTGAGAAAATTCTAGCAGGTACAGCCTCTGTGTCCTTCTTCTCAGTGAGAATATTTTACCAAGGACTACTGTCTGCTCTTCTAGCAAACGCCAAATCCCCTGACCTGCCTATCTGTGCACATTGGGTACTGCGGTTAACAGCAGGGGCTTGTCAGAAACCACAAGCTAGTTTGTGGTAGGAGATTTGTTCTATTGAGGCAATGTGGCTGCAGCTCAGACAGGCGTGGGCTTTTTGGCCGTGCTGTGCCACCACCTTGTCTGTCGTTAGTCTCTGTTTCCCTGTTTAAGGATGTCTGTTGTTTCTTGCAGAGGAGAAGGAACTCCACATTCTCATTAACAATGCTGGGGTAATGTTATGCCCTTACTCCAAGACTGCTGATGGCTTTGAGATGCACTTGGGAGTCAATCACCTTGGTAAGGCCGGCAGAGTTGTGTTGGCATTCAGTATCTGTGGCAAAATGCCAGAGGAAAATCCTGCTTTGAGATCTTCTCTTCCTCATCCTTCCCTCTTGGGGAAAGATGGAAGGCCAGAGTTAGAGTTCTGGAGACTCAGTGCAATGTATTTACTTATCATGGACGCAGTTTAAGTATCTGTACACATTACCTGTGACACTTAAAATTGTATGACAGCTCCAGCTTTTTGAAGCTGAGGAGCAGAACTTAATGGCCCCCAAAAAACTTAGCTGTTGATTCGGGGGGGGTCTTCTTTTCCCTGGACTTGAAGGCAGCAGTAAGATATAACATATAAGTAGCATGTTCCAAGTACTTGGAAATTCCATTAGGGGAACCCTTTGGAGAAGGATGACTTTTCCTCTCACCCTCAGGTCATTTTCTTTTGACCTTCCTATTGCTGGAGCGTCTGAAGCAGTCAGCCCCAGCCCGCATAGTGAACGTGTCCTCACTTGCTCATCACGGTGGCCGAATCCGATTTCATGACCTCCACGGTGAGAAGAGCTACAATCGTGGCCTCGCCTACTGCCACAGCAAATTGGCCAACGTGCTCTTCACCCGGGAGCTGGCGAGGCGGCTGCAAGGCAAGTCCCAGAGGAGACTGGAGTGTTTTTCTGCTTGGCTTTTGAGCATTCTGGATGAGGAGAGTGGATTGAAGAAAGGTCTGAAAATTAGCTATGCACGAATGAAATGATTGGAGGCAAGAGTCGGTAACTGCTCTTTGCAGGAAGAAAATACCTCCTGTGTATGGAACTAGGAAACTTAAACCACTAATTGTCTTTACAACAACAGGGGAGAGGAGTTTAGTGGCCTGGCACAGTTGAACGCATGTCACTTTTTTTTAGTGCTTGTCTAAAACTAACTGCATCCACAGACAATTGTGTATGTGGGTGGAGGCTGAAAAAACAGAAGGAACTGAACTACAACTGCAGTCTCCAATAGAAAGGCTAACACATACTCAGCTGCCTTAAATGTTGGTGGCCTGTAGAACAGAAGCGTAGCAGTTACAGCAGCGAAGCAGTACCTCTCAAGTCACAACATCTGTCACAGCCACGTCATTCAGTCCTCATAAACTACAGTAGCATTTATTTTGCTAGAACAGAAGCACTGTCTGCTGTAGGAAATCAGTATTACAGTAAATCAAAAGAAGCTGGTGTTCTCAGAAGCCTGATGGAAACTGTTGCTGTTTATTTTGTTTTAAAGGCAGGCTGATGCGTGCAGATTTATCCTGAACTACTTGTCTTTTGCCATAGGCACTAAGGTCACAGCAAATGCTCTCCATCCTGGTTCTGTCCATTCTGAGCTGGTCCGGCACTCATTTGTAATGTCATGGCTGTGGAAGATGTTCTCATTCTTCTTGAAGACACCTTGGGAAGGAGCTCAGACCACTATCTACTGTGCCGTAGCAGAGGAACTAGACTCTGTGACAGGACAGTATTTCAGGTGGGTGCAAACTGATGGGAGTGATATACTGTGGAAAGCCACTTTTGTTAGCTGGGGAAAATGACAATTACTGTCATTCTTCATTAAGGAGGGACATGGTAAGAAGCTGGCTGGTTAAGACTGCGGGTGACAAATACTAGAGATTACCCCTTCCAGGTCTGTTGCCATGGATATTGTGTTGGAAAAAAATCCCTGACCTGTGCAACTTCACACAATAGCAGGGCCTTTTGTGCCAGGAATATCACTGTTCTTAAAGTGCAGGAATGGCTGTCACATGCTCAGAGCTCTAATCCAGATCTGCCTGAGACTTAGGCAAACCACTTTTTAGTAGAGCTCTTTAGTTAATGAGGTCACTTGAGTCAATCCTGGGAAGACAGTTTTGTAGTTTTATCCCACAAGAGTAGAAGGGGCCTGTACCCCCAAGGAGCTGGGAGGGCTGATGTGATTTTTCAGGAGTGGCATGTGACAAAATAACTTGATTCTTCAGTTTGACAGACCCACCAGCTGGGAGGGGCACCTGCTTGGATGCTTGCTGCTCTGTCCTGCAAACTGTCTTGTGTAGCTCCCACTAGAAACGCTGTTGTTTCTGGACTCCTCTGACTTACTCCAAGACCCTGCATAGTCGTGCCTTTTCCCCTCACCAAAACTACAGCCCAGAGTAGTTCCAAGTCATAATCATCCTAGGTTTGAAGACTGTCATTTAAGCAGATTCATATTTGTCAGCTTGTCGCTAGGTGCAGGATAGCATAACAATACTGTTTTTTGGGGAAGTGAACATGAACATTTGTCATCCTTTTTTTTTTTTTTTAAAATGTGGATACTGTTGGAGCCTTTGCATCTTTGCAGAGCTTTCCTCTTGTGATATGTGACCAGATTAGTCTCTGTAATGACTTTGTCTGATCTTCACTTGGGAGTTTGTACCATCTTAATCAGACTTGAATATATAAATAGATGTCTTAATCTTCCCTGGATGACAGTCCCAGGATAGAAGTGGAGCATTAATGTGCCAGAGTACAGATAACTTTGATGGATTTTAAATTCATAAAAGAAAAGAGTTTTGGACTTGGTGGGAAATCAATAGCTTGAACAGTAATTCACAGTTTACACCGGACTAGCCTAAAGTCCTTTCCATGCAATAAAGCACAAGTATAGGCATTAAGAATTTGCATGGCCCAGCAAGACAGGGGGAGTCTACCGGAGTAGTTTCAGGAATATCAGTGTGCACATTTGGGGCTCTGAAAACATCAGGCTAGATAGAAGTCTTACAAGATTCAGTTTCCTCTGTTCTCTTAAACTCCCCTGTTATTGCAGCATCCAGCATTGCAGAGATTATCTCGGCATGATCTCTATTCCACATAAAGTGCTGAGAAGAAAAAAGCCACAGTTCAGAGGATAATGGGAAAGGGGATAACCATATATGGTTATTCCAGTATTATTATTCTGGGGCAGCCTTGCCTTTCATGCAATGTTGATATAGTGGGGTAAATATTTTAGAATGAAAAGCCATTTGAGTGGCTTTTTTTGGTAGTATTTGCTAGAAAAGGTGCTCCTGAAGAAGCTTGGTGAGCATTTACAGTCCTTTTTAGTGGTATTAATGAGGATGTACACTGAAGGATATATATTAGAACATATATAGTTTCTTTAACAGTTGAGACAACAGATAGAGCTATACTTGCTTGTCAGTACTTGCTGCCATGGGGGAAGACTCTTCCGCTGGAAAGAAAGCTTTGTCAAGGTGGTTTAGCATCAACCCGTGCTCATTTGCTGGTTAGCCTTCCACCCTTCTTCAATTGATCTTGAAGTGAGGCTGATAAAAAGCAATTCCCTTATCTTAACACAGGCATTTCAGTGTGCTAATGCAGATGGATATCTTTGACTTAAAAAAATTAAAAAATGTTCTTACAGTGATTGTCAGCCAGCATACGTATCTCCACGGGGTCGGGATGATGAGACAGCGAAGAAGCTCTGGAATGTGAGCTGTGAGCTCCTCCATATCCAGTGGGACTAAGCAGCACAGACCTCAAGTGTGTACCTGGCTGAGCCCAGCAGATGCTTCTCCTGGGAAGAGCGCTGCAGAGACGCCTCAAGACAAGAATGCTGATACTTAGCTCCCCCTCATGATGGTTCTGTGGACACAATCTAATGTGAATTTCTGGAATATCTCACTTAAGGATCGAGATTGTGAGCAACCAGTCCCCCTTCCTAGCTGGAGAATTAGAGCTTTGATGCAGGGAGCAACCTCTGCTTGGTATCTCACACAACAGCCAGAGGCTGCTGTTTTTTGGCTTTAGAATAGAAATGGAGGTTGCAGTCTTAGGTTTAGATTATGAAGTATCAAAGATTTACCTTCATTTACAGTTTGCGTTTTTTTTTCCTAACGGTAATAGTAAAAAGGTAGGACTATAAACTATGATCTGTGAGGTTATCTTCAATTCCTACTGTTTGACCTGGCAGAATGAAATTACTTTAAGATACTAGATTTTCTGGTAGTTACATGCAATACAAATGCTCTCAAGCACACAGAAACAGGTGCTGGCCTTTTTGTGCCAAGCATTGGGTACTGTTTGTAAGTGGAATCAATTATTTTTCTGTATATATTCCCTGTAAGAAGATGGACCCTAGCTGCTGAAGTATCTTGGCCCCAAATGCCCATGGATTTCGGTAACTTAACTGAGGGTTGGCCTAACTTCTGAGAGCCCAGGTCTCTGGGAGGTTAGAAGTTGCAGGAGTACTGCAATTGTTTGTAGGCAAGTAATCTTATTTAAAAAAATTAACATCTCTCCTGTGAAACACTGAGCAAAAGGTGGTGTAAAAGTTGTCACAATAAATCCCCCAGGTGCACTTTAAACAACTTTAGGAAAGAGAGCAGAATGAGTAAACAACATCTTTGCTGTGTTAAAAACCATGAAACAACTTCAGCTGAGACTCAGCTTTAAATGACAGCAAGCTACCTAGAGCTAAATAGCTGAAGCAGAGGTCAGGACTGTCTTGGTACTATGGTCAAATTAGCTACAGGACAGGAAAGTAAGAGCTCCACAGAAATCCTTGTTTGTCTGCCCAATATTACTGGCCTTGGCTGGTCAAGGCTGCCAGCCTGGCCTTGCCATACCATACAGCTTGCACTTCCAAAAGGCAGCTGGATGTTCCCTTGAAACTCTAGTGATGATTTGGTGTGAATTGCTGTCGTGTGATCCATAATCAGAGATAATTTCTGAAAGAGTTAAGTAGTTAGAAAATGAGTGCCCTGGCTCATAAGGGTTATCTTCTGCTTCTGAAAACAACTCTGGAAGTTTTTGGACTTGCACTGTGACCAACTGCCAGTTTTGGGAAACACATGCTAATGTTATGATTAATTCTTTCTGCCTGGATGCTATCTATGCAGATCAGTCCTGTGCTACCTCTGACCAACACTAAATAAAGCCATTTTCCTTTTACAACAGAAGATTGTATCTTCCTTCAGAAACGTCGAATCACTTTACTTGGTGTTGCTCTTACCTGCACCTGCCTTACTAATACAGAGAACTTAGTTTGGGGAACATTTTAAAGTCCCTTTGTGTTCTACTTTTTTTTTTTCCTCTTTACTTTTTGTCCTCCCTCTTCATCTTGAATAGGAAGCTAAATCCACAACTGCACCGTAGTGGTAAAATGCTACCTAGCATTACAGGCTTGGCCACCTTTCTCTGTGTGGTTCTCAGACCTTGAAAGCAGCTTTCAGGAGCAATAAATGCCGTTTAAAAAAAAGTCAGAAGTGTCTCTAGGATGCAGTATTTTGCCCTTGTATGTCAGTGCTCTTTTCAGAGAAGTCTGATTGTAGATTTAATGCAAGATGTATAACTACACATTTCCAGAGACACAAAGCCACTCTTTTTGACCTTGGGTAAGTCATTATACCTTCTTCTAGGCTGATCTGTAAAATAAGAGAAGTAAAGCTCATTTAGCTGTCGTAAAGGGGGCCTTGTAAGGGAGAGTTAGATTAACTTGCAAAGCTCTCTAAAGAGGATTATTGGTCTGTGAGACTACACGTATGAGGCTGAGGTAGCTACTGGGAGGACATTTGAAGCTGTGGTATTCCCATTCATCTCAATGTTGAGGACACTGTAGCAGAGATTTTGCACAACAGAACAATTCTCCCCCTTCTAATTTGACAAGCATAGCCAAAAGCAAAATACAGATCTAGAAAGAGATCCTCAGCTATGCTGAGATAAAAAGCAAACAGAAGATATGTTAACAGAAGATATGTCAACAGTCATAATACTTTATTGTCTCTTTTTAATTGTAAACAAACCTCAGTCAGTAATATAGAAGGTCTTTTTAACTGGCAGTACTCAATCCCTTTTTGATGCTCAAAAATTCAAAGCCCCTTGATAATTGCACTATTCATGACACAAGGCAGTTAGTCAGGATCAAAATTCCAGTTCTGGTAAGAGAAAGACCCCTACAATTCCAGGTTAAAAACAGCAAATTACAACAAACACTATATAAAGTGCATCAGGTACAGTGCAAAGAGGTCAGGAAGAAAGGCAGATACAGAACGGACTGGTCTGCATGGCAAGCTCCACTATATGAGCTCTATACAGCTGAAGGAACTTGAGCAGAAAAGTGTTACATCACATCAATGCAGACCTGGATACCCACAAACAGTAAAACCTCCTCCCCGTAATGAGAGGTTTGGAAGTGATCGAAGGCATGGATAGCGTCACGTTTTAGGATTAGCCTAACGGCTCTAATCCAATGAAAAGCTAGGTCAGTCTGGCCAAGAAAACAAAAGCAGCTTTCATTAGTATTGCTCACTAATGAGATAATGCAAATCTGTGGTCAGGAGATTCTGTGGTCATTTCTGACTGCTTTGCTCCGAGACATTTCTAGCCCTACTCTAGTGAGCGGAGCACCTCCAAAAGAGGTGTGTCAGTGGGGCACTACTTAAGAAACACTAAAGGAGATGGACCAAGTCCTTTCCAAAACCATGGAAGTCTGTTCTGTCACTACAGTGAGCTTGGGGATAGTGCAAAACTCCTGACAGTCTACATTATTTTTTGTATTAAAACTATTTACAGTTCTACCACACTTCAGAAAACTTGTTTCTTTGAAAGTCATCAACTAAACAAACAAACAAAAAAAAGTGAACTAGTTTTCCTACTTCTTGTGCTGAAATATGCATCAATGGCGAACAAAACTCTTCTTGAGTGCTGTGTTTTGGTCTGTTTCTTTTTGAAGGTCCTACTGGTGTGTATTATTCTTCTGTCCCATTTCTCATGTGCCAACCACGATTTCAGAGAAGCAGCTGCTTTTTTCAGCATCCCTGCACACAGCCATTACACAAAGATTCTTGCTTTTTCATAGAGCTGTGTTAACCTAACACTTCTAGGGCAAAGCCTGTCAATATAGTCTGTACAGTATGTCCAGTTAATAGAAATTCAGTCTGGTGTTCTATTGTACGGGTCAGGTACAGATTATTCTGGTAAGAAACAACTAAAGCTGGTAAGAAACAACTATCCCTGTGTGACAGGGATACAGACCATCTGTTGAGTTCTACCACAGCCTGCTCTATCTGTATTTTCTGTTACGCCCGATGAAAACCTGTGGAAGTTTACTGGCAACTGTTCAGTGATAAATCTGCATTGCAATGATCTATTGGATAGTACCATAGCAAACAAAGAGGTATGTGATTTTTCAACTACTTCAAAGGATTATTTTCCCTTTGTACTCCCCTTCTAGGATATGCCCTTTATAAAGAACTTCATCCAGCCAATAGTCTCAACTGCCATAGGTATGTGTGATTGGTAAGTAGAAAACTGCCAGGAAGAATCAGTTCCTACCTTTTCAAATGAACTAAAGACATTGGGCACATTGTGCTAGTGGGGAAGAAGGTGGGGGGGGGGAAGCAGCAATGGTTTGTATAGAAACTTAAAAAAATCTCTGAATTTCAGTCTTTGTAAGAGATCTTTTCAATCTTGAAAAAGTTTACAAGAAACCCATAATCATGAAGTTTTATAGGCTACTCTGAGTTGAGATTTTTCTGTCCTATCTAGGTTTTCTGGATTAAAAATAAAAACCATACAATAAAGTTCAGTGCCTTTAAAAACAAAACAAAACACAACCCCCCCCCCAACCAAAAACCCCAAAAACCAACAACAAAAACCACCCCAAATCAGAAACAGAAGTGCTTTCTTCTACACACCTGAATTCTTGCTTGTTCAGTTTGAAACCGCTCTTTGCGTGCCTCCCTCCCCATCCCTCCCCCACCCCATCAAAAAGATAGCCAAAAAACACCCTGAGGTAGTGACTGTTTGTCAAAATACAAGACTGGCACTTGAAATTTAGTTCTCTTCCTTTTGCCAGAGGCACACGAGCAGTATCCATTTGCCACCAACATCAGTAAAGAGACTTCCATTTTACCAAGAGATTGCTGAACCACACACCTTTAAAGCTGTCTTGAAGCCTTCCCCTTCTGTACGATGGTGAATGTCAATCACATATTACTTCCTAGTGCCCTGGGGAAGCCGATTTCTCATTTTGGGCTGGTGCACTGAGAGCCACTGAGCACAGATGGCCTTCACAACGTCATCTCCGCTGCTCTCGGCCAGCTGTCGGACGTGCTGGACTAGCTGAACTGCTCTGGTCTTCTCCTGTCTCACAGAGACTAAGTAGGCAGAACGCAACTTGTTGCACATCATATAGGCCTGGATCTGAAGCAGAAGAGGCATTCAGAACTCAGAAAGTGGCAGTAAACTAAGAGGATGAGCTCAAGCAAGGATTCACTGAAAATGCCCAGTTCTGGCGCGTGTTATACAAGGTAGTAGCAGCATATTATGAAGCAGAGTATGGCATGGAGCAGATCCCAATTTAAAAGGTGGATAGACAGCTGTATTTTATTACATTTCTCTCTTGTGGAAACTCCTTTACTGTGTCACCACGGAATTAGCATCAACAATCCTATCTTGTGCATTAATATACCATATTCTCCCAGCAATGAGACTAAACCAGTGATTTTCTTACATTGCTGGTTCTAGAACAGCTCACATCTTTCAGTGACAGATCTTACAGAAAGGCAGAGTGAAAGTCCCATTTTTCAACCTACATACAACAGTGAGTTTGTCAGTTAGAGCAGGACAGGACAGTCACGTATCTCAAGATTCTATTCCCAGCTATACCACTCAGGATTTACAACAAAGCACAAATGCTGAGCACAGCCTCTTCATCTCCAAACGTGCACCTACAGTTCACATATTTATCTGTGACTCTCCAGTGGCTTGGCTGGCCAGTATGAAAGCCAACACAGAAACCAAGGAGTTTAGGCCTCACTTCCTCTAAGAAAAAAAAAAGTGTATCGGAATTGGAGAAGTTTTATCATTTAACTCTCAATCACAACAGAAATAATGTAGCCCTGAAACAGTAGGCTGAAATGGTCATCTTGGAGGTATCTTGATCCTCATTAGCTGTCTGCCATTGCTATAAACTTAGATGCACCTGTGTGAAAAGCTGGATAACAAAACCAACAAACCCACCAGTACTTCTCTCTGAAACACTTTTCCTTCCACTATCACGAATGCCTAGCCCTCACTTTGAGGACTGTTAAGGAACTAACAGGGATAATGTCAACTGGTACCTTCATGTCACAGCTCTACAGTTACAGCCTTGAGGAATTAACTGTGATTTCTACAATCTAGAAAGCAGCCTTCAAAACTCTGGCTTGAGTGAGGATGAGAGAGGAGATGGTGAAGGAGAGTGCAAACCAAGACTGGGCTGTTGAGCTCTTGGCTAAAGGAATTCCTCTCCTGTACTTTTGCTTACCTTGTTTTCATCACTGTCCATATCCTGAATCAGGTTATCGAGATCCTGTATCCAAAGAAGGGAAAAGGTGGTCACATTTGGAGTGACTACAGTTTGCAAACCTTTACCCCCATCAAGGGCCAAACCCCTGCACAGAGGAAGGAGTGCTGAGATCATGGCTAGAAGGTTATATTGTCCCAACTGCAAGTGCAGCAGATGTAGAAAATACAAACTGCAATTATTCCCTGTACCACAGCTTCTCCTGCCTGCCATGTCTGTGGGGTATCCTTATACAATACTAGGAGCCTGCGAGTCCCCCATGGACGTGGCTCGTGTTGCATGACATGCATTTGTAGGTTCTCTGTGCCTCTGCAGGACTTGGCCCTGTGGCCCATCCTGCCCCAAGGGGTGGACTGTGTCCCCTAGCCTGATTAGTAGAACTTCACAGAAGGCACCTCCTTCCTTTACTGGCATGGAAAAGACACTGCGGTAGGCAAAGAGAATCTAAAATTGTTTCCTATGGAGGCAGGACATTTCTGCCTCCACACATCCTCTGTGTTAGCCAGGGAAGCCTCACTGAAGGGAACACCTCCCACCCCAACTAGGGAGCTGCTGGTAGGATCCTGCAAAGCAAAGGTTCTCTCCCCATCATGGCTATTCAGTTGGGAAGTGCAGGGTATGAGCATGTTACAGCTACTTAGTTTCCTCTCAGAGTAACTTGCCTAAGGCAAACCACACACTCCCATCTTTAAACAATGCATGTGGTACAAAGCCAGAAGATACGAAAAGAGTGGCAGAGGCACCACAGGATGTAGCCTGTATTGTATACACCCATTTTACTTGAAAAGGGACACAATGCAGGGTAGAATTACCTCAGCAGGAATGTTCTTGAACTCATTTAGGCAGTTTAGGATAATGTTATCCCCATCATTTTTTGCTGCAACTCCAGACTCATTGACACACTTGAGGAGCTGCCGGATCTCACCATATTTCTGCTGCTTCACCAGCTGCGTGGCCACTTTGCTGTACACTTCTGTAGCCTCCAGCTGGAAGTCCTAGAGGTAGTTGGAACATCAAAGCAACACATTAAATGTTCTCAGCAGGTTCTCTCACAGGGAGTCTATACAACTGAGACAATCTATCCTAAGGACAAAATATCACACCATGCTTCAAAAAGTCAAGGCTGTTTTGGGGGCTTCTGGTTTTCCAGTCATCACTGCTCAGGGCTGGCTTACAGATGTTCTATAATCAGACTAGTAAAACTCAATTTTCCTCAATAACAAGAACGCTGTTACTGCCTCTTTTTCAGGACTGGCAAAAAAGTCAGTTTTCTCTTTTCTGGCAAAGATCTTCCCTAGGTCCCTACCCACCTCTTTGTCCCTTAGCAAATTCCCACTATTCTCCTCCAGCTATCCCACCAGAAGCCACTCTGTGTACCCCAGGAAACAGTAGGCAACTGACCATCGTACACCTCCCATATGAAGGAAGAGATGACAAATGCTGCGGACTGATCCTGCCATGGGTAAGGCAAAAAAAGAAAACAAAGGAAGGAAACAGAAGTGATGCTAAGCAGCTGGACTTGCTGCTCCATTTTTACTAGGGAGTACTGACCGCTGTTGCTGCTAAAAAGTGCTAATTTTCCAAGGCTCTCCACCCCACTATGAACAGGCATTCTGCCTTGTACATCCTGACCTGAAAGAAGGGTCTGCCATATCCACAGATACTTTTTCTTTGTGTCACCTCTGTCCAGAAGTGGCTATGCTATACCCTCCATCCCAGACAGAAAGCAACTGTAAATTGCACTGCTTGAAGCAGCATCTTTTAGCAGCTCCTAATGTATAGATGAGAAACACACAGAAAAGTTTGGAGGCTCATGAGCTATGCTGACTGACAAGCACCTCAACTTCTACCCAGACATGAGGAAGAAGAGGTCCCCAGGGAGAGTTTCCAGTTAATTAGCCTTGTTCTCTCAGCCAGGAGAATAGTACAGAGACAGTCCTGGCCTTATTTATTCACTGTGTCTTTGCATGGCTATCATGAACCACAGAGACCTAATGAGTCAGAGCTCTCTACTCACATCTGTGGTTGTGCTTTGCCAGAATTAAGTCACTGAACAAGGTGCCCAGCAAAGAAAAAGTTCTAATTTATTCCTTTGTAGGACCCAATCAGTTTGGAAGTGTCCTACTGAAGCAGCATCTTAATTTCTTTACCAAGTTTTCTCCAAATGCAGGGACATTTAAAACTTGAAATACTGACTTTTCTCACAAGAGGTTTTTCTTTTGGGGGATTATAAGGTAGTCTTCTGCTTCAATAATTGCTGCTTGTAGGAGTTACTTTTGTAATAATAGTGCTTGTTATATCAAGTTTTTCTATACCTGAAGGACTCTAAATGCAATCCCAAACCCTTCTTCAATGTTTTTGCCTTCCAACATGACCTGAAAAGAGAGGCATAGACAAGTTTGGGGATGCACATTCCTTTTTGATTACATACAGTTAAATAACAACACATTTCCAGATTTCGCCCAGAGGCCAAAAACCAATTCACCACTTCAACAGAGAACAGCCTCACCCTAACAAGTAGAGCAAATATAAGGTCTATTGTCACGCACTGATTCCCTGTGAGACACTGGGCAAGTTACAGATGGAGCTGAGCTGAAGTTAAGAAGGATTAGAATAATAGCAGTATTTGCCTTGATTCAAAACACAAAAGGCTGTATAGTCAAAAGGCATGTTACTATTTGTATTTGGGTTCCTCTGGCTCTGAAAGTTCAAACTTTTGAGGAGAGGAGCTCCAAGTTCTCGCATGTTCTCTGTTACTTTGAGGAAAACCATGAATTTTTCATAAATGGTAGGTTGTATACAAGCACAACTAACCTGTCCATGAAAAATGCAAGAGGTTACTCCAACCATCAAATGGTTCAACCTGTATATCAAGTTAGTATGGTAATGAAAAATGGAGCTATGTTTGAAAGAGCCGTAAGTACCTTGCAAGCAACATCCATTTTCATGTTATTGTTTCCAAAGAGCGTGGGTAAGGAGGAACCTGTCATTTGAGAGGTTCCTGAGCTCTCACACCGATGCAGGAACTTTGTTACTTCCATCTGCAGATCAACTGTATTGATGTGCCTACATAGAGGAAAAATTCTGACTTTATTTTGAAACAGAGAAAGTGTCAATTATTTTCTGTGTGAACTTAGTAATTTCTTGAACACATTTCAAAATAACCAATTATTTTAGTTACTTTTTGACTTTGTCTTTTGTGTATCCAAGTCTGCAGCAATGAGATACTTTCCAGATCCTGTGCACTTAAGGTGCATCACAAGCTGAAGATGAGCCCTTGTTCAAATTATTTCACAGTGAGCCAGAGAACTGTATCTCAAATAAGTATCTGCTCCCTCTTTTCCACCACATCACACACATGCCCCCCCCCCCCCTTTGCGTCTAGCTTAAAAAAACACAAAGAAAAAAACCCCTAAGAAAATCAAGATATAAAAGCTCAAAGCCCAAGTACAAGAGGGATCTGGCTAAATTTACACTTCAACTTCTGAATACAGGGATTCAGTTATGTCTGTCATCTCTAATTTGTACATAGTTGAATGTTATGAGGTAACCCCAATAAGCAGTTAAGCACTAGACAGCTGCTTGCTTTGTGGGAGAGGAAAGGAAGAGTAAAAGCAAGACATCTTGTTCTTTGGTGGATTGATATAGAGCTGTTCCTGTACTGTAGGGTTTTTGTTTGGCTTTTAAATTAAAGGAAGGTAGATGATAGACAGATATCTATAGTAGAATTGCTCATCTCCTGGCTTGGGTTGTTGGGGGAAAAGGTAATAAGAATCCTGTATTTGCAACTACATAGAAGTCAGATTTCGGTCAGGCAGAGCTAGCATGTGTTAGCTAAAGCCAACTTAAACACAACCACTGAACAACAACAAAAAAGCCCCAACCAACCAAAACCAACCAACCAAAAAAGACAAAAGCCTGAATTTTCCTTTTCCTATAACTTAGCTTCTTGTTAATTGATACCTTGACACATCTGTAGCAGACATTTTCTTCCGAAAAGTGAATGCCATTTTTTTCCTTCCCGAACTTCTTGAGACCTCCTGCAGATAGACTTTGAGATGGTCCTTGATTTTTAGAAGCCATGCCTGCTTGCCTCCCAGTTCAGTGTAAGACTTTGCTCCATGAGTGAAAAATCTAATGCAGGTCATAGCAGCACGAACGTGATCCTAGAAGAAATATTCTGAATACTACCACGGACCAAGATACACCACCTTCACTAACCATTGTCCATACTGAAGTGCTCACACAAAGCATGCAATGCGCTGGGTTCTTTTAAAACAGTAGTTAAGCTACTGCAACACATCAGATCCCTGACAAACACGTAGCAGGTCTGCCTCAGGCCTTCCTAGCTGTTTTTAGGATTGGAAAGTAGCAAAAATACACTTCTTCACCATGCAGCTTTACGCAAAAGTAATAATCAACAGTCTGACAGCATTCAACGTTTCACTGAAAGAGATGGCACTGACCCCCATCTTACCTTCATGAACTGTTGCAGCTCATACAGAATATGGTAGTAGTTCTTTCTCTGCAAGTATTTGCAGGCTGCAATCAAGTAAACTCCCCAGCTCTCCAATCCTGGATCAATGGTTTCCAACAAGTTCTCCAACATATGGAGTTTTCCACTTTCATAACTTGGAATGAAAATCCCTTCAATGAACACTTCTGATGGGGACTCCTACACAAACATCAGCAAGATAGCCTTAAGCAAAGCCACTGTGGCCTGTTAATTTTCCTTATATAAGATAAAGGAGGATAATAGGTCAGAGATCATTAATTAATAGTTTAGGTTGGAAGAGATCTCAGTAGGTAATTGAGTCCAAACACCCATTCAAAGACTGGCTTCCAAGTTAGGTCATGCTACTCTGGGCCTGTCCAGTCACATTCTGAGCAAGATTAAGTAGGGTGATTCAACAGCCTCTCTGGAGCTTTAACAGCACATAAATATCATTTTGCCTTCTCTTCTTCAAGCTGGAAAAACCCTAGCTCTATCGCTCTCCTCCTGTATCACACGCTTCAGACCCCTAGCCACTTTGGTAGCCTTCCAGTAGACTTGCTCCACTTTGACAGTGTCTGTTTTGTACTAAGGAACCCAAAATTAGGCACAGTAGTTCAGATGAAAGGTAGTGAGCCGAGAGGGATATTTACTTCCCTTGACTTCCTCACCATGGTCTTGCAAATGTAGCCTCACACAATAATGTTACTTTGGAAAGAAGCGTGTGTGACAACATAGCCTGCATAAGCATTTTAAAGACAGGATATAGAATTTTTTTTTTTTTTTTAAATCTCAGAGTAAGATATAAGCTGCAAAAGCCTGTACACATAAAATGTTTCCAAACAACCGACTGCAAAATATTCCATCAGAAGCCTAATACCTTACAGCTTTAAGGTAACAAATCTTCCTCTCTAGTTTGCATGATCACTACCAAACTCCTTGTCCAAAACTTTCACATCAACTTGTATGTCTAGAGTACTTTCAAAGTCTGCTACTTAACTAGTAAAATTATTCCTACCAACACTGCAAAAATATACAACTTTTCTCTACAGGCAAATTTAAACTGATATAAAGGACACCTTTGAAAAGCAAGTTTAATATGCAAATGAGTACATGAGCTTAGAATGACAACACAATGAGAAAGCAGAACTGACAAGACAACTTAATTTTCTATTAATAAAGCTCATTGACTGCAGACAATGGAATTTGGTGTTTCAAGTTGTACATTCTCAGTAAGAAATATTTCACAGAATAATAATTAAAAAAATAAAAATAAAAATCAGTAAATCAAACACAAGCACAGAAACTTATAAGAGAAAACTAAGAAAACCCCACACACTTACCAGCTTTCAATCTGGTGAGATGTAATGGATTCACATCTCCTAAGAAGCACCCTTAATGAATTAGTGGGAACCTTGTTGGAATAATTTCTAGGTTTAATCATAATTTAGCACCAACAGAACTGTTTTCTACAGACATTCTTAAGCCCTCCTATATTATGCACCACTTTTTGGCTCCCCTAGCTTTCTGTGTTCTGGGACATGATTGTGTATATTCTTAACAGTTACGGAAGTGCAAATGTGGGTGTCTGATTCAATAAACAATACCAAGAGACAGAGCCACTGTCACAGAGAGTGAAGTGTCCAGTATCATCAGCACGTTGGAATTAAAAATCTTCCTTCTCTCTTCTGAAGTGTGTAACACAATAGTCCCAGGTTTTAGGCTTTGTAGAAAAAATACTGTTGTTTTTGTAGAAAAAAGTGCTGTTGATGCATGACCTCTCTCTCTATATATGAAAAAAACCCAAACAAACAAACAAACCAAAATAAACCGCTTTCTCCTCTCTAGAAGCCACTGTTTCAACATAATCGGGAGCAGAGATTAAACACAAGATTAAGAGACCAAACTTATTTTTTCACGTCACTGAATTCCTGTCAGCCCCTAAATAGCTGGTATAACAACATTTAGGGCCTCAGAAAACTCCTGTGCAGAAAAACACCCAGAATGCTGCATGATGCTCATGACCATCTTAGTCTGGCCTTGACTTTGCTATTTTTCAAATTTCAATTTAGCTGATGGCAAATTACTCACCTTATTCAACAAGTGAAGCAGTGCTTCTCTCATACAGTCATGCCTCATGTAAAAGCTTATTATCGCCAGATTAGTGCCATAACTATGTAAATAGAACAAGCACTCTTGATAGTAGCTGTTGTGTTGAATCTTCCCCTCACACATCATTTCCAGAGACAGACTTCTTGTTCTCAGTGTTGCTTCAAGTTCCCGCAATGTGACAAAGTAATCATCATCCTGCCATTAAAACAAAGAACATTCTTTTCAGTTAGATCTTGTCACTCAGCCTGCCTGGAAGCATTTCTGTTATTGTTGGTTTTAAAATAAACAGAATCACAGAATGGTTTGGGTTGGAAAGGACCTTAAAGATCATCTCATTCCAACCCCTCTGCCATGGGCAGGGATGGCTCCCACAAGACCGGGTTGCTCAAAGCCCCATCCGACCTGGACTTGAAAGAGATACTGCTTTAGAGGGGTGAGAATCCAGTAGTGCTTTTTATAAACACTAGATTTGAACCCTGCTATCAACAGAGGTGCTAAATGTTGCTGTAGCTGGCATGGCTGCTTCCAGGAACAGACAGGAGGCTTATTTAAACACATATCCACTGTCAATGGCCACTTTGATAACCTAGTTCAAACAGATTTTTTTTACTCTCCTTAAATCTGTACTACTGAGAGGTCTTTCACCATTATGATCCTACATTTTTTGGTACTTAATCAGAACTTCCAGAGCTAATCCCAAACCACCTAATAGTCCTTTTTGACAAGGAAGAAGAGTGGGGCATCTGTAAATTCTTCTTTGAATTCCTGCAAATTTATCAGAGTTTCAGTAGAAAAATGTCATCACCGCAGCATCACAACATATTGCTGGGATTGATTTTGGTTTTCTCTGACTGTAGTAATAACATGTTAACCAGTACAGCTTCTTTCCCCCTTGTCCTGGTTTCCGCTTGGATACAGTTAATTTTCTTCGTAGTAGCTGGTGTTTTGGCTATAGTGTGAGAGTAATGGTGGTAACACACTGATGTTTTAGTTGTTGCTAAGTAACACTTATCCTAAATTAAGGATTTTTCAGTTTCCCATCCTCTGCCCATGAGCAGGTGCACTGGAAGTGGGGAAGAAGTATGGTTGGGACAGCTGACCTGAACTAGCCAGAGGGATATTCCATACCACAGAAAGTCATTCTCAGTATATAAGCTGGGAGGTGGGGGAAGAGTGAGTGATCTTAGTTGATGGCTGGGGTTAAACCATGATACCTCTCCACTAAGTATGCCCCAAATTACAATAAAATCCTATGATCTGGTTCTCAGCCACCAACTCACTGTGATGAAACAGCTAACAAATTTCTCAACAATATTGTTTGCCAATATGCAATCATGACAAAACAAAAAAACGTTAACACCTGATACTGTAACGTGATGCTCTAAGATGTGTATTCAGACATCATTACTTGGCTTTGCTGTAGCCCTTCAGAGCCGACAGAAGACTTACTGCAATGTGTATGGGCTTCACTGTGGACTCCAGGTACTGTATCACATCCTGGACCAGCCTTGAACCGTGGTTCAGCTGGTTCAGATCCATAGGTGGCTTTAAACATCGGTTAAACTTCTCTCTTGCTGAACTTAAATTTCCAGCTTTAAGGCAAGCCATGCCCCAGGCATGCCATGCTCCACCTGGATCCAACCCTGATTTTGTAGAAACCTAAATTCAAAATTGTTTGTTAATATTGCAATACAGTCCCCACGACAGAAAACAGGAAAACTAGCTTGTTACACAGTCTGTGATTGTGTCCTTTCACTTCCTCGAGCGCATCTCCTATTTTCTGCTTTTCTAAAGCAAGTAATTTTGACAGAGCAGAAGTCATCAGGTATGTGGCTTAAAAAAAAAATAAATAAAAAAAATCAAAAACCATACCAACCAACCAAACCACACAACAAACCACACAAAACAAACCAACCAACCAACCAACAGCTACAAAAGATGCTTCATGAACCACCAGAACATTTTTTATTTCACATAACTTCGCTGATCACAATAATTCCTGATTTTCTTTAGTAGACCAGCTGCCTTTAAACATGAACTGATTTTATTCTAATAGTATGCTAATAGGTCATCTACTCCTGCTGTTTATTACCCCTTAAAAATCCTAATCCCATTCTTAACGACCTGCAATACCATAAAACAGAAGCTTACAAAATCCTGGGAGCAGGATGGACACAGAATATGACAAAACACACCTGATGAGCTCTGACAGATTTGCCACCATGGTTGGTTTCTAAATAAATGCTTGGGAAAGGTGCCTTACTAATGTCTGCTGTGGGATTACAGACAAATGAAATCAAATGTACAGTCCTGCCACAAAGGATGTATCAGTCCTGCTACTGGATGCGATATTCATATAATGACTTTCTTGCCATTAATTCATTCTAATTTTAACTGTACTGGGAAACAAGGCCCTACCCTTTCCTTCAGCAGCCTGCTCCACATTTCCTTCTCAGAATTTTTTTCCAATGTTCAGAAAATTATTTCTTCCTTCTTTAAAAACTTAATCTTAGTTTGTAACCGTTTAAATATTGTCCTTTTCCAACTGAACTCATGAAGAAGAAAACCAAAAACCACTACAGAAGCATTATGAACACTGACATCCCTCCACTGTCATTACCTCTATAGCTAGTTGATAGTACTCTGCTTCCAGAAGCTGATTTCTTAATCTTGTTACTGCTGCAGGGAGAAGAATCTGATCCAAAGACGGTATTGGACGGTAGGCAGCAGCAACCAAAATATTCAACACGTCCACTTTGCTTATGTAGCTAGGAAAAAATAAAGAGATTAAACAAATACATACACTTAAAGAATTTTATGGCAGAGACAACTCTAAGAAGAGTTCTTCCTAATCACCAGTATACCAGGCTTCACTATCCATCATACTATCCTATTCAGACTACTTTTTATTGGGTTTTTTTGCCACATTTGGGGAAGGGACGCTGGCAGATGCTGATTGCAGACACCAGCTATGTGTTACTAAATCAAAACAGTGAATGTGAAATTTTTATATTACACCTGCCACCTCGAGCTCTGCAGGACAAAGCTTGAGGAAAGTGTAAAATGTTCATTCTCAGGAAATACAGGTTTAAAATCCTATATTACATCTAGATTGAAAGCAGATACACAATATCAGAAGTAAAATATTTACTTCAGTCTTTATGAATTATTTTACTCTGAGAATTTTCTCAGTAATTATTATGTAGTCATATTGAATTTCTACTGTTTGAACTCTTACATTATTCTTATATTATAAACTTCTCTTCTTGTTTAAAATGTCTACAGTACCACCACAAAATAACACCACCACCACCCCCCTCCATTCCCAGTAAAAATGGACAGTGGTCTCAAGACCTCAATACATCCTCGTAAACATCTGGTAAATCACCTGTCACAGAGAGCTAGATCCTGGCTCCTTCCAGCTTTTACAAACATCATTTTGGCACTGAAGAGCAATTGTTTCATGATGTCCATAAGGAGACCAGCATCCACCTCAGGATTAGTGAGGCCCTGGGACAACTTGCAGCAGTGCTCTATCAGTTGATGGCCGCACACTATGCTGTCACTGTGCAGGCTAAGGATGGCAATACACAAGGAAGAGCTGGGAGCCTGACAATTTGAGGAAAGACAGACAAATATAGGTATTGAGGTTCTTCTACAGGGAACTGCTTGTATTGGACTCTCTTTCTCCAGATCTCACCTGTTCATAATAAAATTCACTGCGTACAACTTCATTCTCCTCTTCATTCAGGGTAAAAATCCACTCAAGCTCAGCTGCCTTGGGTATTCGCACCACTGTGGAATATTTATTATCAGAGGTTTCTGCAGCCAAGAAAACCCACCACCAGGTAGAATCTTTGTACAAGAAGCGATAAACCAGGCTAAGGACACATAATGCAGAGTATTCCTACACCCTTGTGAAACAGTCATCTGTACTCTTCTCTTTGGGCCACTTCCTGCCAGTATCACATGCTCAGCACACAGATTACAGAAACATTTCCATTCCTCAGCAGGCTGCCAAATTGTACCTAAACTTATTTTCACTGCTACCAACACCCTGTCACCAAAAACTATCTCCAGCAACATGTCTTCAGATGATTATCCAACTCGTATCCTACTGGACATCAGGCACAGCTATCTCCCCTCTTTAGCCCTCCTTCAGGCAAGTTTTTAAATATTTCTGAGCAGAAGGGAAGTGGAAATACAAGAGCAGTGGGTTACTGCTAAAAAGGGAAACTGAAGAAAGGGTAAATTGACTTAACTGCCTGTATCTTTTTAAAACTCAGGTTATTTGAACACATAGTTCATCAGCTTTAAGACAACAGATCGTGAGAATATGACCTAACTCCTTACCTTATATTTTCATATAAAATAGTACTGCAGAAAATTGGAGTTCGTATCAAACGATTCAAGAAATTTCACTTCTGTGAAAAGTCTTTTTCTTTCTCCCGTACTAAGGAAATTTCTGTTTTGAAATTAATAGCCTAGAATAGCTACAAATCAAATATTGTCCATCATCCGAGTGTAGCTGAGAATGAACAAGTCCTTTGATGCTCAAGTTTGTGACTGTGGTTCCTGGTAGAAAACAATGCCAATCTCACAATGGTAAGAAATGTAGAGTAATGTTAATTCCTCTGATCAACTTCCTTAAAAACAAAAAAAACCTTTCAAAATTCACTGTTCTAGATATCACAGAAGAACTGTTGAGTAACTGTTAAGTGTTGAGTAATGCTAAACTGTGGGGTGAATAAAAAGAAAAATGCTATTTCTAAATGGAACTTGGAATCTAAATGGAAATTGGAATAATTACAATAAACCAGGCTTAAAAATATTTGATAAACCTTCACAGTCTCATCAGCTAAATTAGAAAAGCAGAATAAAACACTTTCCCTCTTAAATTTGAGGACTCTCATACTGTTCTTATTCACTCCTTCTGAATAAATCATATGGGCCCAGTGATGTGTAGCAATGCTGTAGGTAAAGAGAAAGATCTAGGTAGAAGCAGCAGCTCAGAAACTGTATTTCAGCTGTTTCAGTCTTTTAACAGAGATAGCAGTAAAGCAAACTTCGTCAATATTAAAAAGAAATGCTCAAATAGCCCATCATGCTTAAAAAGGGACGTGTAAGGAAAATAGTCTCATTTGGTTTGAAGTACAAATGCAAATATTGCACCATGTTTCACATTACTGCTACAAGCACCTCAAATAACTATGTTTTGGTCTGACAGATTTTGTCATCAGTGTAGCAAAGTTTTGCAAAATCAGCTCAAACACCAGACTGAGCAACAACTACCTTAACAAGAGTAAGTACCTTCTGAGGAAAAATAGCAGAGAAAAAGTCAACTAAATTTTGTTATTACTCCTGAGATATATTTATGATATCAGATGTGGAAATTGAGGCACTAAAGAAAAACTACTAGTCCATATTCACACAACCAGCAAAGGAGATGGAACTCAGGATGCAATCAGACCCATGAGAGGGGCCACATCCTGTGCTACCCCCCGTGATCATCGGGTACTAAACACCACAGCACACTGCAGTGGTATTCAGAGTTGTACTATCATGGTTTGTAAAAAGGATCACTCCGCACAGCTCTGTAGAGGGCTACAACAGCCTCCCACTCACTGTTTCTAGTATGCAAAGTGCATTCTTCAACTGTTGTTTTTCAGTTCCTGGCTTTAATCCCCATCCAGCACATTCAATATTGGCTCAGGTGTCTCTCCTAAATCTCCATTCACAGAAATTTGGAATGCTCAACCTCAGCCTGCACATGCAAAATCCATCAATGATATTTTGTAACTGAAGTTTTGACCACCTTTCAGCTGCAACTAGATGTATAAACTTCCTACCTAACTCTGCTGCTAATCAGGCTCTTTTAAAAAAAAAAAAAGTGAAGTTTAACATCACTCCATTCCTTACCTTCCACTTGGTCCAGATTATCTTTTCTGCTGTAATAAAATGACAGAAAGAAACATCATGCCTACTCCAGCACACTGGGGAAAACATAGTTTTAAAAGAGATCAATATGTCTAGCCTTTTCAGAACACGGTCTTGTAAAAATCTGTCATCTCTCCTGCCCTGCCCTCTCAGATCCATTGCCCTGCCCCTGCCCCTTACTGTCTGGAAATCTAAGATCCTGCCTTTGCGTTCTTGTATTTTAACTACACCACATAGTTTGTATAACCTTCTGCAGAAATAGTATGGTTGCACACATCATAAAAAACATAGACACTGAAAACAAGAAGATCCAAATATGTCAGAGCTAAAATGAAGTTTTTGACATCCAGGTTTCTGTCTTTAAGATTTAGTTGATTTTGATAAGACCAATAGAGCAAGTATAAAAAAACCTCAGACACTTAAACAATTAAAACATTTAAACTCACTGCTAGGCTCTGCTGACCTATTCCAGCAGTGTAAGCAACCATTCTGATGAAAACTGGTCTGGCTACAGGTGATACTTGTTTTTTTCAGAGGTTCCTTCTCAGATCTGCACAGTATTCCTCTTTTCCTAGCAAGCCTGCTGGTACTGCCATATGGGATACTGCTATCTGCAGGCTTGCTAGGAAAAGACAAAATGCAGAAAATGCAGCTGAAAAGAGTAAATCTTCCTCTCTGTGACCCTGTCAAGCCTGCTGATGGCACTATCAGCTATGGCAGCACCAGTTATGGCAGCACACGCAGGCTTGACAGGGTCACTGTCAAGAGTGAGTAAAACTCATTCTTTTCAGCTACACTTTTCACCAGCTGGCCTAACATACACACAACAAATTTTGGTCCAATTCTCAGCTTAAAGCAACCACATTGTGAAAATCTGTCACCACAGCTGTCCCTTTTATTAAAGGCAATTTCAAAGGCTATCTAATCATGAACTTGTTTGTGAATCCCCAAGGGTTCAAAGAGTCATGAACAAGGGATTATGGTATAACATTAAAATCCTGATATGTTCAGCAGAGGTAGTTCATGTATGTATAAACTGCAAGAAACTTTGTCCCTCTCTAGCAGTTTGTGCTAAGTACATTTTGCATCGCAGCAGTCAGTTCTTAGATTTAATGATCAATTGATGCTTAAGGAATTAAACTTTGCTGCCTAGTTCTCCAGTGTTCTTTCTAATATAAAAAGTAAACAGAGGCATAAGGAACATGCCCACACCTATCAAACCTGAAAATCCCAATAACTGGATGCCAAAAAGCTGAAGTTATTATATTATCCAGATAAACCTAAATGCTTATTTCTCTCATTCCACTCATGTGCTGTGCTGCGTACATGCAACTGAGAAGAACTGGAATGGAAGGACTTACGTGCTTGTGTCTTGTACCAAGCCAGGCAGATGTTCTCTATTGTAGTAGCTATAGCATTGATCGCATACACGAGAGAGATTTTCTCTGCAAGCTTCTACTGCCATTTTCTTGGTGGAGCAAGAGCTGCAAACCAGCCTGCCACAGCGCCGGCAGTGATGGCGCCTGTTAAACTGAGCAAAAGAGGTCATGGATGAAAACAGAAAGAATTTACTCAAGTCCCCTCCTCTATCTGCCTCCACTCATGAGTAAACTTATTCCCTTTGAAGAAAGGAAACACCATGTATGATAAGGCTTTTCAGAAATATACAGTGATTGTCACTGTTACAATTCCTTTCTGGAAAGGGCATGACAATGGGGGGGAAAAAAATAAATAAAAAATTAAATCCAGAGGCAGGTATTTAAAGTATTTGCTGCAGTTTTTACCTTTCCACTACTTAAACTGTCCCAATTTTGATCACAGTGCTAATTAGATCATTTCTTGGAAAAGTCAGAAGCTGTAGACTGTCTTTCTGACAGCATCTTAGTAATTCCCACATTCAAAAGCAACAAATATTTCGAGAAAACAGTACAATTTCCAAGCAAAACTCAAAATTAATCTTCTCCCTTAGAGCACCAATGCAGTCGTTCAAGCAGTCTATGAAACAAGAGGCTTTACGAAAATGCTTTTACAAAAGCAAAGATTACATTTGCTATATTGGTAATCTGAATTATTATTTCTTGTCAACACGGTCAACTAGATGGCCTTTTGAAATATTAATATTGCTATTATTACACATTTTTGAGATCTCAGTTGTCTCTTCTGATGACCAGATTTCCTCTTTAGGCTCTATCACTTCACAGGACTTTACTCCTCTACAAGAAGCTAACTGTTGCCAGTCTCCTCAACTACGCTAAGTAGAAATGAATGGTTAAATGCCAAAGGACTGGCAATCTTGCCAGGCTTACTTAACACCGATACAGATGAGCTTGCTAAAGGAAACAGAGGAGGAGCAAGTGTTCATATTAAGGTCACAGTTCTAGGAATGTCTGTGTTTCATTTTTGCTCCTTACCATAGTGAAGCGTTCAGTTTTGCAAACCATACATATTGTTTCAGTGTCATCAGGTATCCATTGCTGCTTTGGTGGTGGCTTCTCAGGAGGCACAAATTCTTGAGCAAACAAATTCTGCTGCAGACTTCTGTCTCTGGGACTTGCCGATATGGTGGCACCTTAAAAAGAGACAGGCCAAGAAAAACACAGAATGGGATTTAAGCTGTTTAATGGAGTCTTGAATATCAGAAAACTCTACAGACTTACTGAGGCTGTAAGATCTTTCTGGCTCACAAAATGACTACCATTATCTTTCAGTCAGGCATGGCAGAATAACATTGTGTAAGGAACATATATGCTTTAAGTTACAATTTTAAGATTGTAAACTTGTATGTACTCTTCCTCATCAATGTTGAAGTGCTCTTTTATTAATAGAATTTTACCATTACAATTAGAGCAGTATAAGACAACTTGTCAGTATCTGCTCCTGTATCATAAGCAGAGACTTAGAGGAGGAAGAAGAAAAAAACCAAAACAGCCCAGTATACAGATACCAAAAAGTTATATAGCATAAAATATAATCTTAAGGGTGTCCAGTGCTGACATTTGTGAAGACTGAAACTTTTGTATCTCAGGAGAGGTGTGGTATGGTTAGCAACAGCATATTCCTCCCTGTTCTGGTACCGTTTACAATCTGCTGAGGGGAAATCAATTCAAAGAGGCAGGAGTTTAAGTCCATTATGAGAAAAACTGAAGAGCTACACGGCCCAATCCAAGATGCTCCTGTCACTTCATGTAGGCAAAGCAAGAAGAGCCTTCAGTTCAGGATACAGAACCAGAGAACAACTCAGACATCCTAAACCATAGACCAGGATATCATTATGCAGCTCTAGTTCAAGCCCATCATCACCTGCTGACAATCACCAGCCTTGGAATTTGAGGGTAGCCGTAGCTAGGCATTCCCTGAGCGTACAGTCTGTGCATCTCACAATATATATCCTCCAAGGAGCGCATCTCTCGCATTACATGCTGAGCAGAACCCATAGAAGGATTTGTGGTTGTTTTTAAGCCACCAACATTCTTCAGTTGTTTTGGCTTAAATTATTTTGTTTCTATTGATTTGTGTTTGAGGACTGTAAGCAGAGCCTCTCAGACAACACAAAGTGTGCTATTTCTCTCAGATCACAAGAGGGACCCTAGAAAAAAATAAACTCAAGGGCCAAAAGAATCATGGAAAAAAAAATACATTATGAAAGAGATATCTACTGTAAAACCAAAGTTAAGATCCAGAAGAAAAAAGTTACTGAGCAAAGAATAGGAAGACAGGGAGAAGTACCACAATGATGGGCTTCCAGACAAGCTCTGCTTATATGATAGAGAACAGAACTCAAGACACTGAAAGATTAACCTGCAGCACTGTGTATTCACTAGCAACCTAGCACTGGCAAAGAGGTAATTTTTCCTGCAGCTGTAGTCCTGTTTCCTGTGGTCTGCTCAGACTTTTTTGTTTGGGTTTTTCTCTGTGAGATCTGGAATGGAAAGGTTTTGTGCTGATTTTTCAGACATTTTGTAGATACCTAATAAAAATCAAAACAAAGCCATATACCCTTTGTCCCCTTTAAATTTCCTTTTAAAATTTTAAAATTGGGCCCAAAGCACCTAACTGGAGAGATCTACTAACCTGCATTAAATGCAATCCAAGTTAACTATTAAGCGGTGGAACGCACATACATAGGAGATAAAACAAGTAAGAAGAGGTTGAAAGAAAATGGCATCAAGGTCTTAACCTTACCAGTAAAGCTGACAGGAGACAGTTCTGATGATCCTGATTTAGACAGGGCTTCACACTCCAATACCTGATTGAGACTTTCTTGGATACGTATCAGAGAATCTAGAACAAAGGGAAGAAAAATAATAATAATTAAAAAAAAATCAGAGAACAAAACTGGCCATGCACCTACCCATTTTTATAAAGATTAGAGAAATCCATTCACAGGAGTATGTAAGAATGTCAGCACAAAACGACTAGCTATGTAATCACAAATAAATATGCTTTCATGAAAAGCAGCCCACAACACGTCATGCAAAACTATATAAAATTCAATGACCTAAACCAGAGAAAGGGATCCTTATCAAAGCAATGGACTACTGATAGACACAGGAATAACAGAGCAGAGAGTAAGTGTCAGACATGAAAACAGTTAGTTGACACAACATGCTCATGGCAAATACTAAATTCTTCTACACCAGGGGAAGACACATACTTGCAAAGTTATAGGTCCTTTGACAGGAAAAGACAGTTAAGATAGTTTTATGTTAGCAAGAGCTGCACCTTTCAATCATGAAATGAAGTCAAGATTAGGAAACAGGTATAAAGCAAGCTGGTACCATATATGCAGGTATAAATAGATACAGATAGGTACATATGCCTTGTGCTTTTAATACAGCAAAATAAAAGCACTGGACTTGATCTGCAGCACCCTCTGCTGTTCAGTTGTAAAACCGTGAAAGGAGACAGCCAAATGCAGGAGAATCATAGAATAGAATCGTAGAATAGTTTTGGCTGGAAGAGACCTTCAAGATCATCAAGTCCAACTTTACTCCTAGCCCTATCAAAACCCACTAAACCATGTCCCTAAGCACAACATCCAACCGGCTCTTAAACACCTCCAGGGATG
>WUAM01000179.1:3830352-3856108 GCA_024336885.1 Actenoides hombroni | reverse complement strand
CTCATGAAGGTTTTTCCCCAGTTCTCTTCCCTGTCCCACTGGGAGGGGGGAAGAGTGAGTGAGTGGCTGTGTGGTGTTTAGTTGCTGCCTGGGCTTGAACTTACACAGTAATGCACTTGCATTCCAAAAAGACTATGTGATTTTCTCAGAGGTGTGAGTCTACAAAGCATGTTTATAAGGAAAGGTTTTAAAAAGACTAGATGGCAATAATTATGGATGAAAAAGTACATGTGTACTGCAGACACTGCTGGCACAAAGAGACAACTGGGCTAACTGTCAGTTAGCAGAACCACCACCAGACACAGTTCAGCAGAGATTTATGACTCCTTTTTTTATTATCCGTTTGACTTTTCAGTCTGTGCTGAACTCCAAGACAGCTTAACTTGGGTATCTGCACTACCCTGTAGTTAGAAGAACTGACTGCAATACAAACATGTTTACTGGACCACTAGTCTTGTACACCTTGCCTAGGTACACCTGCACCTCTCAAGCTTATAAAAAGAACTGCCACAGAAAGCTTCCAGAAGGTCTAGCATTTGTATGGAATAGAAAAACAAATACTTTGCAAAAACGTGGCCTCACAGAAATGTTTATGTCTAATCATGTGTGCAGACCTGAATGCTAATAGGAGAGTAGGGAAGTTATGAAGGATGGAAGCAGAGTGTTAATTGGATCCCGCAGCATTGAAAACGCATGAATTGTTTTGGATGAAAGCCCTGAAAAGCTATTATGATCAAAAAAGAACCAAGGGCTAAACTTCGTCAAAACACAAGTTCATTTGCTCCCTGCTGCCTATTTCACCTCAGTGGTTACTTGAATGACTTTGTACCTTTTGATAAACCTGAAGTTCATTCTTCCTGCTCCGGAGACTGGCTTTTAGTTCATCAGTTATGCCCAAATCAGAAATGCAGTAAGCTAAGATTTCCAAACAGGCATCAAGGGGCCATTTGTCCAGACAGCGCAGGGCCAGCCTACTCCTCAATGTTGCATTTTTTACTGAGAACAAATATTGCCAACCATCCTTATCTGTGGAGAAGACAAACCACTAGTTTGAAACTCAGTTTCTACAGTACAGAAAATAAATAAAAAAAAATTCCTCATCCTCACTGGATCACATCGCCGAAAACAGCACAGAGCTGAAAAATCTATGCAAGACTCATCCCATGCATTAGATTCTCAGGAATTAATCAAAGTTAGCATGGGATACTTACTATCTTTAGACTCCAAAGGGCACCTCCTTTCACATGATACATCATCCACGTATGACAATGATACTGCTGTAAGAAATGCTGCATTAACAGTACTATGATTAACATCTCCTGATGTATTCTGCTCTTCACATAAAAATAAGACCACAGACACATTCCAGTTCTCTTGTACTAAATTGGTCAGGATTTAGACCATCAGAGAAAGGAAGGGGAGGGATCTGTTTCTGTCTTTGGATTTGTCCAAGGACCACTAGAAAGGCCAAAAGAAAAGAAAGGGAAAAGCGCTTGAATCCTTCTTACCATCAGCAGTTGCACAGCTCAGCACAGCATCCCTCACAGTGACCAACTCCTCCACATCCTGACTGTACAGATCCAAGACCTTCAGAGCTCTGTCCCAATCCTTTGCAGCAAGAGCTTGTTCAAAGACTCCCATTAATAACTTAACAGCTGTGGTGGAATGCAGTCCCAGAAGAACGAGAGATATGTATGTCTTGCCAGAAAAGACAGTAGCCAAACTGCTACCTTCCTCTTGCTGATTCTGAAGCGGCTCAAACATCGCAAGAAGAAATCGTTCCAATATTGGGAATTCCTTCAGTAGTGTCTCACACTCCCTGGAAATCTGTTCCAAACCTAAGGGCACTTCCCGTTTGCCCCGAAATTCCATCCAAGATAAACTCGATTTGGCAATTTTCTGTATGTTAGATGCACTTAGACATGCTACTGTGGCCATCAGCTTTGACTGAGACTTCAGGAAGTCCACGGAGGAGGCAGTGAGTGTGTGCTGGCTCAGGTCACTCACAGAGGACGGGGCCCAAGTGGAGATATCCTCAGGGGTCACTGCAGAGTCGTGAACAGGTATTTCAACATCTGGCAGGCAGTGGTAGGCACACTGGTGTGCCAAGTTGCCGACATTTGTCAGAAGAGATTTTGCCTGGCTGGCTTGCCTTGCACTGCACAAGGACAGTGGTTCACAGCAAGAGTTAACAATAACTTGCTGCACATTCAAGCTCAACTCTTCTTTAGCCAAGAGAGAAGAAAGTCTGCAGGATTGAAAACAGAACCAGCTTACCCAGCACATATAAAAGGTACTTTACAAATAAATGTTTTCATAAATCTTCGCAGTATTTTGTGAACAGAAGGTCCTAGTATTCTTCACAGGTACGTAGAGGGGAAGAGTAAATATCCTATGTTTACTCAGTATGAAAAAAATGTATATAGCATGACACTAATAATTCAGAGCTAATGCTGCCATTCCTTTAAAGAAAAGGAACGTATCCCTCAAACACTAACTTTTACCTAAATGTGACATACAAAAACTGGTTCACCATCAGCGGTCTTCTTTAAGAGCTACTTTGTCAAATCAGATACTTTACTTGCCAGTCTAATTTAGTAATTTGTGATGGAAAGACCTCAGATTATCCAGTTTACCTACTGACCAGGGCAAAAGCCATGGCCAGCTATCTTCTTAAGAAGCCCTATTGGTCTATTTTATTTAATTACATTGCTAAGCTGCAGGTCCACTGCTTTGAACCGTCACACATTCAGTTAAAAAAAATCCATATAAATGCATTCTCTCTTCACAACAGATGGTAATTGTTAAAAACCTGGAGCCACAGTTTTCTCTATCAAAAATCTTCAGGTTGGCAGAGAAGGCAGTAACCTTCTCTCTGCACACCAATCCTTACACCAGCCGGTGGGACACAGCAGGCTGTACTACTTCTAAGTAGCCAGAAGAGAATTTAATCCTGGCCAAGGTACAAAGTTATCAACACCAAAATAACCTAGAGAAGTACATAATCTGAAAAGCACTCACCTGTCAGGATGAACCTGTCTCTCAAACACAAGCTGGGAGAGCAACTGAGATGGACTCTGCTGTAACAGTATAAAAGGGTTCCCCACTTTCACTTCTGCAGATATATCTTTAAAAATAAATAAATAAACCAGAAACTTTATTATAATACAAACACATGAGCTCAATACACCAACAGAGTCTTAATTTAGGAACACAAATTTTAAGAGCCTGAGTTTGAAACCTCTTTGACTAAATTCAGAGGTCCACATTCACATTAGCATGGTAAAATGCAGAGAAAATTGCAAGGTGTTTTTGATTATGACATGCTTTTCCAACTTGGCATTACTGGCTCACATTTTACTGGACCTATTACCAAAACAGGTAGAGTGGAGAGTCTCTGGCCTTTAAGCAAGCTCTGAGCAACCTGCTCTAGTGGGAGGTGTCCCACCCCATGGCAGGGAGGTTGGAACTAGATGATCTTTAAGGTCCCTTCCAACCCTAATCATTCTATGATCTAGGCTCAGTTTATTCAACACATGTATTTGTGGTGAGAAGACAGAAAGTGTGCAGTATTGGTTTCTGAGGAGTCTCTGGATGTAGATTAGTGAGTCCATGCTCTATTCAAGTCAAAGTGAGCAAAAGCAGAGGGAACTCATAGACATACAACTACTTTTACAAAAGGAGTGAAACCCTGGCCAGTACTGCTGAAAATCCTTTGTATCCACTACAGAGTTATGTTAAGTAACTCCAAACAGATTCTCATAAATTTACCTTTCCCTTTTATCTTTCAGTACAATAAAACTTCTCTAAAACTCACTCAGATGTTAAATATTGTGCACTTTTTTTTGGCTTTGGCAGTTAGTCAATGAAGATTGAATCATGTCCTTACAGACGTTACCATTGCCGCGGTAGTAACCCGAGCTGAACCAGCATGTCTGAAAACAGATGTCTGTCCCTTTTTTTCTTACCCTCCTGAGAGGATATTCTCCAAAATCAGTACTGTGGTATTTCATGTTAGCGCAGCTCAATTATTGTCAACTTTAAATAACAGACAAGGGTTTTTTCTCCTAGCACAGTGAATTGTTCTTTTCTTCTGACAGCTTTATGTGCCGATGGTGTTTTTCTTTTCACAGAACACCATCATCTGCTGATTCTATGAAAAAAAATAAATCTGCCTGGTTACCTCTGCACAGCGTTCTACACATGCTCCTCTTATCTCCATGGAACAGCAGAGCACTGGTTGTGTCTAGGGGAGCTGAAAAGTGCACAGCATGCTAACCCACTGGATGCAAAAATTATCTCACTTTACAGGGTAGTGATCAGAATTTCTGGATGTCAGGCATTGGGGATTTTTTGTCTAAACAAAGTGCAGAATCTGGGTCAGTGGTTAACATTTCTGTTCTAGTTTTTCTGCTGTCATTGGCTATTTTCATCTTAGCTGTGGGTGGCCTAGGCATTAAGAAATAACATTTAGAAAGCAGTGCAATGATCAGCTGAAATCAAGAGCTCTGACTATGCACAGTAGGCACTTCTGGCAATGAACCATTTTTGCACAATTACCTTCCAGAATCAGGCCAGACTACACAGTCTGGGTATCTTCACCTGGGCTCAGACTTCCCAGCAGAACCCCCTTACCTAGCTCTGCATTCAGGCTTCGTAACACAACAGCAGCCAGTGTCATGATGTATTCAAAGAAGACTTTCACAAAGTTTGTCTGTGTGTTGCTCTCTGGCAAGGTTTGGACATGTTGGTCAAGAGTTCTCAGCAGCAGCTGTGTTTGATTCCAAACCAGGTGCTTCTCCAGCTCTGTAGGTTTGAGGGAGGCCTGCTCCACCAAGATGCCAAGCAGGCTCCCTTTAGAGTCTGGTTTAAGAGAACAGACATACATCCAAGGTTCAAGTGAATATTAAATGCCAAAAAGGAAGAGGGAAGGAGAAGCGGAAAAAAAAAAAAAGAAAAGAAAGAAAGAGAAATGCTTTAGCCTGATTTCCTCTCTTCAATTACAGATCTCAGTCGTGGCATTACAATTTTATTGAAAGCGAAAGAAATTTTCACAGTAGAATAAATTAATGGTTAATCTAAATTGGTAGCCATGCCTCTGACAGGTTAGAAATGTATTACGGCAGCCCTAAAATATAGCTAGTTGTGTGTCATTGACATAAACTTACTCTAAAACAGGTGTTGACCAGTCCTTGTGACCCCTATCATTTAACCCTTAGAACTTCCCTACATTTTTGTTCATTAAACATACAAGTACCTTTAAATATTTTGCAAATACCTACATGCCATTTAGAAATGTGATGAATGAAGGGGAAAAAAAACCCAAACAACCAAACAACAAACCACAAGTAAACACCCCAGTGCTATATAACGAAGAGATCTGTGAGAAAAGGCAACTGTGGAAGACTTCTTCAGAAAAGGATGAGGTGTTTTTTGATAGCCCTATGAAAACTGGAACATAGCATGTTACAATAGTTTCAAGTTTATCACCTTTTTGTTTAAAAAAAAATATAAGCAACAGCAAGGATATACCTGACTATTTATAAGTTGGAGGTTAAAATACACTTAAAGAATTCCTTGTTAGGACTGAAGAAATATAGGACAAATAACAACCTCAACTGCATTCATTGACCTTTTCCTTTCTTTTCTGGCAAGTTCACACTTCTAGCTCTGATGCTCAGAATATAAAGTATTACAGATTAATTTTACACTTTGCATTTAGGATTTAAATACATATACATATATTTATGCATATGTCAAAGAGTATTACTACTAGATTTTAGCTGTCTGGACAGGCCAAAACAAACATTTTGATCCGTTTGTCAGTCTTCACAATCACAAAAGTAACTCACCCACAGAACGTTCAACATGTGTCAATGCTTTTAGGATTTGATCCAGATTTTGTGATAAAACAATTTCATTAGTAATACTTTCTTCAGTCAACGCAGGGTAGCAAGCTTGCAGAAGGTCTACAATACTGTATCGAAAGTGACTCCCTATTTTCTCATCTGAGACCTCTACAAAAGGGGAAGAAAGAGACAGCAACTGCAACACAGAAAAATATTTTTGCACAGAAAAAGACCCACAGAACCAAGACTGTATTATAATACAAATACTTTGCCAAATTCAAAGTGTTTCACTTTATTCAGAATTGAGCTTGGGTGTCCCCTCTCCCCTTTTTTGTTTTAAATGCTAAGCTAAAAAATGGAAAGTTCAAATTTCTATTGCAACAGAAAGCAAGAATTTGATTCGCACATTTCAACAGAAAATTTTATCAGCAAAGCATACTACCTGACTTGGATTGTCCTTGTGACGTGCAGGAATAGTTGAGTATTTTACTTATTTGCTGGAGAATTGCTGGGAAACCCTTCACACCTTCAGAGTGCAGTAAGATAAAGTCAGGTCGGTGGCCTGGAAAAGTCATTGTACAGAGGGGACAAAATAAAAGTTAAGAGTGGAAAAAGAAGAAAGTAATGTGAAAATACAAAACAAGATTTAATTAAGACTCGGGTATTAGCACAAACACCACACCATAGAGAGGCATTTGCTGCTCCCAGGCCCATGTTGATAAACACAAAAATCAAAAGCCCACCTCGAGTTTCAAGGCTGTTGTAAAGTCGTCTTTCTGCGGTTTCCAAAAGCTGTTTGCATGTCTTCCAAAGATGGCAATGAGTACAAGCTAGGTCAAATGCTGCCATTGCTGAAGGACTGAGGTCCTCAAGGACTTCCCGCAGAGGATCAGTATGCTCCAGCTGGATATTACTGATCCAGAAGTTTTCTTGGAGAGTAGGGGCAAGACTTCCAGAAGTTGCAAGCAATTTATCAGTAACATCCGAGATGGAATAAAATACCATACCTACATGCATCAGCAAAACACACAATTGCTAATTAAACAGTTTATTTAACTCAGATCCTGTCATGGATAGTTATTCTCTAATCCTTTAGGATTTTCTTTTCCTTTAGGAAAATTATTCAATAGGCCTGCTTTATGAACCAGTTACTGATTTAGCATCAACAGCAAATTTCAGCATTCTTAGTCTTCTTTTAAGTCAAAGAATCACCACTTACTCTTCTGAACAACTGTTGCACTCATTATGACAGTACTCAAATTGCTTTCTTCTGTTTCCAACTTCCCCCTCACCTTTTATGAGAAGAACTCAAAACACCCAGTCCTTACCAGCTGCTGCTGCATTCCCAATAGCTTGCAGTGTTGAACGGCCACTGCCAGATTTCCTGATGCCTCCAGTGCCATCTGATGCTTGATTCTCAATATTGTGCTCCACTCTTGCCATTTCTTGTACCGCCTCTTGGTAGCGCTCCATGAAAACCAATTCACCATAGCAAGGTGAAGTGTCCAAATTAAACATTAAAGCCACCTTTCAAAAATAACAATAGATGTCATTACAGAGCATGTCAAAAGAAGTTTTCATAGGTCAAAGAGCTTTGGGGTTTTTAGAGATGAGGGAGTAAAATAAAAGAGATACTTTAACCTAAAAGGTCCCCAAAGACACAGCAAGCTGAAATGGTGGTTGTTTTTTATCTAGAAAGTTTTAAGTACCTGAAAACCAGGACCTTAGAAACATTTTCCACCTATTTTTATAAAGCTGAGATATTATTTGCTGCATGGCTAGAGCTGATTTAATTTTCATAAATCACACCTTTCAGAATGACTCTTCATGTTTTCAATGTGCTATCTAACAGGAGCTGGGTCTCCAAAGTAGACTGTTTTCAGCAAATTCTTATTCAGCAAGAAATACCTTCTAGAAATTTAAACACAGTAGATAAGCACAGCTGTACAAATTCCTATTATCAGTCCAGCAACAGAACACAAACCAAGCTTGAATTCTTTATCAGTGATACTGAAATTCAAAGTAACCAAGTAAAACACAATGCTTCTTTTGGCCCTGCAAGCAGGGAAGAGATGAAGTGGCATGCTTGACATCAAACAGAACTAATGACTTGAGCAAAAATTTTCTGTTAATGCAACACTTAAATAATATTAACTACTCTGATATTGCTACCTGAAACTCAGCCCGGTCACTGCTTTTGCAGAGGATCCAATCACTGATGCACCTCACGATGTTTTTTTCAGAGCGTAAGCCCAAAAGCCACATAGAGAAAAGTATGCACAGCTGTGAGGGAGCTAAGAACTACAAACACAGACTGTCAATTTCAAGTCTTTCTGCCTGTTTTCAGTACCTTGAATTTAGCTTCAAAGCATACCTCCTTCAAATAAATGTAATCACTTCAGCTCTGCTTTGGGTAAGGAATACATTTGCATGTTCCTTCCAAGCTTAAAAGAGGTAGAGCAGCATGGTTTTGATTCACTAACTAAAGTAAGCAGTCCCAGATACTGCTTCCTCATGAGGCTTCACACGAGCTTTTTGTGCTCTTCATTCAGCTGAAACACTAAGTTTGGCCAGCTCTCATCAAACTTCTTCATGCTTTGAGAACCCAGCTTCAGAGAAAGTATTTTTGTCTAAGTTTGGAAAAATCTTTGTTCCTTTCACTTGCTTCTACTTCTGAAGTGTCTCTTTCACTTGGAATGCAGATTCTTCAGTCCTATGCTTGCTAATGCAGAAGAAGTGGGAATTTCATCAGCTATCACAACCACAGACATCAACAGCAAATTAGAATTTTATATGCACGTAATATATATATATATATAAATCGTTTTACCTGATGGGCTTCTACAAAGTTTCCTCTCAAAACACAAGAAACTAACAGTGATTCTGGTGGGGAAAGCATCATAGGAATGAGGGGGTTTTGCTGACAGGGTCTCACTCTACTTTGAAAATCACTCGAGACAGACACATTACTGGTACTTCCCTCTGCAAGACAACAGCATTAATCAGTATACAATTATGGGGGAAAAAACCAAACACATCTCAACTACCAGGTAACAGTACTTCACATATGTAACACAAAAATATAAAAGCAGTCACGAGAAAGTTTTAGGGTGTATCAACATAAACATCTTGTTAAAAATTCTCATAATACTTCACTCTTTGGTCAGAACTTTCAGTTTGGATCTCACCCAAATGTAACGTTGTTCAGCAACTACATAATGTGGATGCAATGCTAGAGCTCTGGCTCAATATGGATAAAAGTAAAAGTCTTAAGTACTAGACCTATTAAATCAATTTAGCATGTCTAAGCATGTTCTAGGTTACATGACTACCAGTCTATTAGCCTTTTTGATGGCTTGCACATAGCTACATTTCATATAGTTTCCTGCAAGCCAAAAACATAAAGAAAAATTGAATTTTCTTATTCCAGAAGAAGAGATATATACTTTTCTAATAAGACAAAAAAGTCAAAAATGTGAGTTCTGAGAATTAAAAAGCTTTAATTCTGTCCTGCATAGAGCAGTAATTTACATTAACTAGTCAAACAAATACGTCATCGTGTGCATTGAGAAGTCAAAAGAAATACTGCTTTTGTGGCTTAATACCTGAGTTACTGGTGCTTAGCTCGCTACTTGTACTTTCTAATGATGGACTGGAAGTTGCCTCTTTCCCATCTAAAACGGAAGCAAATCAAAACCAGCACATGAAATGCACTTTTTTCTACACAAGGTAATCAAAACTTACTCAAATAACAGATCAGGCAACTATAAGGGATTTTCAAGATTATCTCACAAATGAGCCATCAATGATGTCATCGATAAATGCAAAAACTGCTGTAAGGAAAATGACAGGCAGACTATATTGGGGTAGCCCATCAGTGGCTCATATCAGATACTTTAAAGCTTCTTATTTTGGTACACCCCACTCCAAAACCAAATCTGTCTTTTAAAGGCTAAATTAAAAAAAAAAAAAATACAAAAGGTTGAGGAACTCAACTTTCTCCTAAGGCTGCCAATTTAAGCCACAGATTCCTATAAATTCACATTCTAGATACTATTGTGACAGGAATGAAAATATTCCAGTCATTTGATATAGTGGAGAAAAGGAAGAATTGGTACTGTAGTTGCAAAGCTCTCCCCTTCTCCAAGTCAAACTATGTATGACAGAATTTACTATCTTACCTGCATTTAAAATTAATTATCTTTTAGTTACGCAGGTAAGCTTTAGGAAAACAACCTCAATTCAAGTGGAGCTGGAGTAAGACTCTTCAAAACCAGTTAGAAAACTAAAGGAAATAAATCTAGCTCTCTGTTCCTAGTCCATTAAATCTAATTGCATTCAGCTGTGAGCTCAGCAAAATTATGCACATTTCAGATATGCCTTCTCAAAGTGACTTTTTCAACTCACCTGTCTTGTACCTTTGAGATCTACTTTGTTTCTTAAAGCTGGAGCACCTGATTGAAGAGCAGTATCTCCTGGAAGCTGCAAGCTGATGTTCTGTGATATATTTAAATGAAAACATTACCAGATAGCTGGACAGGCCATAAACAGCTATTTGTCTACCTTAAAGAATCTATCAGCATATCTAAATAGGTAGAGCTATGATGGCAAATCTCCAAAGGAAACACAGCTGATCTCAGCTAAAAGTTCTTCTGCAGTAAATTTTTAACCAGCTCCTTGAAATAATTTTGATGCAATTCAACTAATACTGTGTTTTTCACATCTACAGCTGATGTTGCTTGGAATGTACTGTATTTTCTACACACCCCTCATGAGTACTAAAGGTCTTTACCTACCTAAATAATTCTATCATTCTAACTATACAGAAAAAGAGTTATAGTCCAAGTCCATAAGCAGACAGAAACAAGGTGAAAACTAAAATAGTAAAGGAGATAGTTTGATTTGCCAATTAAGGTCTTCCTGAAACAACTGGGTTCTTCAGTAATGCAGGGTAATATGAACTTTGATTCACGTCAACAATTCTAGAAGTGAATAAGAAATGGTGCCAGCCCTTGAGAGAGAAAAATCTAAGAGATATGCAGTGTCAAAAAAAGCCAGCCCTGAAAACTGTCCCCCAAATAGCTGTCATCATTTGTCAGAAGTCAAGACTCAAAAGTACAAAATCCCACAAAAAGCTGCTGTCTGTCCAATAGAAACACGGAGGGCTGCCTACTGAAACCTAGGTTCCATCACATCCCCTCCTTCATAGAAGGAGATTTGAGAAATAGTTGAACACAGGTTTGGAAACTTGGAACATTTAAGGTCCATACTACCCAGTCTTTCTCGGGACATAGGCTCTGCATGGTCTGAGGTAAGCAACAAGCTACATTATGATACAAGCAGAAATCTGGTAGTAGCAGGGCTAAGAAGTTACAGGATATGGAGAAGGGTAGGAAATAGGTTCCTGAGTGTGTTGTTCTAGCTATTCCTGAGGAGTGGTCTGCATCCCAGAATAATCCAGTTTCCTCTAATACATGTTCCTAATGTGTTCCCAGACTAGGTTAAATCAACTCTATCTGGCTTGCACTGGATCACACGCCACCAAGTCCCTTCATATCACTGCCCTGTCAACCTAACTTATGGCCAAGGGGCAGGATAAAGACAGGTGAAATGAGGCAGCGTGTCCACAAAAGGGAAGAAAGCAAGAAAAAAAAAAACCAGACATCACTTCTACTGGAGAATAGTGCAAGAACCTGGGACACTCTCCTAATACCTGCCAAAACACATTCCCTCAGTAAGATGCTCAGGGAATTCAGTCTTGAGAGCACTGCTTGGACAGCTGTAACAGAGCAGTGTCGATTTGTCAGAGTGCCAAACCCAAAGCCTACCTGCATTTCTGTTACTCATCACCACCTTGTATCGCCAGTGGGCTTCAGAAAGGTATTTAGAAAACTGTAACACACGACTTCCAAAGGCATCTCTGCTTGCAGAAAGATTCAAGCATTCAACAAGCTCCAGCTCTTCACGAAGCACATTACTGGAATCCCATGGGAGAGAACTCTGAATTTCTTCCAGATGATTGAGAAGCAGTGTGAGGAAGGCATCCATGGACACGTCATCCACTAAAAATCCCGTAACACCACTGGTGAAATGTTTCAGATCCAGGTAGCTCAATCTAGAAGTTTCACAACTTTTTCCACCTAACATCGAGTCCTGAAGATCTTGGGCACCTGTGTGAACTGTCTGAGCAGCCAGTAGATGACTCTCTAATTTCTTTTCAGCCTCTATTGGACGCTGTGGACTTTCCAAGGTGGAAGACCGACAACTAGCACTGCCTTCTACACTCACAGTAGTACTCTTTTTGTCAAGATCATCATCCTCTGCATAGTCCTCAGGTAGAGGAGTCTCAGTATGGAGGTCACTATATGAAACAAAAAGCAAGGAGAAGATGTTCTCCAAAACCTCCAGGCGCAGAGGAGCAGGAACACTCCTTAGGAACTGCTGACACTTCACAAGGTACTGAGGAAATACTGAAGAGCAATCTGTATAATTAAAAACAAAAATAAAGAACATTTTCCAGGAGTTCCTGCATCCAAACTTTGCCCTTTAAGAAAATCCTAGAAGAGGGAACTGTCCTAGGGCCACAGAGCCAAATCTGCGCCTCCACAAATCCAAGTAAACATAGGGCCAACAGTTTACATTTAAAAAGGTAGTGTGCCTCCTCCCTCTCCTCTTGATAATGTCAAATATCACCTTGCGCAATGATGCACAAATTCAGATTACACCCATTTTAGCCATTAAATCAGTTTTAGCTCTGGGAAATTGTAAGTTCTTACAAAAGAATCCCTGCCACTACCACCCTATAGCTAGTGTCACCTTCTTTTTGCACTATATTTTTAATAATTACCTTAAATGTTTTAGAACAAGGCAGGTAACTTATTTGTAGGTATTAAAGGTTACAACATCTCAAAGAAATACCATTATCCTTGTTTCCAAAGTATTCATAGTCCACTGAACAAAAACATCATATGAACACAGGGTGCAATATTAACCCGCTAGTAAGTAGTAACTCAGAACCCAGCAAATGGAGAAAGACAAGCTACTGAACCTGAGACAGAAGGCCAATCACCTGCTGGTTCTCTAGAAGTTATGTCTTCAGGGACAACACCAGGAAGGCTGGGTATGCAATCTTTGCACTTGGAATGCTTATGTGAATTCACACAGAGAGCATAGATAGCATACTTCATGGCGCAAAATGCTCGGAAGAGCGCCAGATTCCGCTGCTGGCTCAGGGTGGTAGGAGGTGTTGCTCCTGTGGAGGGAAACGTGGATGGTGAGGCATAGGAGGCAGACAAGAAAACAAGTTAATTTTCTCCCGCAGTTCCCACATAGCAATATTTATCCAGCTTTGTTCTATCTCACTGTTACTTCACAATATTTGAAAACAAACTAACAAAACCCAACCAAACAAAAACAACAACAACAAAAACCCAAACCCCAAGTATTGAATTAGAGCTAGAATCCACTATCCTGTATTCTTATACAAGGGGTAGTTTGTCAGTCTGCCTATCAGCATGCAGGGGAAGCATTAGCCAAGTGTTTTTTAAACCAAAAGAGTTTGATATACTGATAAAAGTCCCCATTCAAACTATGGCACTGAATAACTTTACCCAGAAAATATTTCAGCACTGTCTTCCACAAGGCTTAAGCATGATGTCAAAGAAAAGCAGCAGCCTAAACTCTTCTGAAAACTACAAAGCAGCCAAGACAAAACCCCTGACAGCACAAACAGTTTGAAACCAATTATTCCCTATCACTGCAATTCTAAACAGTGACAATGGTGGAAACTATAATGCAGAAAGCAGACAGAACTGAGGAAACATCCAAGTACGAATCCTTTGCAGAACCCACACGGCCAGAGAAAAGCTGTAATTCACCAGCAGCTTTACTTTAACATGTAGGACTCAAAAAGCTCTCAGTACCACTGTCTTGAGAGGACTTCAGGCAGGTGAAGCCAGAGATCCAATAAATACAGTCCTCTGGAAAAGAGAAATAGCTAGCTGGAAATGCAACTAGATACACACTGGTAATCAAATGCAAGTTTAATACACTTTTCCCTGCCATGTGGAAAGACCCGGATGCAGCAAATCTTTGTCAGTATCCACATCTAAACCAACCCTTTTCTTGTGCTGAAGAATTACCCTTTAACCACAAGCACTTGTTTTTTCTATGCCAAAAGCAGGCATAGGAAAAATCTTATTGTTGAATTCTGGAGCTCATGAGGAAATTTCTGCCCATGATTTCTTCTGTTGCTGTGACTGATCAAAGCTACTGTTATGCACTGATCTGAAGGCTGTCTGAACACCACTGGCTAAAAGCACCACTTACTTGAGTTTCACTACTGCAGCTTACAGATGTGTATCAGAAAGAAGGGGAAGGGAAAGCACATGTGGTGAGGTGAGAAAAAAGCCTGTTAACACTACCAAGTCAGACAAATAAAAACTTCATGACCTCTCTCCTCCCTTTACATTTCAAAACAGATTATTTTAAAGGAGATTCTATCAAATTGTGTTTATGGAATTATCTGAATTTTGCAATAATCACTGGGCTAAACAGAGAGGGAGGACTTGTCTACCATAAATTAAGGTGATCTGAAAACAAACAAACAAAAAAACAACCAACAACAACAACAACAACAAAAAAAAAAAAAAAAAAAAAAAAAGGGGAAACCCCAGCTTGAGTCCTTTTGTCATAGTCGTGCAGCTCCCAGAAGATACGGTGTGATATGGTGGGACTGTCTGTTCCTGCTTTTGAAAGCTTTTGACCAAATTTAAGCAGAAAAAACATTAAATTGTAAAAACTGATTAAAACAAAACCCCAACATCAGCCACGATAAAACAATTTCAGAAAGCAGGACACTGAAACCAGAGATCTATATAGAGTCTCAACTGTTGTCTTTTATGGCTATTCAAGACAACTGTGATGATAATTTTAACAACAAAACCTGTAAAAATAGGACCGGAAACCAGCATCTTAACAACACAATACCAGAAGGAGAGAGAACTGCTTCTCAGTAGGCAACCTGGAAAACCTGCACAAGATCCATCACTGAGAGCTCTCCACACAACTCAGGTTGAAATTACACACGTACAAATTCCCCTCCAAAGAAAGAGTACGGCACAAAACATTGCGGCTTCCTATGTTCTAGCACACACAGGAAGACAGAGCTTCTCTATCATTATTAAGATGCCCTACCAGAAAACAGCATTAAAATAGCAGCAGCTGAACCTGGACACAGGCCACAATCAAAAGGGTGTACAAGGCACGTCACTTCTAAGTGAACTAATGTGTTTAGTATTCTCAGGTATTTTAGACACCAAACTGGAACATGGGAAAATGACAGAAGTGAGACAAGATGGATATAAGCACAGCCTATAGGTATGCCTTATTGTTTTTAATATTAAAGTAGATTTGGTAGACTCAATATTAGAAGGAAAAAAACCCAACATTTTGAATCTTTCAAAAACGAAGATGTTCTAGTAGGAGATATTGTCAATTGCATCTGGCTTTTGCCCTTTGCTTTTAAAATTAAGTGCACAGATGGCTGAAATCCAAAACATACACTTACTTTTCAAGATAAGGATATTACACATTATGTAAGTTAAAATAAGTAGCACATATTATGAGCATGGGCAAAGCCTTGTACTGTTTTGAAAAAACTCTTTCAAAGATTTGTCTTTGTGAGATCAAAGACATCACACAACTCCTTCCTGGGAGACAATTTACACCCCCAAAGGATTCTAAAATAATTTCCATATGCCCTATAGTTTTCTTCTGCCAAACAACTGATAAGCGATATCTTCCTTATTTACCGAAGTAGGTTAAAAGAACAGATTCTTCCTAGGAGAAATACTGAGCAGCACATACTCGATGGATCGGGGTTTTTCTGTGTTCTCACAACTCTACACATTTACCCTGCATCTGCTGGTCTCTAGAAGGAACTTTTTGAAGAAGCTCAATAACATCGTCTTCATTCAGTGCCAGAAGATTAGTCAGATGATGAAGAGAGTACACTGCAGTGTGGCAATCTAATCTGTGCAAGTGTTGCAAAAGAACCGTCCTTGGGATAGTAATACTGCAAGAGAAAACAGAGGAGGCAGAAACAGATTTAGGTGTCTCAGCCACGTTTAAAGCTGTATCACTCTAATTCTGATTCAACAAAACTACTGCAGTCAAAAAGAAAACCAGTATAACTAATGCCCATGAAGCAATTTTGTGAGCTTGTGATATACAGTCACTACAAGATGATTAGCCAAGATCCACAGAAAAGAACACAATTTCTAGCTGCATACCTCAATTAACTAGTAGGAAGATTTGGCAAGACAGTTTGGAAAAAGGACTTCTGATCATTTTACCTGTTTTGCTGTATGCACCATTCAAGAACTTCCACCTGAGCCCACAGACCGTCACAGAAATCTTTCAGCACTGAATCATTGCACAGATCCTAAATGGAAAAACAAATAAAAGAATCCCTTTACAACAAACCCTCTAGTCAAGACAGCAGAACCAAGCCTGTGTCACATTTGGGATAAAACTTCTTTATCCAGGTGGTAACTCCCAAGTAGAGTTTTATTACAAAGCCAGCAAGGAAGGGCTATTCTGAAGGAGCATCAAAATCAGTCAACCTCCACTTGACACACCTACAGACTGTGGAAAGGTGACTACATCTCTTTTCAAGGTTAACTTCCAAAATGCAATTTAATGCTTCTTAATAACAGTCTAAGACACTAACCTCTAGAACTAATCATGTACTAGAACAGACGATATACTGGCTAGCAGACATTTATTCTCCTTCTCCATGTGCTTTTCTACTACAGATGCCTGCCTGATAAAATCAGATCTAAGACTTTCACTTTGCAGAGGCTATTGAATAGACCTTCGGTCTAACACCAATAGATGATAACTTCCTTAGGGCAATACCAGCCTAGATCTGTCGCAATGATCCAGCAGTGCCAGGCTCCCTTTCTTCCCACCTCTGTCCTCCAAGCCACTTGCCTGCAGACAGACATCATCTGAACTGCAATTACACCCTCAGAATTAGAACCATCTCCCTTTTTCAAAGATGAAGACACTTCCCAGACAAGGTGGATCTTTCAGTCACAGCTCTTGTCATTTATCATTTTGAGAATGGGTATGGGAAATTTCCAAGCTACCTTGGGTCCAAACACAGGTTAGTCATGACCACTATCCAGGGATGACTCACTAGACAAAATGACACTGATCAAACAGCTCTTTTCAAAACTAACCAATAACCATTGCCATCTTTCTCTCTCTTACGTTAATGGCATGTAGGAGAAACGTTCAGAATCTCCTGGCCAATCATACTCCCTTCACAGCTGAGGAGTAAGAAGAAAGGCAAGCATCCAATAATGTCACCTACACACAACAGTAACAACCTAACTTTTTAAATTCTATTTTGAGAAGGATTAACATTCTCATTGGAAACTACCAGGTTTTATTTATTTAACTTCTGATTTAAAAATTGCATCTTCTGGATGCAGACTGTGACTCTCCCACTTGCTTTCTGCTTATTTACCTGAGTTTTGTGAAGAGTCCATAGCAATGCTTTTGCTGATTCCAAACTTTGACAATGAGTCCATCCTAGTAATACCAACAGACGGCTAAGAGGGTTGAATTCTCTCCTCAACAAGCTCTTCAGGCCTGAGTAGTCTTCTCTTTTCAGTAAAGTTAAGGCAGTCATCTAGAAAACAAAAGGAAGAAGTATTTATCTTTCCAAAATGCAGAGACCCATAGTGTCCAGCAGGTTCTGTAAGTAAGTAGCCAGTTCAATATTAGCTTCACTATAATAGTGAAGTTCTGCATCTGGAACTTCCCTAAATTTGTATTTTCCAAGCCACCAGGTTACTCTTCAGTAAAACTGCCATGAGGAAAAAAACATCCTTCCAAATGCTTACTACTGGGCCACCTTACACCCCCTCACTACATTATCTTCATGTTGTTTCTATTGATTATGTCACTGTCAAGGGCCATCATGTTAGAAACTTGAATAAGCATGTTATTTAGAAGTGGAAATATGTTCAACATTAAAAACTCTCATTTGAACGGTGACCACCCGTATTCTATTTCTTCTATGTAAATACATACAAACCATCTAATGCATACCAGAGTATTTTTTGCCAGGTCTTCAAGCTCTTTAAAACATAAATTTTACTGTGCAAACTACTCTCACTGCTCCAAGTCTACCAGCATCAGAAAAGCAAAGTAACGACTTCCAGGTCATGAGGTAAATTGAGTGGCATATCCAACAAAATTACAAGCAGCACACAGGACTCAAATCCTGAAGATCTAATCTTCAGTCTGCATGCAGATGGGCATTTCCAAAAATGTCACTGAATGCTCTGAGTTCATAACACAGATGAAAATAGGGGACCAATTACTCGTTAGTCCTATAAAACATGATGCCCTAGTAAATACTATTTGATTACAAAATGCTTCTGTGCACCACTAAGATATGTTCAATACAGGGACTGACTTTAGCCACCATTGGGTTTCCCCCTTAATAATTTTATGGCCGTACCAGAATCTGTTCCAGAAAGTGCTTGCTGCTGCTCAAGCAGTAGAAATAAGCTGTCTTCCAAGAAGGAGACTCTTTGGGATCCAAGAACAAACTCATCACTGTTTGCTCTGTATCCAGCTGCTCAGATGAACCTAAAAAACATCACAAGATTACCTTCCAGTACAGAGGGGTAAGTATGAAAGCAGAAAAAGAGGGTAAGCATTCTAGCTTTTCCCTCCCTGCATGCTCATCTGCCACTTTCCTGACATGAACATGGGCATCACTTGCAGTCCAGATTCAACAGGAACCTCAATTAGATGTACCAGTCATAGGGAGTGAAAGCTGTGAAGTTATAGCCAGTACCAAAACAGCAGCTGGGCTCTGGCAAGCGAGCAGGTAACCAAACTGCATCTTCTTTCCAGCTGGGATATTGGCCCACTTCACATCTCCTTCCACTTCTAGAATTTTTCTACTTTTCCAGTATTAAGGGGTTTGAACATTTTGGGATTACTGAGGTAGATGATCTGGTTTTGGCATGAAATGGAACATCCTCTGCTGCAGATGTGCTGGCACTGAACCAATAAAACTTTATATGCACACAGAGAGTCAATTTTCTAGTTACAAGGAAGATTTTCAGCAGGAGAAATGCTGAGCAGATTAAAATAGAACACAACAAGGGGTGGCAAAGAAAGCACTCACAAAAGAAGGAAGCACAGATTGCAGAAATGTAGGGAGACTCCTGAGGTTCCCATGCCAAATCCTTGTTTTTAGTCATTTTAGCATCATCTTTTACAAGACTCCATGGCTTTTTGAGGCACCTTAGCAAGACCATCATCTGACTTCTTGACAACTTGCCTATTTAATGCTTAAATGGCTTTGTTAAGAAATGAAAACAAAGCAAAAAGTGAAACAAACCTTTTTGTATTGATTTTGACAGGAGAAATTTTTCTTTTGTTCTTTCTATGAGAACACTGCTATACAGGCTTAACAGACCATGGCTCTGCTTCCTCAACATACAGTTTAGCAGCTTCTCCTCCCTCAGTGGGCTTCCCTCAGCCAAGCATACATCCAAGAGCTCACGGAACAGCTGCCGTACTTCATCTGCCTGATGCTCCACCTCAAAAGTCACTATACTAAGAGCAGCATAAATTGTATCTACTAGTTCTCTTTGATCTAGTTCTGCTGAAATCTCAGAATTGCACTGAAGCCTCTGCAGAGATTTCAAAGAGTCACGAAGAAATTCAACAAATATGTTTTGTAGAGAGCAATATTGCTGGAGCAAGGAGCTGTGTGTGCCTTGTTCCTCCTGGAAGAACTCCAGCAGGGCTTTTGCCCTCTGGGGAGCCCGCAGCAAAAGCTTCCGGAGAGCTGAAACAACATCCAAACTAAATTTGTGAGAACAGCCATCTCTTCTTTTCCTGTCTGTGATGTCCTTGTTCTGGGTGCACTCAAATGCTTCAAACAGTTCCTGGTAGGGAAATAATAAAACAGTAAGCCTTTCAGACTCCATTCAAAATACAAAATAAATTATTTAATTGGAGAAAATAGGATAGACTTGAAAACAAGAAGATAAATTCATTTAGAAACACCATACTATCCAAGAAATCCATTAATAGTGGTCCACCTTTTCCAATATCCTTCCTAGAAGAGTGGATATGCCTGAATATATAACAAAATATAAAGAATGCTGTAATACACAACTACACTATATGGGCCATATGCTCATGAGCAAGTTACCTTAGTTTACAGGCAGTTCCTATGGGATGACTGAAGTACTACTGTTTTCTACCTCTTAGCAACATATAGATTTGACTGTATCTTCATAAGTCAGTAAGAGCATGATTAGTGTGCGGTCTTTTTTTTTTTTTTAAATCCTACTTTTCAAGATTCACACCATCTATCTAACAACTGCATCATCCTCATCAACACTAATTGTTCAGACTTGGTTAAAATTGGCCAGCATATTCAGAAGCCATCTCACAGACTTCTTTCTCAAGCAATGATTTTTCTTGCTAACAGAAGCAAACCAACAATTCCAGAACTAGGAAGAGGAAAATGAGGAAAAACAAACAAAAAAAACCCAATTAGCTCTCCCAGATAGGAGTGGAAAGCTGAAGGACAACCTAGTTGAATAGCAATTAAGCAGCATTTGTGGCACTTCTAGAACTACATAGTGCTGACCTCAGCTGGAAGAGACAACTCGGGGAACAGAGGGGAGAGGTGGGTGGTGTGTGGAAAAATTAGAACACTAACAGTAGAAGACAAGTCCACAATATCCTTTATTTGCTAGAACAAAACATTACCTACTAACATGCCTCTGACAGCAGCTGTGACAAAGATATGAGATTGCTGAATCTCCTATCTCTGTTCAACACTGCAGACCAATGGTAGAATCCTTCATGACCTTGGAGGTTAGATGGTAACATACACAGACTTCATTAGTCATTAACAGTCTTCAAGCAGATTTATTTTAATCAGTCAGGTTTACCTTGCTTGCTTGCATCCTGCAATTGCTATTTCTGTATCCTTAGAGAAATACTGAACCCTTTTTCCTCATTCATATTTAAAAGCTGCAAATAGCCTCTGTATATACTAAGCTTTCATTTTACTCTTAAAAAAAGGCAAACAAAAGAAATTCTTTTAAGAGTTAGAACCTGTAAGACTTGAAGCAACAGCTCAGGACATTCCACACAACCATGTCAGGTCTAATTCTGTTGTAAACACCACCAAAATAGGACTACAGTTAATAATACTCCTGATTTTCTGCTCTATTCTTCCTTTTGATATTAATCCATCTTAGCATATTTCCACGTATTTCTCAAATAAACTAGTCAACATGTACTAACAAATAATGGAAAAATGGGTCCTGGACCTCAGAGCACACATCATACCAATTACCAGATAACATTGGTAGTAACAGTAGAGCAGCCAAAAACTTTCACATAAGGGGCTTATGGTTTATTTTGGCTCACAGTGGGTTTTAGCTTTATGATTAATAAAGTTGTCTATAGGTATAAGACTGTGGCAAGTAGCTAGTAGTAGGATTGAAGTGTGTTAGAAAGACCATGTTCCTTGCCTGCCTAGAGAAATCACTTGCAGGCACATAGGATTAACTTCGGAAAGGGATCTGAATTACAGTTTCTTTCAGTTGCCTGGAATATTAATAACACATTAGCATCTTAGGCAGCCAAGTTAACTGGAAGCATTAATTTTGACCCTAAAACCTGATAAAGTTGGACATTCTGCATAACTAACAAGAAGAAGCTGGGCATACTAAGTAGCTCACCTTAAGGACTTCCTCAGAGATATCTTTCTGTAGTTCCTCCAAGAACAATAAAAATTCAGTTTCTCTCTGAAGAACGACTGGAATAGTTTTCTGAAATGATAAGAGAATGGTCAAGACATTAGCCAGTAAAACTTCTATTTATTTTCATTACCATATAAACCTACTCTTGCTCCTGCACCACTGGATTCCATTTGGAAATAGAGACAAATATCTTTGTCAGGGATTACAATCCCATCAATTAGAGTCATCTTTCCTCAGAAGGCAAAGAAAAAATGCAAGTCTAAGTAGTGACAAGAACAAACACATTTTAATAAAAAGTATGATCATGCATCCCAGTGTACCAATTAAAAAAAAAAGGTGTGTGTGTGGGGGGGGAAGATTAACTTCTCCTTTACTCATGAAACACACTGCGCCTGTCTGTCTGAACACAGCAATACCTCAAGCACACACCTCACCATTCAAAGCTTTTAAAGAATTCTCTGATCCCTGAGCTATTTCATCTTTAATTCAAGAAAGGTGCTAAACACGTGCAGAAGTTGATACACTCACACTTTCCATTTATAGAAATGCTCAGTGCTAAAAAGCCAGCTTAGGTTAAGTCCTGGTTTGAGCTAGAACAGAACTAACTGTTGAAGATTAACGGTTGTTTCTTGACAAGTTTGTTAAAAGCAAAAGCAATGCACCTCTCCAGCTACCTTGAGAACTTAATTCCATAAAACATGGGAAACCCTATAACTGAAATAAGTAACTTAGCAGACATTTTGCACTTGGAAGTCAGCTAGAAATCAAGAGCTATAACTTTCACTCAGAAGTCATCCAGATGTTTCTGTACCTGATTCCTGGCAAGCCATTTCTCCAGCACAAGAAGCCAAAGCCATGCAATTCTCCATGGACTAGAATTCTGTCCCCACCTACAAAAGCAATAAGCACATACACTGCATTATACAAGGTTGTTTCCATCTCTAAGATCCTGGAAAACACCGTCAGGGGTAATTTTGATTTTTATATTTCTTTGTGGAAGATAAATTGAAAGATGACTAAATAGCTGAAAATGAGTCAGACAGGAAGAGAATGCAAAGAAACCAGAATATTTACTACTTACACATTAACTTCATGATTTCTATGGTGCAAATAATGCTTTTAGATCTGCCAAATACCAACACTACTGCCATAGTTCTCTGCTTCAAAACAAATTTTTTTTTCTGGTCTGAAGTTCAGTCTGTATAGCCCTCTTTGAGCACTTCAGCAGATTTCCTTAAAATCTGACCACTTGCCAAACCCTGCTATTTCCTGTTTTGCCTAGTTCTACCAGAAAAAAAAAAGAAACTAAGTTTTAGGACACAGCAGCACAAGTGCTGTCCAAACTACAAGTGAAGTAATGTACTAATTAAACAAAGAACACTTGTAAGTTCCATCAGCTTTTTATGTGCTCTGATAGTTATCCACACATTTCAAACACTACACAGTTAGGGAACATATTCAATACTGTCAAAGGGACTAGGAAAAGGAAAAAGCATGAGACAGTTTATTGCCTTTTAAAAATCTCAGCATTGCTAACTAGAGCCTTTAGATGTGATAGCCCAGCTATCAAAGATAAAAAGATCAAAAATGCTTATGTCTCACACGGCTATTAACAATATTGATCTAACCATGTGCACATCTTCCTCCAGACTCCTTTAATTGATGTTAGTGTGAACTGTTTCCTGGAAACATTACCAAAACATTACACAAATTTTCATGTGAAGAAATATCATCATCTGCGTGGAGAGGGAGAATATCAATGTTCCCTGAAGTGCTAGGAAGTCACCTTCATATGCACCTACCTGAAAAGCAGAGATCAAGACTAACTTGGTTTAAGTAAAGCCAATGACATTTTGAAATCCAGTGCAAGAAAAATCAATAGTGTAATTCAAAATTTTTAGAGCTCAAATTTTTAGAAATTGGAAAGTCTTTTAGGAGTTGGAAACAAGACACCATTTTAAATAACTACAACACTGATCTTGGTGGTTCCATTCCTGAATTAACCAAACCTCAATATCAAAGGAATGTAATTTCAGGACATGTTCCTTTTTTTTTTTATCATTCAGTAACATCTAACAAAATCAGTTCTGAAATGCTTCCAAATACTTTTAAGCTTGTATCAATCATCATTTCAACTGTGTAAAAGAACACAGCTCATTAACCCAGTGGGCTGGGCAGCGATGTCAACATTCAGAAAACAGCACATCTAGACACATCCAAGCACCTCAGCACTGAAGCAAATGCTGTTATTTCCCAGATTCTACCTGTGTCCCACAGTCACCATTAAACTAATTCCTCCTCCTCATTTGACACTCAAAGCATACTGAACCAAAACAGCACATTACTTACCTTACCCCCACGGGACAAGCTACCAGAGCACGAAGAATCTCTTCCACTTTCTCTGGGCTATTGCCGTGCCCCTGACTCAGCTGGGGCACGCAGGCCTGTGCCAGCTCCCAGTCCCCATGCCGTACGCACTCACAGAAAAACCCAAAGAGCCGCTCCAGAGAGACCGCTTCTTCATTACCAAAAGAATGCATCTTCCCGGGGCGAGCAGGTGACCTGGGGCAGGGTGACACACACGAAGCAGATGCCGTAAGACGCTGGGGCACCTCACCTAATTTACTCTTCGCCCTGACAGGGCGCCCTGGGCAGGGCCGGACAGAGAGCCCAAGCCGGGCTTTAGGGGACTTCCTCCCACAGGGGCAACTGGGAGTCAGGCGGCAACAGGCATCGCGGGCCGAAAAGGCGGCTGCCGCTCGGCCGTAACCGCCCGGCCGCGGGTGCGCCGCCCAGGCAGCCCAGCCCAGAGGCCCGCGGGACGGTCCTGTCACCCCCAGGGCCGCGCAAGCCCCCGGGCCGCTCGTGCGGCGGTCACTCGCTCCGGGCCGCGCGCTGTGCCGTGCACCCACCCGCGGCCTCGGCCTCCCTCGCAAGGTCCGTCCCGGAGGCCCCCGGGGCCCGCGCTGGCGCCACACCGCGTTACCTGGCGGGGCAGGACGCGGCCGCCCCAGAGGCGCTGGGCTCTACTGCACCGCCCCGGCAACACCGGCCCTCGCGGCCGCCATCTTGGGCATCGCCTCAGCTGACCACGCCGTCGGGCGGGCACGCGGGCAGCCGCCCGCCCATTGGCAGAGCCGCGGCAGAATGTAAATAAACCGCCATTTTTCTTCGGGACGCCTGACGCCGCCGCGGAAACCCGGGTAGCTCAAGCCCCGCCCTCCCCGCGAGCCAACCACGCCCATCCCCCGCCCACCGGCACGCCCCGCGGCCGCCTCGTACCGCGCTCCAGCTCCGCCCCGTGCTCGGGGCCTCTCTTGGTTCTGATTGGCTTTCGTCCGAAGCCCCGCCTCCTGGCGCGCCGTGGTCCCGCCCAGCTGTGGCTGCATCCGCGGCGTGTCGGTGGCCGGGGAACTGGCGGGGCCGCCAACCTTCGCGTGTGGTCCGCGCGACGTCTCTCAGAGGGCAGGCTGTAGATAGGAGTGTTACAGACGCCTATATACAGCGGGGTGTGTGTGTGTGTACGTGCATACGGGGGTATATACATACACCTGTGTTTGTGTCTGTGTGTTCTTACCCCTTGCATGTGTCTATAACCCCATATATACACCTCTCTCCCAAGGTCTATATAGGAATATAAGTTTTATATATATATACACGTTTGTTCCCTCGGAGAAAGGACAGAAATGGTATAAAACTAAATAAATTATGTGCAATTTATATGCGTTACAGCTACAAACACAAGACGTTGCACGCAGGCACACATTATTTTACATGCCTACATTAAAAAGTTGTGTAGGTATAGCTACAGGCACCGGTTTGCCAGGGGCGACAGAGGCTTGCCTACCCTTGCAGCCTCCCTGCCCCTGCCCCCTCACCGCCCCTGTTACTTGTGAGCTTCCCCGCTGGGATGAGGCACGAAAGGGCCATGAGGGCCGTGACTCAGCTGCTCGGCTGGGTGGTGTCCAGCCAGTGTTTGGCAGAGATAAGCCTCCCCCCCCCGCCCCCCTCCCCAACATCCTCCCCTTATTCCGGGGTTTTTGTTTGTTTTTGTCCTGACCCGCACAACAAAAACTCTTTGGG
>WUAM01000179.1:3798436-3830252 GCA_024336885.1 Actenoides hombroni | reverse complement strand
AACATCCTCCCTTTATTCCGGGTTTTTTGTTTGTTTTTGTCCTGACACGCACAACAAAAACTCTTTGGGGACTGCTGCGGTGGAGGCAAGTGCGAGAGACAGAGCGGTGATGACAGAGGAGAGGTGTCCCAAAGTAAGTGACCGAGGGAGTCCCCAGGTCTTCCGAATGGAAAATACGGGCAGGGGGTTACGTCCACGTGCACGCGCAGGGACCCGCCAATAAACCACATGAGATGCTGCAGGAGTTCGCACCATTACCTCCTGCAGCATCCTGAGTGTTTGTCACCTGTATTGTCAACTCAACGTTGGCAGAGAAACGGTGTGTGTGTAGGTCATGCCTCGTGCTGGACGTGCTGTACATGTTGAAACCATGTGGCTGTCATTTGACCTGTTCTGTTCTGATTCCCTGTGCTTTTAACGATGGTGCTTGCTATGGTGCAGCTCTGCACAAACTATTTATCAATGTCCGCTTTCAGTTTGGGGTATTGGTTTGTATTTTATCTCTTGTGTAGGCAAGGAAGGAGCTTTAGTGGGACACAGGACCTGTAAGAGGATGAAGTTCATTTAGCCTGTCATCTTTTCTTACCATTACCAACTGTAAATGCTTTATGCACTTTAAAGTATCTCCTGACAGCCAGATTCCTTACTTGATGAGCTGCTGCCTCACATAAGACATCTCAGGTGGTGGGTGCTTTTCTTTTGTTACAAAGTTCAGAACGTGCCTGCTGGAGTCACCTGTCCACTTCTGCAAGGGTAAATGTGCATTATTAACAAACATCAGTAGCACTGTCTTTTTTTAAGGTACTTTAAAATTAGTTTCTTCCGATATTGGCCTTGTTAGGAATTAGAGGATTATTACTGTATTTCTGAAGCCATAAAGGTGGCAGGACATAAATATCAAGGTGGGAAAATAAAGTCATCTTAGCAGAAGATATAGCTAGTATATTGAAATTAGGAAATGGGGCGTAGGCAAAACATCTTTCACCTTGAATTTGTGTTTCTTTCTAGCTGGCATTCAATACTTTAAGAATCTGACATTGTTTAATATTTTCCAAAATTTAAAAATATGTATGAAATACCCTTAGCAACTTACACTTGAATGAAAGCCCATTGGCTGTGGGTTTCCATGCTGATGTAGTGCTTCTCATAGTCAAAATACTAAACCACACATATATATTGTGCAGGTCTTCTAGCAAAAAAAAAAAAGTCTGAATTTTTGCTGTGGAAGACTGGAACGATAAGACACTTTTTATCTAAAATAGGGTCTGCTGTGCATTGCCTTGGAATATTATCAGTGTTAGGCAAATTGCTAATAAGGCTTAGTGCCTTATAGCAGCTTCTTTCTAAGTGAACCTGCATAGGGAGCGATTACAGGCTACAGCCTAGTACTCTGGCATTTACATTTCAAAGCTATTTCTGAAACTGAAGTCTCAAAACATCCCTATCACTTGTTTCAAAGATCACACTGTTAGTTTTCCATGTCAGCCATCGCCTGTATTAGTTTCTCCACTGACAGTCAAAGCTGTTAGTGAATTACTTGAAGCATGTTAACGTAGCTCTCATCTTTGGGTGGAGTTTGCAACTACAGGTCTCTGTTGATGGGACAAAGTAGATCCACAGAGAAGCCATTTTTTAGCTTTGAAAAAGTGATGGGGACATGTGTGACTGGAATCAACTGGGAGGACATGGTCATATTTCTCTCAGCATGCAGTGGCAGGGCAGCTTGTGCTCTTATGACAGAGGACAGAAGCTACCTGGCCTGGTGTAAATCCTGCTAACATCAAATTAGCTTACCAAAATCTGTTAACGAATTTGAGCTTGTAGAGTAAGTTCACACAGAGCCTTGTGTCATGCTCCCACAAGGCTTTTGACCTACTGCAACCAGATTTATTGTGTCATTAGACCATAGCAGCCATCACCAGCTCATCCCAGATGTGTCAGCTATCTGGGTCCTGTCACTCCTGAGATGTGTGGGTCACCGCAAAGATTGCAGCTCTTGCTCTGGTCTTGGGCAGTGGTATCAGTCACCTGAAGTCAGTTGTGGCTGTTCCCAGAGCCACCTGAGGCATACCATCAGGGTTGTCAGATGTATCAGTCAGGTGGAGTATGGACAGCAGCTGCTTGTCTTATTAACAGTGGTTCTGGTCAGCAACTGCCCACCAGAGCCTGCAGTCCCTTCAGGCAGCCAACACCTCGTTACAGGCCATTCGGTTACAGTGGCTCTCTCGCTCACCTCAGATACCAGAACTGACAGAATTTATACCAAAAGTGCAGGAAGTACTTTAGGCCAGAAATATTTTTAAGTTCTTTCGTACGTGTAAATATAAAATCAAGTTATATGATGTGACCAATGCAGCTATTAAAGCTGGTTCACCCACCTCATGACCTACCACAGCACATTTTCACTGTTCCCTGCAGGTGGAGCAGTATGTTGGTGAAATTAAAGGTGGCCTGAGACCAGCCATGAAACTCACAGTCATAGGAATGGTGCACTCCAACCCCAAGAGGTAGGTGAAGAAGATTGTAGGGGCTTCATCCCATCATACATGCACCTTCTTGTCTTCTAAATTTGAAAGATCTCTTGAAGGTCTGTGTTCTTTGGAGGAAGAAAGCCAAACAGCTTCATAACTTATGGCTTAATTTAATTTTCCTGCTCTTAGACTAAGACAAAAAGGGCAAGAAAGAATTTACTGTTCAGCCTTTCTGGCTGCCCTGCCAGGATTTTCTACTCCTTGCTCTTATCTAATGCAAACTGGAGGGAATATCAAGTGGCATTTCACCTCCAGGAAGAAGTGCAACTCTGAACCTGCTTGTCTGATGGGTGCTGGAATCAAGACCTTTTAAAAACCAGCAGTTTTGGCACAGGAAAAGCAGGTTCATTGCTGCGTTTAATCTGGGTGACAGCAACTATGCTTCTCATGACACCTCTTTGCATCTACAGTTATCAAGTCCAGTGCTTCCACTGGTGAAGAATTTGCCATAACATTTTAGGACTGTCCTGGTTTGAGTGAGAAGTGACTCATACACAAATGTTGGTTTGATTTCAGTCACAAGAAAGGGAAAGCAACATCAGATGTCTCTAGCTTCCTACTGGAAGCTGGAGGAGAAAAAGACCAGTCTGTTCTCCTCCCTTTCTACAGCTTCTTAGCCTGCAGAAGTCCCATGGTTCAGTTTGACAAGAAATCAACATCTGTCGCTAGTCTGTATAGGCATCTGCCATGTTCACCACGTCCTTTCACATTTCTAAAAGGCCCACGCATTTAATTGTTCTTCTCAGCTTTTCAGTGACTCTGCTCTGTGATCCAGTGGATGCAAGCAAAGATGTTGGGCTGTTATTTACAGTTAACTTTAGTGACAAATCCATCACCCGAAATGCACGGATTGCTGGGAAATGGGGAAGAGAAGAAAAGACTATTCCATACTTCCCATTTACGGCGGGCGACACATTTAAGGTAATTTTTGGGGTACTATGAATAGGGTGGAGAAAGGAGGGGAGAAAGGCTGAAGGCTACATATATGACCACAAGTAGCTAACTATTGACATTGCCAGGTTAACTAGTTTAATATGGCATAGAGAGCAACAGCTCAAGCTCTGATGGGAGAGATTTATTCTTTTCTCTAGTCTTAGTGAGAGAATTCGCTATAAAGAGCTTTACAGAAGCAGAAGGTAGGTTATTTATTAGAGACATTTCAGAAGAACTGGTAGACTTTGTGCTTCACCATCCCCATCACATGGGGTTCTAAGTCCACGCTGGTGAAATCAGCTCTGTTGTTGATCTGTAACACCCTCCTCTGTCCTTTTCCATTGTAGATGGAGCTCTTATGCGAACACCAGCAAATACGAGTTTTGCTTGATGGACGGCAGCTCTGTGATTTCACTCACCGCATTCAGCCCCTGAATTTGGTGAAAGCTTTGCAGGTCACAGGGGACATCAAGCTTACCAAAGTGGCTTGAAAAAAAGGAGACCACAATACCACCAGAGGATAAAGGCAAATGTATTTTCTCCTGTCTGAGAAATATTTTGTCATTTTCCACTGTGCCTGATTCTGGAGAGAGGGAAATGTATCTTTTCCATTTTGCTGATATGTTTGAAACATACGCTACTTTTTCTCACACACATTCAGCAATTACAGAGCTATAGCTGCTCCAGGTAAATGAGAGGGCCTTTGCCAAGATACTCTCTTGGCCTCCCAAATGGCAAAATTTATGATGATATGCAGTATTTCACATCCTCATGGTCCTCTGACGCCCAGGCATGCCAGCTGGCAAAGCTCATTCCCCTGTGGCGGGGTGGCTGTTACTCCTGTGACAAGAACTGGGCAGTATGCAAGTGGTGGGACTGAGAAAAGAGAAGCAGAAGATTGCCTTGTAAACGAATAAGGGAGTCTGGTGGGCCACAGCAAGGCTCACGTTATCAGGACAGAACTGCTTTTCCTGGAAGCTCTGCTCAGTCACCACAAAGCTATTTGTGCTCCCCAGTTTGAGGCAATACATGTCTTACCAGTATTCCCATCTTTTGCAGGTAGCATTCTCGTGAATTGAAAGGTTTCAACAGCTGTGGATTCCACAGTCTTCTCTGGACCAGCCCTAGGAAATGGTATCTGTAGCTGAAACTGCATTGCTCATTTTTGTATCTAATTAAAACTGCATCTTTGCTGGCAAACTTCTTTACCAGCTCTGTTAAATATTTGAATGCATGTGAGTGTTGTGCTGTTATTTCATTGCTGTAGACTTAGAAAAAAAGTCCTAAATATATGGCTACTCTAATATGTATATAGGCGTGTATCATAGCTGCTGCCTTAGGCTCTGTTGGTTATAACACAGGATTAAGGAAAACTCTCTAGATGAAGACACGTTTTTTTCAGTACATAACCTGGTGAACAAAGAATCTGCAAATAAGTGGTTCTGTGGATAGAGGGCTGTCAAATTCCTCTGTGACATCAAGGAAAATATATATCATCCTGTGTTCAGAGGGCTTCTGGAGATTCTGCAGGATCTGGCTGTTGGATACAGGTACTCAGATACCACAAGGTATTTTAAGAAAATAGTATATCAGCAGGCTTGTCAGGTGTTTTAATCATCTCATACATTCCATTCTATCCTCTGGTGTTGTGGAGAATGTCTTAGTTTCTATATAAATCTAAATTTACAGTGTATGAAACAATTGTTTTCGTATACTCAGACTGCCCTCTGAGAAAAATCATGTCTAAAGAGCACAGGAGATTCAAATGCACTGAACTTTTTTGTTTATATATTTAATGATATCAAAGTCAAGTTTACTAGCTAAAACATGGCAAATTTAATGGCTTAAAATAGAAAGCAATAGTCAAAACTGCTGTTAGAGTTCTCAGTCCCAGCAGTGCTCCATGTAAATGGACTTACAGTGATAATCAGGAGGAAAAGTCTTGCTTTTCTGGCTGACTGATTTCTTCCAATATGTTCAGTGACTGTCTGCAATAACTGTTACTGGTCTGATTTGATACTCAGGATCCTGTACTACTATGGGCCATTACCAGCACAAGTATAATCTATATACTGGAGAGGAGGATCCTTTGGTCTTTCACAGCCTAACAGAGAAGCAAATGGTAGAACATACAGATGGACAGACAGCCCCTGGTTTGTTCCACAGTAGTGATTAGCCTGGCAGCTGTATTGTGGCTTAGCCCAAGACTCATGTGATATACCAAGAAAGGCAGCCTCAGGCACCAGGAACTTTCATGACTTTGATTCAGTCAGTCTTAACTAATTAAGTTTATGAATCCCTTTATAAAGGGGAAAGGAGCAAGACATTTCTGCTTTAGGATAAAGTACAACCTGGTTCTATAAGATATAGACTGAATACCTGTACAAAATATTTATTTTCTTCCATCTTGGAATATTATATCTCATAGTTTCTTTGTAAAGCCCTGTTTGTCTGTGTCCACCTGTTGTCTTGTGTCTCTTGGTTAGATGGTAAGTTCTCGGTGGAGAACCATTTTGAATCTACATGACTCCTAGGCACCTAGGATGCTGGTCTCTCAGGAATTGCTAGGTGCTGTGGTGACACAAATAACAAAAATAGACAATCTAAGAGGAAAACAATGATCCAGACAGTGAGAGCGGGAAACTTGGTCACAAATGTGACTACTTGTTTGGCAAGGAGTCCACCTTACTCATGTCAGTGGTTTGATTGCCTCAATCCATTGTGCTCGCTCTGCCTTGGAGCTGGCCTGGATGTAATAATGAATGTCATTTTTGGTGATGATTTTGAAGAGGTTGCCTTGCACATTGCCCTTCACTCCTGCAGAGGAAAGAAAAAAATGTGACAGATCAGGAAGGTGCACAGAGAAAGGTGCATGGTTTGTGGTGAATATGGAGCTTACTAGGGAAGAATTTTAATTGCATGAATTAGGGTATCAGACCTTTCAATTGCATTACGGATAAAACATCTAAAGCACTTGTGTCTTTGCTTTCCCTTCTGCAAAATAAAGATACAGTATAGACACTCCTCACACAAAATGTATGAGTGACTGTGTACTATACTTCATCTATAAATTACCCACTGTTTAGATGGAGAAACTTACTTGAGTTGCTTGAATTATACAGTGGAGGGATGAACTCCCTAACAATTTGTGCAGTAGATTAGATTTGCTCATGCCCGCCTTCAGGTTCCTCTTAGCAAGGAGCTCTATTGTTCATCATGCCCACCCACCTTGGACTGTATCTGTTTCAGGCCCTGTCTTTTGTCTTTAGAAAGATGCTCCCTATTCAAGATCTACACATTGTGCTTACTGTCATAAAATACATTTCTTTAATAGCAGAAACACTTATCTGTGAGTCTGAGGTTCTAGACAAATGCCTAAGATAAGCATATTCACTAGCAGAACTGTTTTTTGTATTGCTGTCTGTATGTCTTCCCCTATGTTTGGGTTCTAGCAGATCAAAAAGGAAAAGGTAATAGCATAAGTAGAGAGGACACGCAGAAAAGGGATGGCGTCATGGGGATGCCTCAAGACTTTGAGTTAACATCTAAAAAGAAGGCATTTTCTCTTTGTTAACTCTGGAATGTTAATCAGTGTCTTAGGGCTCTCTCAGAGGTTGTCTGACTGAGAAAAGACCATAAAAAGGAGAACACTCAAGATAAGTCGAAATAACGCTCAAAAAGATCCCCTCTGGTACGGACAACCCAGCAGTATGGGGGATTTTTTCCGATATGCCTCTTCCTTTGCTGGCAAGGGGAAAGTAAAGGCCAGCCTACAGACAGCTGGACACGCAAACCCACACCCAATGACTGTATTGCTATGGCATAAATATGTATGTATGAAAGCTTAGAGGCTTGTGCTTACCTGCTGGGACTCCGTTGTCCTCAAGAGCTGACACAAGACAGCCACGAAGAGAAAATCCACCTACTGGTCTGTTTTCTTCCTGCAAACAAAAAGGAAATTAGGGCTTACCTGGATAATATCATCATTAGAATAATTTCCCAGAGTACATCAATTATTTTTATGAAGATGGAGATGTAATGCCAGTCTTTCCAGATATAAAACATCCATGTCACAAGAGAAGCCAATTAGAACATGTAATTAAATGCATTACTATGTTATTTCAGTCTCAGACGTTTCTCTGATGTAGCTGGGAAGAGTGGAGATCAATTAAAAGCACAGGGGTAGGCCAACAATAACATTTCAAACTTATTTATAGTTTTATCAGTAACAACTCATAAAAATATATATATTTCTGCAAGTTTTAAATATATAGTAAAAATGTAATGGTTTTCATTAGTAGGTTGTCTCTCTTGTCTGATCTTCAGGTTCTGCAGTTTGAATTTGTAGCATTACAAGGGCGAGTTGCAGTGAGGGAGAAAAAGAAACCCACAAAGACACAGGCAACAAAAAATGAACCAGCTCCATAAGCCTTTTTCACTGTTAGGTTGTTTTTGTTTTCATTCAAGGTCACATAAAGCATTTCTATGCATGTTTTATTTAGCAACCTGTTGGGCTTTGTGGTACCCTATGCATCTGGGGTTCTTGGATCCACATGCCCTACTAGTTTGCTCACATTGATTATTATATCCATGAAGATCATTTCTGCTATTCCCTGAGCAAGTTTAAAATTGAGTAGCAGAAATTTCTATAATTACTTTGGCATCAAGGAGACCCTACTTAATATTGGAATAAGAATGTAAAAAAAATCTCAGTAGCAGCACAACCCTCAAGTGGGGGGGTGTCAGCCCAGGAAGAATCCCAGTAAGAGCATGGTCCCAGACTGTGTGGGTACAACAAAAGACCAATCCCAAGAAGGCTGCTGCCCCTCAGCTAAAGAAAAGGGATCTCACTAGGGAAAAGACAAGGTGCAGGGATAGAAAATCCTGCAAGGACAACCTCCGAGGGTGAAGCCAGAGCAGTCTTATTCCCCAGGAAATGGATAGAGGAACTCAGAATGAGATTTGGGTGAGAGAAACATTGACAGCACAATTGTAGTTTCTTTATAATGCTTAGGTCTGTAAAAGGATTTCTGGGGGTAGTAACTCCCCACTCACATACCTTTGTGGGGTCATAGTAGTGCAAAAAAGCAGGATCAGCTCTCAAAACAAATCTTCTCACCTTCCAGTTTTTCCTCTTGTGCCCCTGCAAAACAGCAGAATTAAAGTTATCACCAGTAAAAGCCTCCTGAAATGGCCATTCTTCTGTAGAAGTCATAGAAATAGGTTCTGAAAAAAGAGTTTTTGGGAAGCAACGGAGAAAATCTCCTCTGACATCTTAGTAACTCCCAGGATTTTCTGAGTAACAACCTTCTTCATACATTGATAATTCCTTCCTCTCTCCCTTGCTTGTGCTGAGAAGCAAGAAAGCAAAGTGACAGGACCAAGTGACTATATTCCTAATTCCTGCTTTTAATTTCAGATTAAATATGAGTCTAGGACTAAAAACACACGTTGTGTGTGCTCCGAGGGGATTATGTCAGGTCACTTTCCAGCTCTTTTCTCTTTCATCCCCAGCTCTCTCAGCTTTTGACAGTGTAGGACAGCACAGCAAACCCTGAGAGCATTCCTCCCTCCTGGAGGTCTGGTGCTGGGGCTCAGGGCCAGCCAAGGGCTGGGGCTGCTAGGGGCTAAGCCTTACTGCTGCTGACCATGAGGAGAGGTTCTTGGGCAGGTCTGATCTCTTGGGGTGATGAGGCGGCTGCCCTGCCCATACAGAATTAACCCTGCCTAAGCAGCAAGTTCCACAGCTCACTTCTTTATAACTAGACACTCTTCACCACATGATGTCTGATAGTGGTACTCATAGGCAAGCTAGCTCCGCTGGCCACAAGTCTCCAGCCATGCTTGTATAAATCACATTTCTTTTCTAGGAAGCCCCAAGAGCTGTCATTTTTCTTGTTTCCCAGTGAAAGTTCAAAGACTGTATTTACCTGTTTCACTAAGAATCCTTGCTTCAAAATCGTGCCACTTAATTCGGAGATGTTAAATTGTAGCTCTTCCTTGGAACTGATACTTTTATTACTGCTCTCAGCCTGCAAATAGGGAAAAGATGGTTCCACTTTTCTTTTTAATCTAACCACACTTTTAAGTACAAAGTTCTGCATTTTATTTGCCTTGAGCTAAATTCTACTCCTGAGTAAATTCTACTCTGTAGCTCTGCTGCTCATCGTTGTAGGTCCAAGATTTACAAGCAACAAATTACAGCTGTAAAGCCTACACAAGGACTGTGGCCTTGAATTTTAGCATAACTAGAGCACAGCCTCTCTTAAATGCAGACAAAGCACTGCACTTGAGAGACATGCCCCTTTTAGTGCCCAGTTATGTAATTTGTAGATCCCTCCATATCCATGTAACTATTTGTCTCCAGCTAAAGTGCAAGTGTTAGTACTATGAAAAGCCTGGAGCTTCTTCTGTCTTTGCTTTCATAGCCTGCAGATTTTGCCTTTGATTGTATGCTGTGCATGACCCCTTTACACTGCCCCAAATCAAGCGTGTGATGAGAGGCAGAGGAGTTGCCTCTGTTGTCAGCTGCATCACTTACAAACATGTACAGTGCAATGGAATCATCAAGGAACTGCTCAGAGAGGTCACCGTAGCGCGTTGCCTCTGTGCTGCGGGCTCCCACAGGCTTGATGAAGTTCTCCTCCATCAGCATGGATGCCAAGGTTACAGCTTCGAATCGTGACACAGCAAATCCATTAGAAATGAGCCAGTCCACCAGGGCAGAACCTTCAGGGAGAAAGGCAGTTCTCATACTAAGACAATATGCTCTTCCAAGGTAAGACAGATAGTCTGATGTCCCACAGGTCTTCATTTGCTGAAACACTTTGGCACCACCACAAAGACTGTCAATCACGTGCAAGGCTGACCAAAAGTCCTACATATCCTTCCATATATCCCAAGAACAAGACAGAAAGGCATTGGAAAGCCTGGCTGCACCACTACTTTCCACTGGGCCATAACTGATCCCACCATGATGGCAGTACAATAGCCCCCCCCATCTCTGCAATTTGCCATGTCAGACATGAGGAAGTTCTTTGCCTGCAGTAGGTGTACCTGTGAAGGTCTCTTTGTATCTGTTGCCTTGCTCCAGGTTGCGGGTCAGCTTAATTCCACTACTGCTGCCGCACATTCTCTCCACTATATGGCTGTAAAAGACAGCACAGGACAACATTAAAATAGAAAATCAGAAAGAATAGAAAGGCAGAAATTGCCAGATACTTCTGTCAGTGGCTGGGATGTCCTCAAGATTACCAACATAAAGATAGGAAGCAGCCTGATAGTCCCCTAGGAGTTTTGTCCTAAGTACATTATAGGAAAAATTTATTCTCCCAATAGCAGCACTAAACAAGATGCCTCACAAAGTATATTTAAATTTAAAGCACTTCAAACTGAGCTATAGTCAGCCTCCATTTACCTTCTCAAAACAAATCAAATTCATACATTTTAAAAAATTTCTTAATCAGTTATCTGTTTCTTCTTGTTTAACATGATGCATCCTAAAAATCCTAGTCTGGATTCCAGCTACCAGCTTTGAAAGCTCACCAAAAAAAGTTCAGTCTTTCTTGACATTACATCTTCCAAGGTAACACGTCTCCACAATGATAATCTTTGCAGATGACTAGGAAGGTTTTCAAGCCAGCAATGAGGTGCCTATACAGAACCCACACACACCCAAAAAATGATCGTCAGGAAAAAGTGTATTCCTGTGCCCTGGCAAAAACATGTGCAAACCTAGGGCAGAACAGACAGTTTAAAGGCTCCTGGCCACATGGGAGTAGATCTGTGCAAAGAGAAGCTTCCCGTGACCCTCCCCACCCATCAGCTTTGCGAACTACAGCAAGAGCAGAAGGAGAAACCATATACACTTACTGGAGACTGATATTCTCTAGCAGTTTGAAAGAATTCTTCATTCTGTGAAGCTCTTGTACCTGTACTGGGTGACCAGCATGAATAGCTCCAGTGATGTCCAAAGCCCAGGAGTCTCGCTCCTCTCTGGAGCAACATTCAAGGAAATAGTCTGTATTGGTCTTTGTCTTCAGTTTGATGAGCAGCTGTGGAAGAAGCAGTGCAAAGCAATAACATCACTTAGCTATTATCCTTCACTTGTATTTTGTTTCTTTTATCACTGGCCCAAGTGACACAAGTAAGTAAAGTAAGTGTGATATGGCATCCCATCTGAGCAGTACAGAGCAATTCTTGGCCAGAAGTATGGTGGGTACAGCTCTGGGTTTGTTGGGTTTTTTCACTCCCCACTCCTCCTTTTCCCTGGGTTTTCTCTTCCAAGCATGATTTGCATGCATGGAACCTGTGGTACTTTGTCAAAGGAAAAGGGATTCTGAGCTGGCTGCCTGAGAGCACCCCATGGATACAGACAAGGTTTAAGGCAGCTACCACAGATGATAATTTTCCTTCCCACCCCCCCCATCCTCCTCAGATGTTATTGAGCTTCTCATGTCCTCTCTCCACACACTGTTGGGATGCACTTGCATGTATTCTTCCCACTGTGTGTGTGAGGGTTTGGGTTTTTTTGCTAACAGCTGTGGCTCGGTTTTGGGCACAGGGAACAGCAAAGACATAATAAGGTAGTTCGTTGCTTGGCCTGGTTACATTGCTAAGGGCAGCTTGCTTTTCGCTGGGCCTTATTCTGGAAACACCCCAGAGATACAGTTGCAGTAATTAAAGAAGGAGAGGGTAGGACTATGGAGAAGATAGAAAGTGAGTGTCACTGAGAAGGGATACATTTTTCCAGTCCTACCGGTCTGTTCTCATATTCCAGGCATGGACAAGTAATCGTGCAGCCATCCAAAAGAATCCTGCCCTTTGGAAAAGGCTCCTTCTTGCCTCCTTCAATTTTGTAATACAGCAGCTTATCCTGAAGCAGAACGAACCATCTCACTTTCCAGTTACGAACAATATGTCCCTAGAGGGGAAGAAATCCACATAGCTAACTTTAACACAAGCACTGTGAAATCACGGTTTTGTGTGTGCACGGGGGTGTGGTTTTGGTGTATTGGTTTTTTATGTGTGTGGGGATTTTTTATGTTTTTTTTTGTTGTTTTTTTGTTTGTTTTGTGAAAATACCATAAACTAATAGGAAATTGTATGAAAAGAAACACAAGAAGTCATCATGTGACTTGTTCTTCCTGAAATACACAATTTAGTAACAAAGTAGCACAGCTCCATCACTAGAAAATCAAGCAATAGAAAGGTGCTTTGCTCTTTGTCCAGCAGGGACATCATCTTTGCTGACAGGATTTTTTTTCCTGCAACAGCTCACATGTATTATCTCAAAGAGCTGTCATTCAGGTGCACATCTGCCCACTGACAGTACCAGGCAGGAACTGCGCTAAATCCGAAACGTGTGAGTGCTCTTGGAGATGATCTCTAGTGACCCTGGGTGGTGGTTGTTGTGTTTTGTCCTTTGGCATTTTGATGTGGCTGTAGGTGCCAAGCGGTTTTGAAAATGCTCTGCTGCGTGAATGGGCTTTTCCTTATGTTCTCTCTTTCTTACTGCTAATGAGTGATTTATTTCTATCCTATCTGCCTCAAATCTCATTCTCTGCACTACTTCTTCCTGTAAAGGAAATACACTTTTAAATGGCAAAAGACTGAATGAAGGCTGCTGTTGAATACCTCCTGGGTTATACCAGAATGCAGACAAAACCTCTTCTTACCCCTCTGTAAAAAGCCCCTGTCTCTCTTTAGTCTGGCTGTACAGGAGAGCAAACCCAGTGAGGGCTGGCACTGACAGGCTCAGTCCTGTCTGACAGTGTCAAGTCCAGCTTTGTGATGCGAGGATCCGACTTGTATTTCTACAGGGGATGAAGAATTACAGCCAGCAGGCAAATCACTGGGTGAGGAAAGCTCTGACACCTGGGAGAGGGTGGGCATAGCTAGAAGAAAGGAACATGCAAGGTCCAGTTGTGGCAGGAATCAAAGCTCATTAATTCTCTATGATTAAAGGGGAAAACCAGCAATTGCTAAGAAAAGGTGAGGTAATGAGTCTCTAAAGTCCAGGACACTTTAAATCTAATGTCTTCTATTCTATACTAAACACAATTTATCTAACTTGGGTTGGTTCTCCCCTTCCCTTTGCCTCCTTCAGTGCTTTTTTCACCTGTTGTAAAATCCCTTGGCCTTTTCTCCTTAGAGTATGCTCTTTGCTATGGCTCTTCTCTTTCCTTCTTGGAGATTCCCTCTGTTTCAGGAAGTCTCCTTATCTTTTTTTCTTTATCTTTACTTGACTTCCACACATTTATATTTATAATACATTACAATACATAATTCAGTCATTTATATTGCATTCAGATCATCTCCTTCCTGCTTCTGTCTTCCTAAGCAAGCTCTGTTTTCTTTACCTGATCCCACCTGATCCTTTGTTCCCTTCTTCCTTAGTTTCCTTTATTTACTGTCTTTGCATTGTCCTTTCTATCAAGCTATGTATCTCAGTTGCGTACAGACTGCTGGCAGTTACAGCTCAGTGTGCTGATGATAACCTAGTCCTCTCACACACTTCATGTCTTGGCTTCCCATCTTGAATTCAGTAGTCATTTAAAAGCCACAAAATACAACCGTAGCCCAGACAGGAGAGCAGGAGCTGGGACTGCTCTACCCTCACTGCAGAAGGGAGGATGAGGAACAGTACAGCCCATGCAGCCCTTTTCCACATAGAACATGGCTACATGTGGCCAGCAGTTGCCCAGTGAGCCGGGCACCCTGCCAGGAGAGCTCCTAACTAGAATTACCTTCATGTTAGCACCAGAAACACTGCCACGTACTGTAGAAAAGCATTTCCCAAGGTGGGGCAAAGCTCTGAACAAACCTTTGAATCACATTCTGTGTGTGTAGTCAAGAACTATATCAATTGAGACAGGTTCTTGGTATTAAAAGCAGCTTACGCTCCTTGCTAAATTTCCCTCTTGTGTCCCAGCTATAACTGACTTGGTCCTGCAGGAAGAAGCGTTGGGAAGGCTGAAATCTGTGACACCATATTTCAGCTATTTTCTCCATATTTTTGGCTAAAATTTTCTTACAGTGCAACTTGAGGGGTGTGGAAGAAAAATTATTTCAAACACACTTCTATGTTTGCATTGGTCTGATCCCCTTCAAAAAGGATAGTCTGTTCTACATCCTCTCATATGAAATGGGAAACCCTGCTCAGCTGTGTTGCTAAAGAAGGCACAAACTATCTTAAGAGACCATCAAACCATCTTCCCTCTCTCCATCCCCCCCATGGCCATGAAGCCATTTGCCAGCTACGTTTTTATGTACTCTTTGCAGAGGTGTGTCCTAGTATGCAGACATACTGGCTTTCTGATACCTGAGTAAACCTGATAGCTAATTCATTTTCCTCTGGGTAAATGCCAATACAGGGAAACTCGAGGGAGCATAGAGAACACCTACAGTTCATGCAGAGCCCCCAGAAGGCAACTGCACAAACCTAGGGGAGCTGCTTTCCCCGGAGCAGGCAGGACGCCCTCAAACCCAGTGCCCAACAGGCTGCCTTGCCACGAGCCTGGCTCAATTTGGCCCCTGCTCAGGGGCTGCTGCCACGTTTGAGCAGAACTGCATGAAGAGGAACCAGAGCGCTTACCCGTTTGACAAGGAAACCCTCCTTCAGGACTCCAGTCGCTTCCTCCATAGCGTCCAGCAAAGAAGAGAGCCGAGCCCTGCCGAGAAGCACCCTAGCCCTGGCAGCCTGTCCCTCTGCACACGGGTTTTTTAAGAAAGCTCGTTTTGCTTTGCTACCCTCCTCCTCCAACGTGACGCACTCTCCCTTCAGTTTTTTTCTTCCTATGAAACATTAGTTAAACAGTGAGCTGGCTCTGCCACATTACCTGCCCTCTGGGAAGCAAAACAAAGGGAAGTTTAAAAAGGATCTCAGAAGAATTTCACAGAATTTAGTATAGCAAAAAACCACCACCGAATGAGTTGATCAATATAAGCAGACACAAAATGACAAATCAGGTATTGCATGGGAGGGAGAAACAGAATTAAAATATCATATCCCTCAAAACTTCAGACTAAACTCTAATACTTAAAATTTCTCTTCCAACAAACACATCTTATAGGGGTTCTACAGATCAGAATACCTTAAGTGTTGCATATCAAATACTATGATTACAAGGAGACTTTTACAAACCTTAAAATAACTTATTTTGTTAGAAATTTATTTTGCTGAAGAAGGCCCTAAACACCTAAAACGCACTACTTTCAGCGACTTCTGGGCATGTAACCAAGAATCTCAACTTAATATCCTAAATTCCTACACAAGCAGGTATTTGGGCTTTTAGTAAAACAGTCTGATCAATTAACACCGTGCAGTAACCTTTAGTAAGCGCCTCTGAAACAGAGAGTCCAGAGTTCAGTAAGAAAGGTGACTCCAGCATGTCTCAATCTTTGCATACCGGATCAGATTAATGGCCACACTTTCATGCACTGAGGAAACGGAACAAACAAATAATTTCTTTATCTATACACTATTTTCTTGATAACTTCTAGCAAGGAGAAGCAAGACACCGAAGAATTCAAACCTGACAACGTACTAGAAACAACCCAGAGCACAGCCCTGCAGAGATGAGGAGAAATACAATGGGTGACTAACACTACTTGAAGTTAGAAGAACCAATGGCTGTATAAAGAGCAAGCACGCCCACTGAGATTTCAAAAGCCACCAGCCGCGTAGAAGCTACCAACGTAGCTCCTGCTGCACTGCCTTTGCCACTTTGGAAAAGGCAGCCACGAGGCAGCTGGCTGCGTAAGTCATATCCCAGTTATGTTTGTTCTTCAGTCCACCTAAAGTGCAGTAAATTTAACAGGACACCTAGAAGAACACTTTTTTTTGCTGTAGCTATATAGTATTTTCAAATATGCCAATGGAATTTTTTTTAATATATATTATTGTGGCCTTAAAACAGAAATTAACTGAAGGTATTTCTTTTAATCAAAAAAAAAAATCTCTGTTTATATATAAACAAAAAATTGTACTCAGAAGCAGAATCTTGGAAAAAAACCCTGATGCAGTCAGCAGCAAAAATAAAATAAATCTCAGCTCACAATGTTCTGTACATCAGAATTAAGCTTGAAAAAAAGAGAAAACTTGAGTCTAGGTATACAAGAGATATTCCCGCTGCACGCATTTCCTGCACATGCACTTTTTATATAACCAGTTCCAGGAATACAATGTTCCACTGCTTGGTATTTGAGGTTTGACTTCACATTGTTCAGCTTGTTACTGCAGGCAATTTATAACAAGGTGGGTGAGATAATTTCATGCTAGCGAGAACAGGCAGAAGCTTGCAGGGAGCTCTCGCTCAGTCAGTCATCTCAGAATTGCACTATAACCAGTCCTCACCAAAGATCCAAGTGAGCTCTTTTTCACCAGCACACAGACCACCCACAACCTTGCAGACATATCTTGGCAAAATTACCATTAGCAACAAAGAATTTTATTGTCAAACTGCTGCTGAATGGTGAAGCAAATGTTGCTATAGCTGGTCATTAAAAAGTAGTTGACACAGAATCTATTGTTTATAATCTAGAGCCTTCACTTTCTTCACTACTTCAAAGAATTTCTTCAATACTTTGGATAGTTATCATAGACTTCCCTCTTTTTCCCCCCTGTCTCATTCTGTTGTTAATCAAGGCTAACAAAGTGCCCCTATACTGCTCCCTGAGGACAGATGTGCCAGGGTCTTACGGTGTAAAAATGAATCAGTAGATCTGGGCTGCCATATACAATCATGTGCTGCGAAAGTAAGTTCTGGCATTGAATTCTCCTGATGGAAAAGGATCTCCTTCAATCCGTATAAGTTCTCTGTGGGACTTGAAACTCACTGAAGGGAGGACTATCTGTTTCCCCAGATCCATTTTAAGAGTGTTTTCCACATGTCAGGGTAGTATTCTAACAAAAAAAACCAAAAAAAACCAAACAAAACCAAAACCAAACAAAAAACCAAACCAATGAAAAAAAAAGCAGCTGAGTCCTTGACATTTTCTTCCATTCAAACTGACCCCAAAATACTTTATATGTCCAGAATTTGCATTGGGATGGCCAGGAAGAGTCAGCTGCAGGCTTCAGGACCACAGGATGCTACTCAGGGTTGAACTGAAGGGCAGGAGTAGCTGGCTTTGAGTGCAGGCTGTGTTATTCCAGCCGGCCGACCTGACAGACATTGCTGGTACCTCCAGGTAAGGCCCTCAAGAAGTCATGAGCAACTAATTGAGAGAACCTACCACAAGGACAACCCCTGTCGCATGCTCTGCAATGCCCATTGTGTCTCACCATGTCATATGGAGGATTACGTACACCCAGCTTTTTCAAAGCAGCTTCTTAAAATGCCAGGACTTTGCTCTCTGCTATAGGACACCAGTAAATATTTAGTTCCTTTAGTGGATTAGGGATGAAATAAGATGAAAACAAACCACATCAAAATAAAGAATGATGAAACATTTCTAGATAAAAGTGAAAGACAAGTGTTCAAAAGTATTCTGATGTCACAGCATTTTTAAAATTAACTGTAGAAAGGCAGCAATGTTTGAAAACAGTTCTTTAATTGTCTAGACAAGTATCAGAATTTAAATACCAAAGTGCAGATTCCGCTATGAAGAACAACATGCCAGCTCCACTGCATCAGAAAAAACCAAACCACAACACCAAACCAGAACCCTGAGGGCCAGAATTAGAGAGAAAATGGCCAAGGATTTGTCACTGTATTAAAAAACAGACAAAGCACAACAGCCCCAAGAAAGCAGGGCACCCCTTCTTCAGCAGGCACTATTTCCCCTCATTAGACCCAGGATACTGGTCTGTGTGTTACTGGACTGTGTGCCTGACCCCAGCTGGTACCTCTGTACAGGTTTGTTGGCTGTTTTTTTCTTTTTTATTAATGAGTCCTTATCAGATGTTATTTTAAGTAAAACCGTTTCCAAGCTGCCAATCTTACAAAATTAATTTGGCATAAAGAAGTTAATCTGAGATCCTTACAGTGAACACATCAGGCCAAGCCCTGCCCACAGGTATACCTGTGCACTTCCCTTCAGTTGACCACAGGAATGCAAGTGGAGATTTTGGCCTTGCAATTATAATTGAGTAAACAGCAGTCACAAATGAACAGCAGGAACACACTACCTCACTTTAGCAACTCAACAAAGACATTCGTGCAAACCCCACGACCCTTATTACAAGCACTTGGTAAGCAAATGCAGTCCCATGCATAGAAAACACGTTGAGATAGAAGGGATCGTGCCAGCAACTCGTAAAGATCCCAAAGTCACAGGCTACAGCAACCACTGCAGCACAAACGGGGCCCAGCATGGGTTTGATGTTCAGCACCCTCTTACACACACCTTGCTAACAGGCCTCAAACGTGGCCATCTTAGATCTCTCTCCTTCCACCTACTGCAACACATGAGAAATATCTACTAAGGTGTCTTGCATCTTTTAGTTAAGCTTCTTGGCTAAAATTTGCTCAGGCAATGGGCGAGCCTGATATTATCTGCCAGGGTAACGAGTGGTTGAAATGCATTTATCTTAAGCTCTGTTACTGTCCTCACCATCTCAGTCACTTTTTTTCAGACACTCAAAATTGATAATTATGTACACCAGCACTTGGAGGCTCTAATCAGAACAGCTCCTGTAACTACTGAACAAGTTTAGCCAACTTTTGCTTATGTTACCAACAGAAATGACACTCACCTACTAACATACCAAAACAGTTCTTGGAGATAATACTAATTGTAACCCCTTGAGACAACTCCCAAGGAAAGAGCACTTGTGGCTCATTTTCCAGGGCTTTCCTTTACAGCATTATTTTGGCACACAGATCACATGATGACTGTTTCAAAAGACTTTGTTCTTTAGTTCCCACATATTATGTTTAAGGGAAGACAAATCGCTGTCCTACTTAGTGGGCAAAGTTGGAAGAGCTGTTCAAACAGGGAACTGCCACTATGACAACTTCAAACCATGACCAAGCTGTCATACACAGCTTCTGAAAAAAACAATAATTTGAGAAAATAACCATTAAAAAAAAAGTTTCTTCATTTTGTGATGACACATTCAGATTATTTTCCAACATTCTGCAAAGACTGGAAATGACTTAACTTTTTTGGCTTTGCATTACTATTAGCGTTGGGTACATACGAACTTCTCTGATAACCAAGCATGGATAGCATGATGAATGCCCTTTTGCCAATGCAACGCCACATAGCAACAATATTGTTTGTACTGTGGCAGTATTAAGAATTCCTAGTTAAGGCTCAAAGCCTCGTTTTTCATCCATTTTTCCTCTAGCAGCACCAAATAGTATGAAAAAAGGATATGAGCAATATGGGACATGACATTAAAAAAAAAAAAAAGATATAAATACATTCTAAAATGTAGCCATTTGGAAAAGTTACTTAAACAAAAACAACTACTCCCCCCATTCCCACAGATGAGGAAAACAGTTGGGTTTTTTTAAATATTCCAACATGCAAAGCAGATCTCACTCCTCTTCGTCAAAGATGAACAGGTTGTTTCTAGAGTGAATAGCTCAGTTCAAGTGTAAACCAGGTTTAGGGTAGGGCGAAAAGGAGGCCACGCAGCAGTGAACTCACAAGACAGTACTGCCTATTTTGAAACTTGAGGAAGTTCAAGGTCCTGTTACATCCACCTATAGGAGCAAAGTGCAACTATATTCAAGTTTGCATTTATCAGCTATGTTTATTGGAACATTTAAGTTTTCAAGTTCTCAGTCCCTAAATGCAGATGATAAACAAAAGAAATGCTCTCTTGGACAAGTCTGCATCAACAAACTTGCAAGAAAAACATTCTGTTCCACTCATTCCTGGCTTGACTTAGAGCAAACAAAAGAAAGCCCTTTCAATGTTAAAGGGGAGTCAACCGCCAGTCACACCACTCTAGGCTATGTGACAAGGAAAAAAAAAATAAATAAAAAATCTCAGCATTACAGAGCCCAGAAATTTATTGAGTATTTGCTCAAATACATTCTGTATAGAACTGTTCAGCTTGCTTAGTTTTGGTGCTCCCAGGAAAGATCATTAACAGATGCACTGAGCTGTAACCACCAACTAGAAATTTTTATGTATGAAATTGTTAAGCATGGGCCTGCAACGTCCATCTGGCCAGATCTGTATCTTGAATTTGACTAGGCACCTTCCTTTCAAATGATTCTATTTGTCTAAGTATTTGTGCATCAAATGTTATTTAGAAGAGCCTTTTTACATTTTGGTCTTTTTAAAACAGTTAAACAACTCAAGTATTTGCATTTGAAGTTTTCAATACTGGAAACATTTAGTCTTCAGTTTTGGCTTCCATTTCCTCAGCATCATCATCCCCATCCACTTCAGCGTTTTCTCTCTCCAGTCTTTCCAACTGCCTTGCAAGCTCAGTCTCATCTGTGTCAGTAACCACCTTAGGCTGAAAAAAACCCAAAACCAAACCAGAACACATGGTTAACTGCCATAAAGGAACACCACATATATTTATAGACTCTGATTCTACATAAAGAGCAAGACATAAAATACAACTTGGAGTCATACAACAAACCCCAGAAAAATTAGAAATGTTGGCCATTTGTTTATTTAGGGAACACTGAAGTTCAGGATTTTTTTTTTTATTTTTTTTTAGTTTAAATACCGTTTTGCTAAAATTTCTCTTAGCACTACTGATCTTGCTCTACTTCAAAAATATTGCATGGAAAAATAAAGAATTAAATTTTAAAATGAATGGTTCTTACCTCCATCTGCACATTAAAGACTCCTCTCTTCTCCTCAATTTTTTCTTTAATTACAGCCATGGCTTGATTCAGAACAGACAGTCCTTCAGTTCTCTCTAGTGTTGTAGTAGTCATCACATAACGAGGAGGGGCTATCAGATTAATCTATCACATTGGGATTGGGAGGGGAAATAAAGAAAAAAGCAAACTCAGTAAGAAAAACAAAGAAAGAAAAATATCAAAAGCAGAGTGAGTAACACTCTGAATGTACAATCCACAGAACAACATTTTCCCATTAGAAAAAAACCTTTCTAGAAGCATAAACAATGAGCATAGACAAGGAAGTGCACAGCCATGCTGACTTCCAGTATCGGCATCAGTTATTTCTACAGAGTAAGTTTATTTTGACAAATACTGTTAAGCAGAGAGAATAACCACTGCACAGATTAGTACAACAGCCTAGCAGATCACATTTCAAGCAGCTATTGCAACCAGTAGTGTTTTTTTTTTAAGATGAATTAATTCAGTAAACTTTCCGTCTTTTTTTTTTTTTTTCCTTTTTTTACAAGGGGAACTTGGAACTGTAACAAGATGCTTTTCCTTTTTGTAACATTTTCAAAGAAGGAAAGACTTTCAATTTTTTTTAAAACACTTATTCAGTAATACACTCAATGTCCTAAATTGGTGGAGGAACAAAAGCTACTCCTGGGTACAGCAGCCATTCTATCAGCACTCAAACATATGTGGAGCAAACATGGCTTTTCTTACACAGTCTTATACCTGAAAATAAAATGTATTGCTCCCCACCTAAGGCTGCACAAAGGATCAGCAGGTATGTTGTGTGCCAATACCAGACTTTAATAAATTGAACAGAATGAATACAGCTTCTTGAGCTTGGGAAGACACAGCACAGTCATGGGAACAACTGTCAGCACACAGCTGAAAGGAACTGTGTTACAGACCTCCTAGAGAAGAATCAGAAAGCAAGTACATGCCTTCCCAGCCTCAGCTACGTGAGTGTGACAATTGCAAATGCATGCTGCTGGGACCTGAGGCCATCAAAAAACTTTGCTTTTGATTTCACTAGGAAGATAGGCACTTACTTTAATGGGCATATTCTCCGTGGAACAGTTCAAGCCTGCTCTCAAAGCTTCTTTTACTGCATCTATGCCTTCATAACCATAACAGGCCACCTCAATATCTAGGAGAGAGGAATACAAATAGTTAAACTTTAAAGTTACCAAAAGTTGTACAATCTTTAAAGCTTTTTAACCTAAGCTGTAATAAAGCTTTTTATCATCCGGTGTTTATGCACAGTGAAAGCCTCAGTAGCTCCCAATGCTAAGGAAGGTATTTCACTTTCTTGACATGTAAGTTGAGGTTGAAGTCTTCATAAATTCTTTAGACATAATATATTTCATATCTTGGTTCTTCAAAGCACAATGTAAATATACACCCATATTCACTCAGCTCTTTCCTGATAAATTCAACAGGAGTAATTATTTATTTCTCATGGACAGATGAAGATATAAAAGCAATAAATAACAGAGAAAAATGAAAGATCTATCTGGAAAAATTAAGCTTGAAAAAGATCATATCCGCAAACTCATGGAATTCTGTCAGCAATTACAAGAGACATACAGGCATCACGTGAGGTGCATCAGAATTTATTTTTTTTAAGATAAGTTATATTAACATATAGTTAAAATTATAGTTATCTATAGCTTTTTGTAGATGTTTGGAAATTAAGGCATTGACTAATGCTGGTCATGTCTGTAATACCCTAATTCAAGATAAAAATTTCTTTACCTATGTAGCAATAGTGCAAGACTAAACTACAGAAAGAGTGTCTCACTTTCAGGTGACTAACAGCAACCTGCTAATTCTCAGCTATCAGTAACAAATGCATAGAAGAACATCCCAGCTGACAACCTCAGGATGACTACAAGCTGATGGAAAGTTTCTATACTTGCTTTGAAGATAAAATCATAAAACAACTTGGACCATCAGAACAAAATAGGCAAAATGAAGGAAGAACATGATCAGCAAGTAACTTTATTTTCAAAACTTATGAAGCGCTATTCATGTTAGCAAATTCATTCTTCATGACAGTAACATCCTACTTATATTTTAGAAGTGAATGCTAACTCACGGTGATCTAAAATAGGCAAAGGAATTTTTCATTACCTTACTTTTTGTACTGTCTTCTTGAATTCACTGTCATGTGGAGGTGGTTTATCTTTTTTTCTCTCCACAGTAAATCCAAAAGTGCTAATGCTCTTCAAAATAGCCTTGCAGAGAAGAGGCAATTTCTCAGTCTACTTAGAAATGTGACTCTGCTACACTGACTCTCTTTTTAATGGCAAGCACAATTTTGGGCTGTTTGGTTAGCTGTACAACCAGATACACAGTTTTAAAGTATGTATTCTTAAATAGTGCGGTCATGTGCTTTTTCTGTCTGCACTAATTTAATAAGAGAGGAACTAGCTCATACACTTTATGAGCACACTAGAGAGATGCTAGGCTTGAGCTAATAGATCCTGCTGAATGGTTTGAAATCAACCAGTTAGAAATACACCCTGAGCAAAGTCAGACTATTTTCACATGTTCATGGACAAGTGGACAAGACATATGTTGTAGCTGTGCTGACAGAGAACAACCATCCTGTTAGGGAATCAATCAATTTAACACTTTGAATAATGAAAAAGAATATTGTGGATGTAGTAATAACTATAAAATATTTGAACTCATTGTGTGTCAGTGCAATATGATAGACTCCATTACATATCAGGACAACTACCTTGTGTCCCAAGGAACACAAAGTAGTTTGGTGGAGAAAATAAAAGCCAAACGACCTTGCACTTTGGGATAGAACCCACACAGGTATTCTGCAACCAATTCTTGATCACGGCATCTTAATTCTGAACAGTTCCTTCAAATATCACCGCTACAGACCAACAGCTTTAAATGAGTTTAGAGTTTGCAACAAGACACGCTAACTTGACTTAAGTGTCAAGGTGTGCTCAATGACCCCTGGAAAGAACTCACCAGCTCGGATTTTAACTGCTTGTGGTGTCAGACGTCTGTTAATATTGTCAATCAATACACGCCTCTCCTCCTCTGTCAGATCCAAGCTATCCAGGATTGCAGGGTCTCTGAGCCAAGCAAAGCAATGTTACAGAAGTTATACTGAATTAGAATACAACACAACATTAACTTCTGTTGCTATTTCGGTATTCTTACACATAATCCCAGAGATCTACTACGCAAAGAAAAAAAAGAAAAATTTCTTAAGAGTCCATTGAAACACTGGAAGAAAATTAACATATCTATTTTCAAAATATTTTCTGTTTGAGGCATTTAACAACAAAGCAAACAAGTAGTTTACTCAATCTGATCCTAGAAGGAAAGATCTGAATTTTTAATTATTTTTTTTTTTGAAGCAAAGGAATGACTTCCATCCAGCTCCATTTGTATACAATACACAGAATGAGATAAGTATCTGCTTGCTTGGTATTTATGCTCCCTCCAATGTGAAGATAAGCCCACATGGTATGAAAGAGAACCCATGCTGAAGCTGAGGTTTTTGAATTACCTTAGTGTTTTACTCAAACACAAGACTTTTTTCATTCTATAAAGTAACCTGTGCTCATTCCATGTTATTCTGTACCCCTTTTTTAACAGTAACTGGATCACAGATACTTATCTGCTGGATATGTTCTCAGCTAAAGAAAGATTTTTTTAATTCACAAACTAATAGTTTAAAATCCAGAGATCACAGAGGCAAAGTCCTCTGAAGTTTATCAATAGAAATTAGCACCTTGTTTAAAGAAGTGTTGTCAATTCTCTATTTCAGATATATTTCGATAAAATTAATCCAGTAACAGAGAACATAACCAAGAAGCTCCTCACTAGAACTGTTCTTGTTTTTCAGAGACAATAATTGCAGTTCTCAAAAAAAGTAATAGCAGATCACCTACAATACTACTAGCAGGCAAACATGGACTAAAATAGCCTGAAAAACAGAGGCAATATTGGAGGTTGGTCTCTGCTGCAACAAAATGTTATCTTTCGTGATGTTATATACCGAGTACAGATAGTAGAAGGGCGAAACCCAAACAAACAGAGCTCAGAAATACGACAGGTTTTACTTATCAAAATATAGACATGAATGGCAGAGGTGATTTAATGGACTTGCAAATTCTGCTTCTTCATTTACAATCTATCTTGTTAAATCTTCAAGTTACTTTCATGAGCATTTGGTAGGCATTCAACACAAGACTTCGATGTTTAATTTTTACTAATGAGAGGGTAAATATACTTTTAAAATTTTGCCACAGATATCATGCTGTGTAAAACCTCAAAACATTAATCCTCCCTACTAAGAAAGGAATAGCAAGTCAAAATCTTAGAGGGCATGCTAAGCCTCCTGCAAGCACTTCTGCAAGCATAGGAAGGCAGCAATATCCGTATTTTTCTGCTCAACTGCTATAGCTTTATGTAGGAGCACAACAGGAACAAATAAAAGTCGCAGTCCCTTGTCAGAAATCTCAAGGCAATACTGATGGAAATGCATTTTAAGACAGCTTCAGACATTTGTGTTCCAACCTGAATAGCAGATGAGTAGCAAATGCCATGTGTGTTCTGAGTAAGAGAAGCTTAACTAGCCAGTGTAACTACACTTTTTTGTTCTTCTATTACACAGATGTTTAAATATTTATCAGTTACAGAATTATCTGGAATTCCTTCTGCTGCAATGTGCCCAGATTTGCTGTTTACCAGTAAATTTGCTATCATTAGAAAATAATTATTGTTCTATGAAACAGAACACATTCAGTCTAGATGAAGATACAAATTGTCTCTTCCCCAAAACCACAGAGATGGTTTTAAGCTAATCAAAATGCTGCCAAACTTCCTGCTTCTTGAAGCCAGCACAGTTTATAAAACGTTATTACTGCCATCTAGTGTTCAATTCAAGTTCATCACTCACAGGTTTATGTGCTATAAAAGACTAACATTGGAAATGTTTAGTGAGAAATGTATTTTTGGATTGCCAATTTCATGACAGAATCTTTAGAAAGAAGCCAAACAAGTTAATTCTGAAAGCAAACGAAAATATTTTACTCCGTAAAAAAAGACGAGCAATCTAGCTCAGTGCACATTCTCTCTGCATCACAATTTCCATCTTGCTGTTCATAATTCCATCTCTAAAGTCACGATCCTCCTCCTATTATTTACATTTGGAAGCACAGAGAAGTAGCAAGCCAGCTTGTTGTATTTAAAAAAGATCAACTCTGCCTATGCAGTGGAAGAGTGACAGCTTCACTAGAAATACCTTCAGACACAGAACTAGATATTTCTGATAACATCTGCTTGGGACTAAGAACAGGCAAATTCTGACAGACTAATCAAGATCAGTGCTGTTTCTTCTGTTAGAAATGTCACAGGCTCATCTGTTGCAATAGAAATCTCTCCAGTGTTTGCAATCATGTGCTTCTTTCATACTTAAAACATGTTATTCATCAGTGTCTTACTATTTCTCCACATCAAATTCGATCACTGCTTTTAAAACCCTGAAATGCACAGAGTGGCAGACTCAAAGATGGATCAACATAACTCAACTTCTGAGCATTCTTTCTCAAGAGCATTGGGAACTTGAAGAATGCAGTAAGATGGAGAAACCTACAAAAAACAACTAGAAGTGATGACAAAATTTGCTAGGTTTACTTGACTAGTAGCTTCCACATACCTGATCCTGGAAAAAACCAAACACACACCAAAATCCAAACACCAAAACAAACAAACATTATGGTGTATCTATTCCAGGAAATACTTCTCTGCAACTTGAAATAAGTCCCTACAAGTAGGAAAGATGCCCTTACGAGACCGCATGCTTGAATGCATCATAAGCACCATATCCTGGTCTTTTGTACTTGTCATCAAACACCCAGGCAGTTCTCTGGAACAGACTCTCAAGCTGCTCATCCTTAGTGTACTCCAAGACTTCGGCAACATGGCGAAGGATGCTGTAAACCTGGAACAAAAAAGGAGTGTTATAAAAAAATACAAACCCAAAACAAATACAAAAACCAGACAAAAATTCAGAATCAAAAGTAGCATTTAATGGTAAGCTTTCTACTTGGAAGCATAAGACCAGAGAGTAATAAGGATGGGACTCAATGTCTTGAACAACCTGCGTGCCTTTTCAATGAGTTGTCCACAGTGTGCTAAACCAGCATATACTGCTGGATTTCTGATCATTTAAAATACCCCTTTACATCACAAATTTTCATCTTACTTGCTCTATTAATTAATTTAGCAGCTTACCAGAGCACTCATGAACAGATGAACTTGTTACATATATTTACACAGGTAAAGGAGAATCGGAGTAAGTCTAATAAATAAGAACAGTATTTTATGTCTGTGCATTGCGGTTGCTCAGGAAAGAAGCTGGAAATACACAGTGCCTGAATACAGCAAGACAACTTACAGTCTTTGATTTTGTGAATTTGTCTTCACATTTGATTGCCTCCTCTGGAGAAACTCTTCTTTTTGACAAGTCAATATAACCTATTGGGGAAAACCATTTTGAAAGTGTCAGGCATTGTGCAAACTAAGTCTTACTGCTTCAAGAGGAACGCGTAAAGAACACACGCTCTGGCTCAGGATTTGTCCCTTGCCTACACTACCTCTGTATGATGCTGCAGAAAGTAACAAGACCAAGCTTTAATGAATTTGATTAAATTATGATCCAAATTCGGATACTAAATTATTCTGTCAACTGTAAATACTTACCAATAGCAATTTTTTTGTACAGCATTTCTTTAAAAATACTGCCTTAATGTTTTCTCTGCAAACTTAGAAATTTTCACAGTAGTTCAGCCATCTGCAGTCCATTTTTATGTTGCTGTACACAGTTTTGACAAAACATAACAGCATACAAAGCAGCAAATTTGATGCATATTTTTGTAGTGCTCAACTCAATTTCATTCAAGGTTGGCACTCCATCAGTTTCACTCTGAATGGTTTCCTAATGAAGTAGGCTTGGCCTCAAATTCCGACTCTTGACTCCCTGAATACCCTTTTGGCAGAACCGTCTGGGAAAAAATTTTCTTCTGAACCACTTCTTGGTAAATTTGAAAAAGCCTCCACCTACATCTTACAAACTACAGGTTCCCCAAAAAGATTAACTGAAAGACCACAATGTGAATTCCAGATGTGTTTCTCTGTTAATACAAGACAGAATGAATTTGTAAGAGAAAGTATTCTTACTTTGGATTTTAAAGATTGCATGGAACAATATTAGCAAAATCCAACAAGCTCTAAATAGAAAAAAAAAATTTTAAAGCCCTCTACAATGTTCAATGATTCAAATGTTCAGAAGGCAGAAGATGACGAAGTTGCCTGTCCAATCTCTACTTGTAGCCTAAAGAATTCATGTGGTACAATAATTACATACCTGTCTATTTTATAGCCAAGGTTCAAGACTCTTTAATGAACGGGATGGACTGTGAGCATTAAATGCTCACCATTTTGATTCTTATCTCTGCATCAGATGGACCTTCTCTTCAGTTAACACTTAGAAAATCTATATAGGTATCAAAAGAAAATTCCACTTCCCTATGGTTTGTTGACCAGACACTGAGTTGGTGAGGACCCACTTAAGCAAATCTTTCCTGATGTGACTGACCTTCATTAACCCAATTCCTAAAGGACACAGAGGAATGATCATAAGAATCAGATGGCACAATGATGGTCTGTCTTGCTTGAGCACCTTAAAAATGAAACCCCTGGCAAAGCCAATGAATACCAAAGCTGCATAATTTATCTGCATTTCTCTCTATTAATTCAATCTTGACATAGGCCACAATATCCCCAAATACCTTTCTCTTTGTCAACTCTTATGACCACAACACATTCATTCCTCCCGATGCGGATGAGTTTGTTTATGGAACGAATACGTCTTCTGGATAGCTCACTGAGAAGGATCATGCCTTCAATGTTGTTGTACTCCAGCAAGCTGACGTAGGCTCCCATTTCAGCGATGGACCGAACATTGACCATCACTACATCTTCCACCTCTGGAAATTTATGCTGGTAGAATCTACAGCTTAGTCCTGGCATTCTGGAATTTGAGCAGAAAGAAACAAAGATTTTATTTCACAGTACATCACCATCCTCTCCTGCAAACATGGTAAAAAAAAAATATCAGTAAGGACTGGTGAAGATAGAGATGAACACTGGCACAAAAAATTACAAATTAGGATAAGGTTTGTGCAAGGTTTTAACAGAAATTAATAAATTAACTAGTGCTTTAGTATTACCACCAGCATTTGCTAAGATGCTAATTCTTTGCATTAAAGTAGAAAAAGCTTGCTACACAGACTGTTATTTACTTCAACTGTCATACTACCTATACCTAGCACACCATAGCTAAGAGACTTCAAGTGGTGAAAAGGTGTCACTGCACATCTTGCATTCATTGAAATTCACGAGGCTGTGTACAGTTTAAAATCAGATTTTAACAACAGGAGGACATGGAAGAGAAGCCAGCAGTGCTGACAAAGGTGTATGTATGCACATAATAAGGCAGCATGTGAGAGGCTGAGTAAACAAGAGGTAGAATGAAGCTCCTGTAATACTGCGAAGAAGCAGACTCTACACTCCAGAAGATGAGTTTCTAAACTCAGCACAAGATGTTTGGAATAACCCTGTAAGACCTGCTCCAGAGGACACCCGTCAGCAAAGAAAACAAAGGCAGTAATGAGAACAGAGAGAGAATGAGCCTGACATGAATGAAACACCAAAAATAGTCAGGAGGAAAAAAAGACCCTGAAAAAATAAGAGGATTCTTTCATTATACATTCAAAAAGATGGTACCAAATTAATACTTCATGATGGTAAGAAGGAATGCTTAAACTGCTCCATTTTCCTGATGATGTACTCATCTCTGTACTCATCCACTCATCTCTGCTAACCAGGTTAGTTCAATTCCTTTTGTCTATGCCTAGAAGATTCATACAGAGTTTCCTACAGAAGCAGGAACCTAAGATGCTGAGTCAAATGTATCGCTCCTTCAGAAGGCTTGCTGTATTCACCATTTTGAAGTTTTACTTTGATCTTTACAGCTGCACTAAGACTTTCTACCTATATGAGAATTTAGAGAATAAGATGGTAATGCCAAGTGCTACATACACACAGCCATACAGCTCAGAAAACTGTTCACCCTTATTTCTGTTCTTAACTTCAGAAAGGGGAAATACAGACTAATAAAAGATTATAGAAAGACTCTTCTAAAGGCTTCATATAAGTCAAAATAGTTTGAAGCTGAACAAAGAAGCCAAAGATTAAAACCAACAACTCTACAGTTTGCTTTTCTAGGCCACTTAATGCAGTTCAGCTTAATGCTTTACAACATTTCACTCGTCTCCCCACAGACACAAGCTTCGTATTTTGGCCTTCTGTGGGAGACTCTCAGGAGCAACACAGCGTCCACAGCACCAATGCTGGCAATCAGCTTTCCAAGACGTTAGAGCTCAGCAAAAAGTTTAAGCCCCCGTGGCTTCACAAGTCTCTGCGGGAACTAGCGAAAATGGGCAACTGCCGACCAGCAACTTCCCCGGCCGCTGGAACGTGGCTAACACAGGCAAAGCCCAACGGCAGCGACAGCACCAGAGAAGGAAAGCGATCCCCAGCGCGGCCGAGAGCCGCTGCCGGGCCGGGGAGGGCCCATCTCCGGCAGAGTGAAGGCGAGGGGCGGACCGGGCCCCCGGGGAGCGCGGCCCCGCCGGCTGGGGAGCTCGCTCGCAGCTGCGGCGCCGGGCCCTCCCACCCCGCCCGGGCCCAGCCGCGCCGAGTCCCCTCCCGGCACCGCGGGCCCACGGCAGCGTCCCGGTCGGGAGGAGCCGCGGCCGGAGCATGTTACAAGGTCGGAGCCCGGTGCGCGGCAGGGTGAGGTGGAGGAAGAGAAGGGTGTGCAGCCACTACCTGGCGACGGCCGAGGGGTCCCGCTCTGCGCTCGCGGCTGGGAGTTCCGCGCCTGCCTCAGCGTGCGCCTGGCCACGGCCACCCCACTGCGCAGGTGCCAGCCCAGCCCCGCCCGGCTGCTCGGCGACGATAGGCCAGCGCCGCGCCCAGCAACCAGAGAGTCTCAAACGCCGAGGCAGAGGGGCCGTCCTCGGCCGGAGCGCCCCCTGGGCCCAGATGCCGAGAACAACGCGGGCTGGACAGAGACGGAGACCTCCGAGTGTCACAAACAGACCCAGGAGCCGATTACGCCTCTTCCTTTCCGCCCCCGGGGTGGGGCACGTGACCACAAGCGACCGGCGGAGGGGCCGCGCCGGCATCCGGGTGCTCCCTCCCTCCCTCGCGGGGCGGGGACAGCGGAGCCGCGTCACGTGAGAGCGGCGGCGGTGGTGACAGCGGCGACAGCCGAGACGGAGCGGGCCTTGCGCCCCGCTCGCCCCCGCCGCCACCATGTCGGGCAAGGACCGCATCGAGATCTTTCCCTCGCGGATGTGAGTGTCCGCCGGGCCGGGCGCGGCCTGAGGGCGGCCTGGGGAGGCGCCGCGCCGGCTGAGGGGCGAGCGGCTGGCGGGCCGTTCCCCGCCGGTGCGGCGGCCGGGCCCG
>WUAM01000179.1:3781423-3798373 GCA_024336885.1 Actenoides hombroni | reverse complement strand
GGCGGGGGCTGGGGCCGCGCGCGGCCGCGCTCTCTCTTGGGCGTCTAGTGCTGCAGCGGGCAGGGTCTCCCGCTGGGCTCTCTATAAACCGCTCTGATAAGCAGTTGAAGGCCGCAGTTACAGCTTCTCTTCAGCTTCTCTTTCCGGGCTCAAAATTAGCTGTCAGCCCGCAGAGGGCCATTGCAGGGTCCGGGACCAAGACGCGAGCACCTTCCAGTGATGGAGTGTGTGTGGGGGGGCTGCTTAAAATCATGCAATTATGCAGACCTTTATTTTAAAAAGAACAATTTGTAGAATATACGTATAAGAGAAAAATGCACAAATGGAACCATAGTTTCCCTTAACCTTTTAATAGATGACGCTGCTATACAAGAGGTTGGCCATAAAGTGTTAATAAAGAAGGAGGAAGTAAAATGCGTAAAGCGCAGTGTACAGTCAAGTAATTTTCCAGATCCTGACAGCAAACTATTTGTCATGAGATCAGATGTCTCCTGACAAGACTTAGAAAGCTGTCAACTTTGGAAGGAATGCCAACAGTTGAAACTGATCCACTAATAAAATTGCTGTTTTAATAATGCTGTTCAGTTGCTCTTTAGAACCCTTCAGGACAGAAGGCCTTTGCCCTAACGTGAAAGGCTGTTTCAAATCTTCTTGCATAAAATGGGGCTGATGCCTGCATGTAGTCTTTACAAAAAGGTGCCTTGCAGGACAGAAAACCTCAGATGTAAAATAACAGTTATTCCTCTACGTATAAGCTCAGGACATATGAAGCAACAGTTTACATGGAAAGATTAATTCAATAAGTGGTTCTCTTTTGAAACTTAGTTCATAAATAAATTATTGCATATACTAAGTACTCCGGTCTCACTCCTGCTCTTTGATAACATTCTTTTCATTTGGTTTACGTGTCCAAGGATGAGGCACTTCAGTCACTTTTAGAAGGTAAATGGTTTTGTGAGCTGATATTTCATTGTGACAGGAAGGCAGTGATGTACAAAGGCTTAATATTTATGAGGCCTGTTTCAGATAAGGTAATAGACCAGTGATGTGGCCAGTGTTTTGATTGGAATGTAAGTTAGGATGATAAAAGAAAGATGGCCTGCCTCTGCAGCAGTTATTTTTGTTAACTGACAGAACTGAATTTCACAAGGTTTGGTTTTTGGGTTGTTTTTTTTTTCCTGTTTTATATCTTTGTGAAGTGGCTTGCTGGTAAGAGCCTTGTCTGTGCTGGGTATCATCAGTTACAGAAGCTGCTCAGTCTCCTTGACAGTACACAAGACTCTGTTTAATGCAGTCAGAACCTGTGAAATCTTGCTTGAACTAGGTCAGCCAGTCTCTGGCAGTTGGTGGACAGAGTGAACAAGTTAGTTCAAGGTGGTGACAGAGATGTGCCTGTTGTGAAAGTAAAGCTGCCTTTTTACTCTTTGACTTTGTGGGGACTTGTTAAATTGTAAACATCCAGAAAGTATTTTTGCTTTAGAGTTGTAAGTATTTTGTAGATATTAATGGAGTTATTCTCATCACATGCCAGTAGATACAGAAAGTAATGGATTCCACTGTCTAGGTAGAATCTTAATTGTACTTACTTTTTCCAAGGTCAGAGAGGAAGCGCCCAAGGCTTCTTTTCACAGAGAGATGACTTGAGTACTGTCCCTTGTGTGTAGTGGCTGCGTGTACAAAGTGGAAGCTTAAGTTAGCACAGCTTGTGGAAAAAAACACAAAAAGTAATACAGCTAAAGTAAAACTTTACAAAAAGTAATACAGCTCCTGCTGTTCTAGTTTAACAGAAATGAAAAAGTTCCTTTAAATTGAAATCTACTCCACAGCAGAGAGGGAAGCAAGGTTTGGATGCTTTTTCAGTTCCTAATGGCATACAAGGAACCTGTAAGTGTGCTGCTGGAAGTAAAGGATATACACTGCTACAGCTAGCTTGCTTACTTAATACCCCTTTTAAACTGGTGCTACTTCTGATTGTCTTGAACAGCTTGTAAATCTCCTGTGAAGCTTATGAGGATACGGAGTCATTGTACTTTCTGACTTCCTTTAAACCACAATGTCTGACTGATGTATCTTGTTGCTCTGTAAAATCAGAACACAGCATCAACACTTATGGTCATGTGAAGAATGTGCTGTTTTGTCTGATTTTCAGAAGATGATACAGCAGTAAAAGAACTTAATAGCAGCACTGGTGTCACACTGACAGGAGGCTTTTGGGGTATTTTGATTTCTGATGCTTGTAAGTCATCAAGAAAAATTAAATCTCTTATTTTCTATTATGGAAGCACTGAAAAATGACTTGTCAGTTTTCTATGATCTTTCACTTTGCAGGTGATAAATGACTACGTAATTTGCATTGATGATGGAGATAAATATAATAAATTTCCTTGGATTTTAAACAGGAATATAAAATTATATCCTGAAGTGGCCACCCTGTTTTCCTGCATTAATGTTTCTTGATTGCTTCATAATTTCAGTCACGTCCATGTCAGAAAACATTGTGAAAGCTTTTTCCTAAATGTCCTGGTTTGAGTTAGAACAGAGAAATTTTTTTCAGGAATCCTACTTTTCAGCTCAGTCACTTCTAAGTAACTGCACTTTCTGAAGTTAAGAGCGTATTTTTTCAGACAGTGTCTGCTTCTAGCAGTGATAACGCTCAGTGTATATAGTTACAACCAAGGATTGGTATAGGCTAGACCTGTAACACTTATCTCTTCAGGTGATACAGGACATTTTTATTTATTCCTCTATTTAACAGGGCTCAGACCATCATGAAGGCTCGTTTGAAAGGTGCCCAAACAGGTCGTAACCTCTTGAAGAAAAAATCTGATGCTTTGACACTTCGATTCAGGCAGATCCTTAAGAAAATTATCGAGGTAGGTAAATCAGAATTCTCCTCTGACTCATTTTACTTGAAATCTGTCTGTTCTGTCAGTTGTGCATTCCTGTTCTAACTTCATTAGGTAGGCTTGAGAGGATACTGCAGGTCTCTACTGTTTCCCGCATAAGTAGGTACACTAGAACGTAGAAGTTTTGTCCAGATTGAACTTGATCCTTTATGAAGAAATGCTGAGTCCTGCTTCTTCCTTTGCCACATGAATCACAAATCTAAGATACTCAGTAGAGCCTATGATGACCTTTTCCATTCTACCATACTAGGTGGATTTTAGTTGTACTGTTCTGGCTGCAGCTGTTATGATATCCATGGTTAGCAGTAGCGTTTTGTCGCTCTGCTGTAGACAAGCTTTTGGCACTCTGTATCTTGTTTCCTGCAGACCATCTAATACACAAAGGCTCTTGCTTCTCAGTGGCATATTTTTTAGCTAGAAGGGCTTCAACGTGTAAAAATGGGGCAAAAAAGGAGTAAGAGGAGAGCACAGTTTACAAAGCTGCATACATTTGTCTGTTGAAAAATAACTTTATCTGTCTCATAGTATTCAGTACAATATGAAGTGTTTTCCTGCTGAGCCATTTTACTGTTGTTTTTAACCCCCTTATAGTAGAATTTTATGATTATTAAGATAGACAAGTCTTTTGCTGTTTTTGCAAGTTTTACACTGGGTTAGTGAAACAGCTGAAATATTTATTTTTTTGCCAGTCACGTGGGAATTATAATTTACAGTTTAAGAGTAAGCTACTCATACAGGACTTTCTCCCTCTCTTAAATTTCTCATTCTTCTCTTTATCCTGTTAGTTATTTATCCTGGAAAAAGAGTAATGACGTGCCTTGTATTTGCTGCCTCTTTTTCTTTTTTTAAACAGACTAAGATGCTGATGGGTGAGGTGATGAGAGAAGCTGCCTTTTCACTTGCTGAGGCAAAGTTTACAGCAGGAGATTTCAGGTGAAGATTGCTGATCTTGTGGATGTCCTACTTATGGGAAACAGCAATCAACAAATTGTTATTTTTGCATTTGGAAAAAAAAAGTAAAAATTCGTAAATGCACTTTAAAAAAAAAAAAAGACAGTAACCAAGGTAGGACAGGATGAAATTATTTCATTAGGTAAAGGTGAGAGACATCATTGCTGGAGAGATAATTTGCATGACAAAAATGTATACTCCACTGGAGGCTAAACAAAGTGGAAAGATGAACAGAATTTATATATAAATCCTTGATTTCAGAAGGTGTTGCTTTTTGTAGCTTGGAATCTAAAATGTAGGGAAACAAGAATTTATAGCAGAATATTGGACTATTTATCATTTTGCTCTTCCTTGTGAATTTGAGGGATGGATGTAATGTGTGTTATTTCCTCCCAGAAAGTTACACGGTAATTTTAGTAATTGTTCTAACTTCTGTCTCATTGATCTCTTGTCTCACTAGGGCTAGTGAGGGCTGTATATGAGAGGGGAAACAAGTCTTTTTCCTCCAATAGCATATTTTTTAATCGGATTTTAATAAATACAGTTCTAACTAGGGGGTTTTGTGTAATTTATTCAGGTGTGCATAGATCTTGTGGAATAAAGTTGGGGAAGCGTTAATGATTCAGATGATAGAACTACCAGTTAATGGGGAAGAACTAAGTGATCAGACACACTAGTAATCTGTGTGCTGCTGGAGAAAAGTCTTTTTGCCCTTTCGTTTGGTATGCTGCTGTTTCCTGTCCTAACCAGTTGCCATGTTTAGCTATAAACAAGTCAGATTCCACAGAGCTGGCTATAGTGACCTGTTCCTGGAAGACTTTAGAATTCTCCAAGCTGAACTGCTGTACCATCTTAAGTTTGCCAATATGACAGTTACTGGATAAACTCATAAATGTTCTGAAAGAACAAATACATGCAAACTCAGATGAACAAAACATTGTGGCCTTGGTTTGCTTTAAAGCCTTGAACTCCTTCACTTCTATTGGGAAAAAAAGTCTCATAGGTTGATGAGGCTCAATGTTATTAAAATGTTTTAAAGTAACTTGCCAGATAACTGGCTAGGTTTTAGCTATGCTTTGTAGGCTTGATCTAAGACATTTCTACATTACATTTCACAGACTCCCTGTCTTTTACAATTCCAAATGTTGCTGGAAAGCTTCCGTGTTAGCTTCAAAGTTTGTGCAACGAATTGCATAGGGAACTGATTTAAAAACAATTTCTAAATCTTTACAGTTACTCGGTAACTATTTCATCTTGTATGTAAGTATGACTTAATGAACCACTTTGGCTTCCCAGACTAATTTTTTTCTTTCTTACAGTACCACTGTGATCCAGAACGTGAATAAAGCTCAAGTCAAGATCAGAGCTAAAAAAGACAATGTAGCAGGTGACTCTTCTCCAGATTATTTTTCAACTCCTAAAGGAGTTGCGGGAGGAGACTGAAATATGCAGGAATGTATTCAAACATTGTCTCCTCCTCTTTATTTCTCCTATTCATCTAACCGTATGAACACTTGTAATTTGCTGTGTTTTTTTACATAGAGCTTATAATTTTTATATGTAGTTATTTACCTCTCATAAAATTAAATAAGACTGCAGTCTGGTTTCTAGATCTTTGGACGAAGCATAACTTCCACAGAGTTTACTGAAAAATAGATCACATTAAGCATCAAAACTTAAATAAGTTTCAGGAAATTAAATATCAATAATTGTTTATGAAGAAAACTATGAAGAGAAATCGGGATTGAATGCTTAAAATATTCCTTAAACACAGGGAATACGTTACTAAACAGAAACATAATAAAACCGAACACTGAATAAACTGGAAAACTTCCTTCAGTTTCTCATGTGTTTAGATCTCTCTGACCTCAATACAGTTCTGAAGATCCATATTAAGATGTTAAAATCAGCATGACTTAATTGTTCCAAACTGTATAGGAAGATTTTGGAAACAAAGCTTCTAAGTTTACATAATTTATTAGAAGCAAATGGCATAAAAGTGAGTTGTACTTAATAAATCTATAATCCTTTATATCTCTTACACACATTCTTGTTCACTTCTGTCAGGTGTAACCTTGCCAGTTTTTGAGCATTACCAGGAAGGAGGGGACAGTAAGTACAAAACAAGTATTTTTTATCTTAAATAGACTTACAGCTATTACTTTGCTAACACAAAAATATTTGTCATGTCACACCTTGCTGATAGGTCAGTTTACAACATAGCCATAGGTGTACTTACTTCCTCTATGATGCTTTGTCCTGTTCCTGTGACATGGCGGAATTATTAGTGACTCTTGTGGATTTTAGTTTTCTAAATAAGTGAGTTTTACAGATGAGGAGAAGGCTTGTCCTGAATTACCAGGTTTTGAGACTGTAGGTCTTACTGTGTACATGCAGAACAATGACCTGTAGTAATATAAATCCCTATAAAGACAACATGTTAATGGACAAAGTCTTTAGCTTGTCACTTGCTGAGCTGTCTGTTCATGTAGTTTGTAAAGTACTAATTTTTATCCAGTAGCAAAACACCATAGTATCAATACCAGCAAATACTATTTGAGGATTGTTTTGTGGTTTTTTTTAGGCTATGAGCTGACTGGCTTGGCCAGAGGTGGAGAACAGCTGGCTAAGCTGAAGAGAAATTATGCCAAAGCTGTAGAGCTGCTTGTGGAACTGGCCTCCTTACAGGTTGGTGGGAAGAAACAAAAGGGGGTCATTGGTTTCTCCTGTTTTGAAATGAGAGTAATGTACTCTCAGTGATTATAGCTTAGTATTTTGAGCTATACTATGCTCCTTTAGTCCCAGTGCTGTACAAAGTTGCAAACCTTTTCCAGACAGAGTTGTATTACTGCTGCAAAGTCCTTTTTCCTTTATGCCAGGAAGAAACTTACTTTGTGGAGTTGGTATTTGTAACTGCTACTGTGCAGTCTTCAGCGTGCTACTACGTTAGTAGAAGAAATTCTCTTCTGTCAGGAATTTAGTCTGTAAAAGATACATTACAGATTTGGCTCTGGCTTTCACGTGCTATTTGGTTTCGTGTATAGACTGGATGGAACTGCTCAATTTTTGTTACGTATTAATTATTTAATTATTCCATCAGACATCCTTCGTTACTTTGGATGAAGCCATTAAAATAACAAACAGACGTGTGAATGCAATTGAACATGGTGAGTATTTATGGTGGCTATTTGTCCATTTGGGATGCAAAGTATTTTTCTGCCTCCGTGCAAGATGAGCAGCAGGGTCATGGAATCCACTCTTCTTTTGATTGTGTTTTTGTTAGCAGGATTTCTAACCAGTTCAAGATCTCTTCAGAAAGCATTACAATGATGCATACTGCAACTAAGAAAAAAAAAATTAAAAGCCCAGTGGAATAGACTGGATTACACAGATAAATGAATATGCAAACATGAGAAAGTAAACAGGAAGTTGTATTGAGAACCTATAGAACAAAACTTTCACAACCACATTTTGGAATCTTGCTGATAACTTTGACTTACTTGGTCAAGCGTGTTGACTAGAAATAAGAGATGGGATGTTCCAAAGTGTTAAGATATTCTAATAGCTAGCACAGTAGCTTTTCAAATTGTAATGCTGGCTTCCTTTGGAGAGCTGGTGACATTTTTTTTTTGGCTTTGGATGGGACTACAGGGTAGACACCCAGAGAAATCTTGGAACCTATTTGTGTTACAGGAAATGGAACACTCCCAATGTCAGTATTCTGGTCTTTTTCATTCATCTGAATTCCTTTCCTTTGCATTCTTGTTTGTAAATTTGTTTCTTGCAGTTTAAGTACTACCCAGGCACAGTATCGCTGTGATTCCTTTTGCTGCTCTATCCAGGGTGCTTTTCTGAGTTGTTGATAGCTTGGGATTTAATCCTCTTTGCACATATACAATAATTTATTTCAGCATATTATTCTAAATCATCCTTTTCAGTAGTTTTTTGTATACTTGTTCCTTTAAATATGCAGGCCTTATCTGCAGCTTATCACTCTGCAAATTTGACTGTAGAAGAGGTTGCACCTGCAGTCTTCCAAATAACTTTGGTAGTGCTGGTAACAGCTTCTCCTTTCAAAAAGTGATTCTGACACAGTCTGCCCAGATGGGTGCTAAAGCTTTGTTTGAGGTCTTTCCTTGTAATGGTGTTATATTTAAATATTTGTTTTCATGATTGCTTTTTCAAACTGAAATCATAATTCTGTGAGTAAAAATGCTATATTGAGCAGAAGTTTCTGAAAGAATGTGATAGAAGAACAGTTTTAATTCAAATCTTACCCACCTCTTGCAGGATTTTTTTTTTTTATCCACTTCCATAGGGAAAAAGGACCTTAGAAACAATTAGGGATCTCTGCTTACTGATTCCATTGCATCTTTCAAATGAATGTGTTGTGGGAGATTCTGTTCAGAGTTCTCATTTAGTCCTGGACTTACTGAAGAAAAACATTTTGTGTACTTTCCATAATGAAAGAGTATGATCTTCTATGAAAGACATGTAAATGTCCCCTAGCCAAGAGAATTACTAGATTGACTTTAAACAACCATCTGTCCCCTGCATTAGGTAACTTTCTGGTTAATGTAACAGCAGCCCAACAACTCCCTTATTTGTATTTTCTAGTGATTATTCCTAGGATCGAGCGTACTCTTTCTTATATCATCACAGAACTGGATGAACGAGAACGAGAGGAATTCTACAGGCAAGTATCTAAAACAAGACTAGACTGATCTCTTTCTCAAAGAACCCATTCCTCAGAGGGGACTTAGGAGAACTATTCAAATCTGGCAGTGAACACTGTTAAACATGACCTGGTTCTTACTGTGCACTGGGTTTCCAGAGCCGGTTGCTTAGAGATCTGCAGTTTTTTGTCTGAAAGTCACAACTGAATCTCTACCACAAGGTTGTACATTGCTATCATTTTCACTCTTTCAAAGGGAATGATGTGATACAGTACACTGACATGTTCTGCTTTAAGGACACATCCAGCCTCCCTGAAGCAAAAATGTCAAACCTGAAATGAATTAAAGGAGAATTAACTTCACTAAAAGACAAGCAGAGTAGTATAATGCAGTGTTTAAGGTCAAGAATATAATTTATAGTTTGGATGAAGAATTAATCTGCAGAGATGGAATTTTTCAAAGGCAGCAGCTAGCAATAAAGTCCTTCTGCCATTTGTTACAGGATTTTTGTTCTTTGCGGAATTTCTCCGGGTAGCTTTATCATATCCAAGTTGTATGGCATCTTTGCTGCTAGTCTGTTTTCATAAAACATACCTCTTTCACAGACAAATCACTTTTCTCTTCACAGGTTAAAGAAGATCCAGGAAAAGAAAAAAGTATTGAAAGAAAAATCTGAGAAAGAACGGGAGCTGCGGAGGGCTGCTGGAGGGGAACATGAGCCAGCCAATCTCTTAGCAGAAGAGAAGGATGAAGACCTTCTCTTTGAGTAACCCAGCACAGTTGCTGTATATGAAGCAGGGGACCCAGAATATGGAATGTCCAGTTGCAATATAATTCAGGACACATTGCCTCAATGATACTTACGTGGCTTCTCAGTTGGTGTATAAGTCTTGAATTGAATGGATTGTGGATTTCTCCTGGGAGATTAGAAATCTGGGAACTTGACCGCAGCATAGGAGGAAAAGCAGAGATGAGTCTGGTGCTTTACTATCAGGAATGCCTTCAATTGCATATTCAGCCTGTTTCTTCACTTAGTACGAATGACTGTCCATTGCTGTGGTTCTTGCAGGATGGCTCTGGATTTGCCTAATCAGATTCCTCTTAATTACTACCCTTCTTAGTGCAAGCAGAGGAAAAAGTTATTTAGGGAGGGATATGCACGTAATGAACATTAATACTTCAGCAGTAAAAAACAAGTTGCTTAAAGAAGGTATTGTCACAGATGAAGTCAAATGTTAGCAAAGGCAACTCTAGTTTTCTAACCTGTTGATGAAATCCACAGTCTTTTGTGATTTATTTTTGTTGCACGATTGTTACCATTGGCCATCTATGGTTTTAATTAGAGGTTCTGCCAACTTGTGTACTGTCTGTGCTAGAAACAAGTAAAAAATTGAAGTGTTAAGTTACCTGGTGTCTGGCTTAAGTTGCTATAAGATGGTGGCCTTAAAAGCTTGTCATGTTTTTTCAAAATAAAACCTTGGCTTCATCCCCTACCTCCAACTTAGAATCTGCACTGGGCACATCCCTTTTCATCCTGTGCCCATGTTCAGTTAACCTTTACTGCTTTAGGTAGGTAACCAAGGAGACTGGTTGGTTGATGAGACTCAACCAGATTTTTCTCAGCTATCCAGCTACACGTTGCTCCAAGTCTTCATTGAAACCAGTAGGCTGGCAAGCAGAACAGGGTTGAATGTAGAGTAGTCTATTGATGCTGGGATTCTTCATGTCATCAGCTGATTGGGGGCATCTCAGTGGCTGCTAAGCAGAGTGTTGCTGAATGCTGCTCAGGTGGAAGGGCTGTTTTCCTAAACACATTGGTTTGCAATTGGCAAATTGAACACAGTAATACTGGTATGTTGTCTCTAGAAATACTGGTCTCTTCAAGGTAAGCATCTTGTTTTAAACATGATCCAGCACTTAACTGCAGATGCAGGGTTACTGCAAGGAAATTAATTTCTATTAACACCTTCAAAAAGTAATTTTATAATTGTATGAAGCACGAGGCCATTTATTTTCTCTTTTGAAGCTGAAGGCAGCACAGCTGAATAGTAAGTCCACACTGTTCTAAGATAGAGGTCCAGCTTGAGAGAGAGAAACTAGATCTGAGGACACGTTACCTCTCCTACTGGACATATGATGTCAGAAGGAACAGAGAACATCCTCTAAGGCACTGAGGGGTGACAGCATCTTTCACACAAGGCCAAATGGCAGAAAGAAGATTCCCAAGATCTGCTACAAGAAGTAAAATTGTACAGTGATTTATTTTAAATCTAGAAATATTTTACATTTTTACATTAGTGTGCAGTTCATGATGTCTCAAAATACAGAGTGCAGATACATGTATAAAAGTACAATGTGGGGCTAACCACAGGTCTCAGTAAAATTACCTTAATTATTTAAGGCATTAAACCCCCCATCTTATATTTTTAAAAGTCACATATAATTACATTCAAAAATTATTTTATGCAATTCAGCTAGCATTTTTAATTAAATCTGGACTGGTAAAAATGCAGATACCCTCTTTTCAGTCTGATACAGCTCACTGCAAAGCCTGTGATAAGGTTTAAGAGGTTCACCAGTGAAGTTTCCATATTCTCTCTTACTCTCAAGGGAATTAACACACATTCTTCATTAAAGGCAGAATAATTTCTTACACAAGGTAGTTCCAGGTCCAAGCTGGCAGCAGATAGAGAGCCAGGTACATTTCTCAGTGCTGCTCAAGCATTTCAGCAGGAGGAAAAGCTACCATTGGTTATAAACTATCATAGCACCTCTTTACTGTGTGCCTTGGGAATTAAGAGAGTAGAGCTGAACTTCAAGCAACATTCTTTAAGTCTACATTCACAAGCTTATTTGTATAAAACCAGCTTTTGTACACCACTTCAGAACTGGGGAGACATAAGTTAATGGCATGCTTTACTGTGCCTGACACTGCCTATGAACACTGAATGCCAAAAGGGTGTTCAGCAACCATCTTGAGCTGACTGCAAGAATTTGGACAATACCTACACAGCTGAGCCAAGTTACCCTCGACAAACAAATTTTACTGCTTTCCACATTCCTGTCTAGCTATGAAACAGTCAATACAAAAAGCCTAATACATCTACAATCATCTTTCTTAAAAAAAGGGTAGACTTCCTATAATATTGTCATCCATGAAACACTATCCAATATACCTGAACATTGTAATTGCAATAAACTACGGATTAAACTGAGAACGTGCCTGCAATGTGAGGCAAAAAGCCATATTTTGAATATCCAGCCCTCAGGCCAACAGCTAGCACATTATTATTTCTAACACTGAATTGAACTAAAGATAACAAAATTTCCAACCCCTTTTCATTCTGAAGGGCCATTACTTATCCCCCCTAATCACTTAATTGCTTTGCAGCCCTAAATACTAATTAAACCAGCAAATAATTCTGCTTTCTAACAAGACAGGAATGCACTCTATACTTCCATTTTTCAGTACAAAAAAGTATTGAATGTTAGTTCAGTAACTAGGATAGAAGGAAATTGTCAGGTAACTGTATACTTCGAGCTCTGTATTTAACTGTGGGTGTGAATTTAACCCATTAACATTTGAAGAAATAATATATGCAAGACAGAATGGAAAAAATCAACTACTTTTTCATCCTTCAACATTAGATGGGTGTGAACTACACATTGATGTAACTCCAGTGTTTTACCTGTAGGAACTAAGAAACACTATGGCTAAAATTAAGAGATATTCACAGTCAAGGTTCTTTGTGCTACTCAAAACAGCCAAGATGCTACTATTTGGTTAGCTTCAGCAACAGAACAGCCCTACTGCAGATACATACCCTTAGTAGTTAAACCTTCACAGCTCAGAATCATTTGAGGATGCAGAGATGCTCTGACCTGCTTTGCAGAGCACACTAGGATACAGGCAGACCCTGTCTTTTGTTCACTTGTTTCAAGTCTTTTTTTGTTGGTTTTAACCATCACAAGTATTCCCCTTTCTTGTGACTGCTCAGTCAGTTACCAGTGTTTTACACCTACTTCCACTGCATCACTGAGCAAATGCAGGACAATATGTTGGCTAGTGAATTGCAATACTCATAACACAGTAGCTACATTCAGCTATTTTAACTCCAGTTAGTTTATCCGTTAGACCAACAGCCACAAGATGAACCATTTGCAGAGATTAAAAATAGCCACTACCTTTGAATGTTCAGCACATCAGTCTATTTTAGTCAGTATTCTGTTATAAAACATGAGAACTTAAGTTGAATTCTAAGCAGCATGTCTTATAACTATATTTTTCACAAAAATATAACCTCTGCCTTTCTAAATAGCTCTACAGATCCGTGGAAAACAGCAGCTCTGATCAGTCAGCATGTTTTAAAGAAAATTTCATAAAAATATCACATCTAAAAGATCAATATAATATTCATCTTTGATCGGGCCTAAAATTAATGTGCGGTCAAAACTGATTTAAAAAGTCTGACTAAAAAGACACAAGGATTGAAATATTTACATTATACACATTTTCCAATTACAGTGCTATTAGAAAGTGGAATGTTTGAGAATTAAAATATTAACTCAAGCCTCACACGGCAGCTCCAGACCAGAGCGGCATCTTCGTTCTGTGTATTTTTTGAACAGGAGAGATTTCTCATTAATGTATTAATGATAATATAGATTATTTCTCTGCCCAGTGATCTGCAGAATTATGCTCCTGAACTACCATCATGTTCCACAAAGTCATTAAGTTAAGTGTTAAATAACATTCATATTTATAACTATGTGACAGCATGGACTGTATATACACACACACTCTTAAAATACTTGATTTCATAAGGGTGAGTCTAGGTAAAAAAGGTGGATTTATGTATAAAAGTAGTTGCTAGAAAAAAAAAAATCTATCTAAAGCTTTAGGATTTAGTACTGACAAGGTCTCCATTTCTAGACCACAGAGAAAGAAAACTTGACAATCTTTAGATCAGTTAAATCAGCTCACAAGCTGATTAGCGTATTTTTTCAGTAATACGCAATTTCACTGGCAAAGGATGCAGCCACTGAGGTCTAGAGCTTACACACATTTATGCTAGGATTGGACACAGATCTCCATGGAAAAATTATTAGAGTGAAGTCCATTTGTCCCTTCAGATTGCTCTCTTATCGTAGCCAGGTAGAGGGCACCCACTGTGGTTCTGTGTCTAGTTTGTTTATTAACCGAAGTAATTCTTGATATGCCTTATCAAGATCAGAATTCACAATTGCTGTATCAAAGTAGTGGCCGTTGTTCTGTTCCATCTCTCTTGTCTTCTCTATAATTTCTCTCAGCTCTTCTGGCTGCAATCAAAAATGAAGAATCAGTGTAAGAAAGAGTAGGGAAAAGTAACAACTCGACTCTGAAAATTTTCAGGGTATTGCTACCAGCTATTGAAAAATTTATGACAACATTGAACCATGATACATATTTGAAAGCTAAGGGCACTCAAGACAATCCCTTCTGACTGGCCATAAGTGCTAAATAACTGTTCCAGGCTGAAGTGTACAGAGACCTAGCACTGCTCATTGCATTACATTCACGAAACATGCCTGTTTAAAGACTATAAATATTATGATTATATTTGACTCAGGCAAATTAAAAAAAAAAAAAAAAAAAAGAAAAGAAAAATCCCTCTGTTCTAAGAATTGGACTCAATGGACTTTTAGATCTTACATCCAGGCAATACATCACCCTTGCACCAAACAAGGGGAGCAAACCACCACACCTGTAGAACACAGTGAGGTACAATTCCTGACCAAGTTGTTATCAGGAGTCCCTTTGAGTTATGCTGGAAAGACTGTTCTTCCTCAGTATGAACTGCATTATATGCAATTAGTACTTTAAAAGAATGCTCCCACCAACTGCTGCAGGGTAAATTTCAGTTAAAAAGCTGAAGACAATCATATTCCATTATCCTAGCAATAAGCACTTTGTATGTCATAAGCTGATAAGGACCTTTTCTGAGCTTTCAGACATCCTGGTTTAACCTGTGGGCTTCAATTCCATTCTGCAGAACTAACATCTCATTAACTAAATGATCTGAACTGGGTAAGATGAGATCTTGATGGGACTCCAGCTGAAACAAGAAAAGTGAGCCTACAGGATCAAGATTAAAATAACTTCATCTGAAGAGGTTTGCAATACATTTTCAAATAAATGTTCCTCCAAGGGCAGATAAGTTCTCAAAAGAAAATAATAGCTTTCTCCCTAGAATTACCCTCAGATTTACTTGAAAACAAAGGTGGGTTTCCCACAGCTTTTCAATAAAGGGTCATATTTTTATAACCAAAGGCAGGTACCCCAACTGAGATGCTGTGTCCCAGGATTATTAAATTAGCAGTGGATTCTCTTGCCTCATACCTCTCACATTTTGTTAGGCAAAAGCATCCTGAGACCTTCCCTTTCTACGGTCTGCCTACTAACCTAGAGCACACAGTTCAACTACACTGCTTCCCATATATTGCCAGCATCATTGCCATTTCCCAGTTACAAACGGAGTATACAAATCTGTTTACCAAAAGCATTCCAGATCTGTACAAAAAGCAGCATGGTTTTATAAGAAGTGTTAGACACCTTACCTTTGGGTTTTTCCCTTCTTTGGCCAATAAAGCACGTAATCTCTCTTGTGAAGGTGGTGCAACAAATATAATATATGGCTTCAAGTCAGAATTTCGTAGTGTCTTCAGTGACTGCAGAAATAGGATTTATTAAATATTTAACAGTTCCACACATGAAGAGTACATTTAATAGTGCATTATTCACATGCTGTAATTGATAATATACTCTTCAAACAACTGTACATGATATTAACAGCAGTATAATTAACTGTAACAGTATTGTTATCACTATTCACAAGTTCAGACATCATTTCCTGCAAAATTTATATTCTACCATTTTTCAGCTCCATGGAACCCAGATATTTAATTTTGTTCAAGAATAGTCTTCATAACTAAACTGAAGAAATGTATCTTTTGGTATCCAAAAGAAAAAACAAACAAACAAAAAAAATCACCTAGATTGAATTAAGCTTCCTTACAATGCTAAGGAATGGTTTCAGCTTTTAACAGAGAGAAGAGTCCATACACACTACAGTTTTCTTGAAATGTTATGGTGCAAGCTTTTCTGTTTTGAAGATTAAAATACAAGATATCCAATGCACTACTACTGAATGCTTGGCATAATTTTTTTGGCATGTTACATTTATATTTAAGATGAGAAATAAAAAGAACCAAACTATAGTGTGATTTTTTTCCAAAAGATTCCTTCTGTGTGTCTCGGGACAAAAAAGTTGTCTTGAGATATATTTTTATAACCACAGAAGTAGATAAATTTTCAAAAGGTTATGACTTTTCAACTTATTATATGCTTTGGAACACCCATGAGCTATTTCAGTCAAGTATCACATGGTGCCAAGCGGTGACGGCTAATTACAGCTTCAATACTACCAGACTTTACCAATGCACCTAAGTTTTGGGGCTTCTTTTTTCAGCATCTGTAGCAGCAGTAGACCTCCTGCATATCGTATATATTAGAAATGGGCTGTGTTCCAGGGCTGTCTCTTCCCACGTTTGGCTAAATTTCCAAGTTGAGGTCTGTATGCATAGTTTCTTTTCTTTCTCCATAATCAAAACATCGTAGCTAAAGAGCTCTTCAGTATTGTTGATATGTTGTACTGTAATCCTGTCTGTTATGGAACTGCATAAACATTTCCAAAATGCAGCTTCCAAATATAATCACGAACAACTTCCTCTCCATCTTCAAAAACCTCAGAGCTCAGAGTACATAGATCTTTAATTAATTTTTCAATTCAGATGGTATCACGAGCTTTAAGCATCTGGAAACCAAGGCCCCTATTACCTTTAGCACAGATAAAGAAGATATTTGCATTTCCACACAAGGAACAGGAAGGCTGTATTCACAACACACTAAATAAACTGAACACCACTGAAAAAAAACTTGTAATAAACATGAAAATGGACCTTGGAAAAATACATTTTCTATAAACCAAATAGAGCTCTTAAGATTTTCACAGTAGCTTCTACAATTAAAATACAACAGGCAACAGCTTTGCCATACCTGGGTATGAAGGTTTAAAAGGCATATCTTGCCAGAGTTGATTACTTGCCGCACAGAGTCTATACTAGTACCATAGAGGTTCTTTTCAAACTCTCCATATTCAATGAACTTCCCTGCAGCTATGTCAGTCTCAAATGCCTGTCGGGAAATGAAATGGTAATCTCTGCCAGCTACTTCAGTCTCTCGCCTGCTCCGAGTAGTATCTACAAGCAAGAGTAACAAAAAAAAGACACTGAGACAGTGATACATGTGTAGAACTGAAGAAGAGAAATGAGAGACATTGCTAACCAAGGTGGGGGGGGGGGGGGGGGGGGGGGGGGGG
>WUAM01000179.1:3720117-3777036 GCA_024336885.1 Actenoides hombroni | reverse complement strand
GAATCCAATTTTTTAATATATTTTTTTATATATAGATATATGAAAAGAAAGAAGCTGTGCATTTCAGAAGCACATGCAGTTCTACTTTTATTATTTCTTAATATTTTAGAAACTGAGTTGAAATCATACTAAGACTTTCAGCTTCACACCATTAATCACTTTCAACAGTTAATTCAGATGTTAGTCTGGTAACAGTTAAACCAATTCAAATAATATTTGTTGGTGGTGCACAGTGTAAATGACCCACCGAAGATCTTTCTGTGCACTACTGTTAAAACAAAGTATGTATTACCAAACTCAAGAACTTATGTAGAGCTACTTACAACTGTCTCCTTTGCAGGAGGTGGCTTGCTCTGCTGACTGGGAATCAATACAAAGGTCAGAGTACCATGCATGTCAGCCTGAGACAAAAAACAGACTCTTCATATACAGTATCAAAATATGGCTTAAGGTTAACAATTCTTATAAATAACATTTCACAAAATGCTTCCAAAATTCCCATAAAAGGTAATTCCTACACAGCACATCACCTACCCCTTAGCTGGTTCAAAAGATACAATACAGATACAGATGCAGCGATTCGTTGGCAGGCTAGAAAGCCAAATGTTCATATTCGGATTTTAAAAAACCTAGCACTCTTGACTATACATAAACTAGTCCTACTTGAAATGGAGCAGCTGCAGTTCTGTCAAGCAGTGACTTAAGAGAAATGGAGAATAATATTCTGTTCAGAAATACTAACAAGTGGATTGATGCTGGGAAGAAAAAAAATATATAAAAGATTATTATTTTTAAAAATTGCTTAAGTGGAGCAGTGGTTTCAAATCTAAATATTTCTACTATGATTTTATGCTGTTAGTATTATCAAAGTACATGAAACACTGTTTCAAAACTTAACTAACACACTCAAATCCTGTACCTGTAGAGTACTTAATATTGCAATCACCTCTACTAAGAGTGGAGTGCATAGTAAGTGTCCTGGTTTTAAAGAATTCTCATTTGTTTGTACACAAAGAATATATAGACAAAATGCAAGTGCCAACCCCTGGCAAGGTTTACATGTGTCTCACTTCCTATGCAACATTCCATGAACCGTAACACAAGTGAAAGCAAAGTGAATGCACGTCTCCCAAAAAATTCCGACCTAAGGCTTAAATAAAGATGACTGAGCATAACACGATTAGGCTGTAGGAAAGGAAAATCCATGTTTTTCAGTCAGCATGCATAGTTCCACAAGGAATGCACAGCATTTCAGAGTGATCGTGTGAATAGTCTTGTCTAAAATCATGCACAGTTTATTATAATTTAAGTAGCAAGTGGTGAGGCAAAATTAAGGAGGACAGTTAATTTCTTTCTCTTGTGCTTGTTTTAAGTATTTTTTGGGAATTGAAGCATTCTAAAACTTACCTTCCACATTACAAAATAAAAAAGACAACATATAAAGAATTAAAAATATTATTTTAATGATTTGAAATATATATATTTAAAAAACAGTGCTGTTTTGGTTTTTTTTAATTTTCAGCAAGTAATTTGCTCTTATGTTTATACACCGTTGTTTAATATCTTTTATTCTGTAACTCTAGGCTGCAGGAGTTGCTCAAGAGCAGAACAAGCTCTCTGCAGAAAATTAAACTGCCAGATCTGAATTATCTGCAAGCATCGACAAAATACTCTTTTCAGAAGCATAGGTCTTAGCTAAATATGACTTAAAAAAACCCTACAAAAAACCAAACCAAACAGAATAGATGACAATTACAGAGCATGAAGACTCTCATGTATCTCTGATAAAAAAAAAAACCCTACACAGAGACAGAAGGCTTTTCAAATAACTATAAGAATCTTTTAAAGTGGCTTAAAAAACCCCAAGCTCCCCACATTTCTGCCTCTACTTCCTTCCACCTGACTTCATTCCATTCATTAGCTGAAAAATTTTAACAGTAAATGTCAGGAAAAAAAAATACAACTGAAGGTGGAAATTGTCTATTAAAAGCTATAGTCTTACTATTGCATGAGACAACTTCATCTATGGACACTGCTGCCAATTCTTCCTACAATAATGTAACCTACAGCAGAACACAGGTCTGTCTCGATTTTGATTTGTCTATAGAGCACAGAACTACTAAGTAATTCAAAGACTTACTAAATATATTTAACTCCCCCACCCCTCCCCCAACTCTAGTGCTAGTGGATATTTCCCATCATTTGTATTCAAGTTCTAGAAAAAGAATTGTAATTTTCATCTGTTTTCACTTTGACAGAACAGTCTTGCCTGCTGCAATCAGACCCAAGATTCTTTGTGACATCTTGGACACTGAACAACAGCAGGTGCCATGGAAAAGCATGAGAAAAGAGCAATACTTGGGCAACAGAAGATACTGGGCCTTTGAGAGAGAGTACCTCTGCATTTACTAGTTCCTGAGAGATTCCTTGTTTGTTGTTTTGACTACCTACTTTTGAACTGATGTATAAATTTTGTCATGAAGGACCAAAGTGTAATAAACAGAAAAATACTTATGCTGGTAAGCAGCTAAATGAAAAGGTGTTTTACCAGGAGGGAAAAAGTAAAAGGTCTAGTCATGTAAAGGTCCCATGTGATACTATTTGTAGTGGGTTATTCCTGGCCAGCAACTAAGTAACCACCAGATCCTCACTTAACCCCCTTGCCCGGCAGGATGGGGAGAGAATCTGAAGATCAAAAGCATGGGAAAAACTCATAGGTTGAGGTAAAGACAGTTTAATAATCAAAGGGGAAAAAACCCAACCCAACAAGTGATGCAAAAGCAATTACTCAGCACCCAATTTTTATTGCTCAGCATGATGTTATATGGCAAGATATATCACTGTGGTCAACCAAGGCCAGCTGTCCCAGCCATGTGCCCTCCCAACCTCCTGTTCACCCCCAGATGACTTGTGGGGTGGTGTTGAGTAAGAAATAGAGAAGGCCTTGACACTGTGCAAGCACTCTTCAGCAATAGCTAAAACACTGGTGTGTTATCAACACTGTTTCAGTCTAAAACCAGCCTAAACCACACCATTGTGTAAGCTGCTATGAGGAAAACTACCTCCTTCCCAGACAGACACTACCACAATCACAGTCACACACGTATTAATTGCTGACTTAGAGATAACAATTTAAAAATCATGGCTTTTCAGAGCTAAACAAAGTTTTTCTTAGAAAGCATTAAAAGCAAGTCTCAAGATGATAGCTTGACTCTTCCGTATTTGTAGGTTTCATTTTTGCCATTATACTTATCAGCATCATACTATGCATCAGAAAGAAAACTTGAAACGACCCTACCCAAATAAACACTAGTTATCAGAATGAAAATACTTTTAAACTACTGCTAAATAGGAGTACAAATGACAAGCAGAGCCAAAAGGCTTCAGTCTTACATATGTGTATTATTTCAGGGAAAACAAGAAGTGTCCAACTCACCAACAAGTCAAAAACTTCATTAACATCTTTTCCACGAATCTCAATGCCATTAATCTCCAGAACTTCATCCCCTTCATGTAACAGCCCACTCTTCTCTGCAGCACCTCCTTTCACTATTCGACTAATGATAACAGAATCCATTTCATTGCGAACAGTAGCACCCTGTGTAGTAGCAACACAATCTGAATTTATTATATATATATGAAACTCAAAGCCAACTATTGTATATATTCCAAGCCAATAGAGAAACTATGCTGAAAGATTACAAGAACTTGGATGTATACACACAATGCTGCAGTTTAAAAACCCCACTGCTCAATTTCTTAAAGCTGCATTAAAGATTGAAGAACTGAGTTGCTCCACAACCTAAGATTCATGATTAAAAAAAAAAAAAAAAAAAAAGAAAAAATCAAAAACAAAACAAACACAGAAACAAACAACAAATCCCGAAATGTATTCCTAAGGAACACTTATTTCAACAATGCAAAACAGAAGATGAGAGTTGCTAAATAAATAAATAAAATTAATAAAACAAAACCAAAAACCCCACAGTTGTCACAAGGCTATAAGCTCCCCTGCAGCAAAGCTTGGGATAGTGACTTCTGTCAGGAAGTTCTGCCTAAGCCCAAGTTAACAGAATGTGTACAGATTCTAAATGGTCGTACTGCTACTGCTATATGAAGACATACACAAGTTTACCATCTATGACTATTTCTCATTTTGGAGAGAGTGTTTACAAGTTTAACATCATCTCCACATTACAATTCCAAAACTTTCAAAGCAATCTGCAAAGGACAGACAAAAAGCTTACCTCCTTTACATGAGTACCAGTACTTACCAATGGAATATCCCGAGCTTTCTCAATGCGAACTATTTTAACTGTCTCCCCTCCATACACGCCAACATTCTCATAGATTCTTTCATCTGTCACAGGCTCTGGTTGCATTTCTTGTTCTGCAACCTTATCGTGAGCCAGTAAAAGTGCCTGGTGTTAAACAAGATCAACTCAGTTGCAGAAAATGTCACACTTTTTATGTTTACAAAATAGTAAAGTTCAATGAAATTCTTCAATTTGAACAGTCTTTGCAGGTTACGGAATACTGTACACAAATTGACTCAAGCAATAGAAAAAAATCACAGCTATGTAGCAGCTACTACTACATACTTTTCAAAACTTTTTTTTTCAGATTGGAAAAGAAAGAAAAGGCAATTTTGAACATACAACTGTGACTGTACTTACAGCTTCTCCTTCCTAAAAAACCTAGACATTGGTTTACTATGTATGCGACTGAGAACACAGACATAAGAAGTTACTGTAGTGAGAACTACTCCAGGATTTAAATCACCACTACAAGACAAAATTTCCTTTATGCACCCTATTGTAAGCATGAAACAGCTGTCAAAGAAAAAAAACCCCAAAACATAGATAAGCAAATCAGCTCATATGTGGCCCTGACCCTAGGGATCTATTGCTACATTGCTTAAGTGCAAATTATCCTGTAATACATGTAGACTGTAGCAAAGAATGAACACAATCATGTGCTATACTTCATTAGAAGTTTCCATGAGTTGCTGGGAATTGGAAACTCCTCATTCTATGAAAATATTACGAGATCTGCACAGAGTAGAAGAATAAAAATCCATCCTTGCCCAGTCAACCCAGAATATTTGCAAAACGAAAAGAAAGTTCTACTGAGAACAGCATCAAGAAATACATCTGTTAGATTACAAGCTCCATTTGGTTTTACCTGCATGTGAGGGGCATTCAGCAAAGCATTAAGTTCCTGCCCATCCTTATGGTGACTGGGTTTCAAAACACTCTGTACCTAAAAAGAAATGAAACAGTAAAACTTTTAATCTACCTCATTATTTATCAATCTTCCCTCCCATACTCAAGCACAAATCCCTAGTTGCAATTACTCCTTTTACTGAAAGTAAAGTAATTTTTATCCATGTAATTTTTACTCCGATTGAACTTAATCTGGTACACATTAAGAAAACACACAACGAGACCACAGGACTACTCCAGCGTATCTTGCTTCAGTGGTTATCTACCAAATCTAAGCTGGTATCCAGTGCATCACACAGATCTGTCAACATCAGAGACTGGTAATGAACTCAGCGACCACGAAGATGCACACACCAAAAAAATTAACTCTGGAAAGAAACACGATAATGAAATCAGTCACAATGAAGTTTATTATGTGCTGGGACTTTAAAAATGGATTAAGTTCTCATTAATGTGACTAGCTTCCCTTCTCCTTAAAAGCAGATGGTTTATTTTTACCCAAACTATTTCCACCAATAGCAAGACCAAAGATTCCAATGTAGGTTTTGCAACCCATCCTGGAGCCCCTGCCTCAAAGCGTAGGAGTCAAAACTTCAAAAGGTCCCAGGAAGCCAGACTGCTTTGGCTGGTTCCGAAATAATCCACATTAATACAAGGACAGATTTTGCTCAAGCAGCTTCGGTTGCCTAAAAAGGTTTGCCTTCTCATAGTTACCAAACATTCTTTGCTGTCATCTCTTGCAAATAATAGAAAGTCCTGGTATACTTATAGAGAAAGCCAGGAATGGGGAAGTCTCTCTTATAGGAAAGGTGAGGCTGAAGACAATACTTTTCACAGCCATTATCTTCTGGCCTAATCTGATCAAAAGCACTCAAGTCGAAAAGCACAAATGAATCCAGAGACATCAAGAGCAGATTATACATATCAGAGCTACAGCTTTCCATGGGTTAGAAAACATTTTTTTGAAGAGCTTTTTACTCCTCCAGATGAGGTAACGTGACATAGCAGAGAATCAAGAACCCCAAGTTCCAAAGTGAAAATAATTAAGCTTTTTGGGTGATCTAACAACACCTAAAGGTCTGAAGAGCCTCTGTCCTAGGACCAATTATCTACAGAAATGCTAACAACTCTCCTGGATGCTACCAGATGACAGTACTGAAAACAGTAAAGATAATTTTAAATTCTAGCAGAAGCCACCTTTCCCAAGGAGCAAGATCCTTACATTGCCAACAAAACACTGTTACATGGAACAAGTTCCTGTGCTTAGCAATAAACCTGGCACAGCTTCCAAAATGCTTCCTTCTGGTGTCCCTAGAACACGCCTCATGACGAGCAAACCTAGTATAGCTTTAAAAAGTCAAACAAGAAGCCAGAATATTTAAGCAAGTTTAACTGATTTCTTTAAAACCCTTGAGAATGGAAAGAATTCAGCTTCTTATGCGCCTGATCTCAGTCCTACCTCTGAATTGGTCAGGAAGCTGTTATTCCTGACTTAGCTTGAATTTTGGGATGCCACAGGGCAGACAAAAGCACTGTAAAGGATATCTCTCTCTAACAAATTTTCCTCTGCATTGACAGAAGAGATTCTTCTATACAAAAGACTTTCTCATAGAGGTTTACTTAAGGTCTCCAACTTTCAAGGGAGTTTCAATTCCTTTCTTGAAGAAGCTGCAAGAAGCTTTAAAGCCTTATTTATCTAATCTTTATGACAATTTAACAGAAAAATGTACTCAGAAAGGACTTAGAAATCCTGCAAGCAAGACCACCTTCTGAATGTAAGATCAGAGGCTGCTGGGATCTGACAGGGTAAAGAAACCAACCAGGCCTAACCAGTCATTCTGTGTGTGGTGAGTATACTTTGAGTTGATCTCCTGCTTTGAATAATTTAATTATTCAAAACTTTAACAGCTCCTCCCCCTTTTATTATTTGCTTATTTAATGAAGCATTAGGAAAGCTTTAGGCTTCCATATACACCACTTATTACACCAGTACTGCTGCACGTCAGATCTCTCTGTTACTCATGGTAATGAATCACAGTTTTATCAGATGAAGAAATTTGAAGGTAGGCTGTCATTCCAGAAGTGACACACTACAGAGCACAGGCAATCCACACTAATATGTGGCAATAACAGTATTTTAACAACTTTTCAGACTAGTTTTTATCGTTCATTATGCTAACTTTAGTTCAAGCAACCCCCCAGAAGTTATCAATTTGGTTTCATTATACACATTACAATTTGCAGGCATGGGCTGTGGAGGCACATGGTGGAATGATATTAAACATTCAGAATCTAAACCTGCAAAATTTTCTTGCTGTTTACACTCAGGTGAGGAGGATTGTCACAGGGAACACACATACACATTGTAATGTGCTTACATCAGAAGTTACAAGCTTCCAGTGCACCCTCTCAAAAGTACTGACCTACTTTAAGTTCCTGCATTTGCTTAAGTGCACAGTAGCAAGTCCTAAACCTTTAGAAACAGCCTATACAAATTGAGCCTATTAGTATATCTAATATCAAGAACATCTTTAAGGTATTTGATGTGTGCTGTTACAAGCCAAAAATCACAAACTGTCCTGAATGCTGCATCAAATATTCTTACAAGGTCATGATTTAGCTCATGTTCCCATAATCCAGGTCCCCATCTTGGTCAAGTTTAAATGGGTTTAAAATCAATTTAATTACACTTGATGTTTACTGCCTATTTTTATTTAAGACTTGGAGTACACCACATTACATGAAGATTAGCTCTGTAAAATAAATTCCTTAAGCTCAAGTGCTTCACTCCACTTTTTAAATTAAATAGTGTTTGTTGGTTTGGTTTTTTTTAAAAGAAAGGAAAAAGCCTGAGTTGTCGATGCATGGTTATCAGAATCATTGGGAAAAGTTAAAATTAGTAGCACGCTTGTACAGTTAAGAATTTCCTAAGAGGAGTAGAAAATTAAAATGTACCATTACACTCATATATTGTTTATGGTTACAAAATTCAAAATCAAAAAAGTTTTCACAAGACACTGTTCATACACATTGTTTTATACAAGTTAGAGTAAATAAAGCCAAATATTTTTACTAAGTTCAGTGTAACAAATGATAATTCCCCCCAAACATACTTCCAAAAGTGTCGTTTAATTTAATATTACTTTTTATTTTAAAAAGGGATGTTTCATGTTGCAATATGAAATTGTGTTGCAAACTGTCTTTTCCTGTTAGAGCTAAAGAATCATAAGCTCTAGAACTGGTTCTCTTCTGCACTATAAAGCCTCAAAGAAACCCCCACGTCTGTAGCTTTAAATTAGGGCAGGCACTTCAAAACAGTTTCAGACTTACACACTGTTGCTGATGACTTGTGCACTAAAATATGCACACTAGCATTACCTGCCATTTAAAATTAATGTTATGCATGTATCTGCTATTTTTCTTTCTTGTAATGTCTTGGGGCTTTTATCTTCAAGATACTATCAGTATCTTAAATCCAGGCTTTTGCAGGTGTCTTTTCAAAAACACCCTGAAGTAAGTAAACAAATTGCTGTCTGGAAGAGCTTCCCATGCCTATGTTTAGGGATTGAAAAAGCAAAAGACAACTGAAAATTACAGTACAAGAAAAAAAATGGTCATGCAAGATAGACACTGTCAGGGAAGAAAAAACAAACCCAACTTTTCCTAAAGCAGAATTCATTTTGTCACATACTGCTACCATAACAAACACAGAAGCCTTTCCAAAAGGAATAAAGAACCTGAAAAACGAGCATGAGATCCTTCTATTCAGGCAAGACTAGGAAGTACAGAATGATGTGAACGGAGGCCTCAAGGTGTTCCTCTTCTGTCAGTCACAGAAATATTTGTCCTGAATTTCCAGCCCAAATGTTGCAGGATGCTATTTAACATATTGCAAAATACAAGTCACTTAAATACACTGGAAGCTGAATCACAGAGAAACTAGATTACATCTCAAAATGGGAACAGATATATGCAATATATTGACTTTTCAGGAATTTCAGGGCTGTACAAGACAGGGATGGGAGATGAAGAATCAAAACGAATGCAGGAATATGTCTGCCTTTTATATAATAGTCTCCTGGGTGATGACAAAATTTTATTGGTTTAAAAATTTCAGATTAAAGAAATATTTTCTTTATGCTTAGCCTTCTTCATGGATTGCTAAGAGACACAAAACTGGCTTTTCAACACCTTTTGATTTTAGGATTTACCAAATCACCTAAAAAATAAAAATAAAGAAAAAGAGAATGTGTCGGGAAGGTGAGGAGTAGGGAAGATGGAGAGGAATATGAAAGTTTGAAAACAGACCTAGAGTTTTCCTAGGCTTATTTTCTTCTTGGAAGGTTCTATTAAGCAGCAAATAAAAGGATATCCATGAAGGGAAAAAAACAACAGCTTTCTTAAGAGATACATCTCTAACAGCCCATATTATAAATTAAGATTCCAAAACTCTGGCTTATATCTGAATGAAATCCCAAACTAGGCCTGCATAAAGTGTTTGAGGAAGTAGTTTACAAACAGAAGGTAACTGAAAAGGCTCCTGCGGGCTTGCAGACATCAAAGAAGCTTAGTGAGAATCCTATAGCAGCCTACAGGCTGATGAATAAGACAGAGGGAAGCTCACATGTAAAATACTCCCACCCGGTTTTGGCACAGTTTTAATGACAAACCTAAACAGGAAAATCCTGAACTGCAGTTTAAACAGCACACTGCACCTTTAGATAACATTTAAATGTTCCTCAAGAATCAGTAATTTCTTCTGCAAAAGAACTTCAAGCTTGCAACAATTCTGTTTTCCATGACTTAGAAGGTTAAAATCTGGAAAAAGGAAGGAGAGTGGGAAGAGCTGTTGAAACAAAAATAGCTTCAGGCAGAAAAAAAACCCCAAACAACGGACACTAAAAAAAATAAATAAATAAATTCAATCAATTTGCTGCCATACTGAAGTTGGAGTGGTGTACCTTTGAGCAACTGCAGCATGGCTATATACTGGTTCAGGTACTCCAACTGGTGTAGCTGAGCCAGTTGTGAACAGGTGAGTTTGGTTAACTGTGTTCTAGATGCTGGAGCATTTTGCTGAACATTACTGTGCTACGCTTGCACTGGTACTGGTATTCGAGCAAGCTAGTTTGAAGTTAACAAATGTATATCCATATAAAGCCTAGTCATGCTTCACTGAAACACATACATGCACCAGGCCATGGAAAATGAAGATAAAAGTTATTGAGCAACCCCTCAGAGAGTCTTGGCTGTATGTAATTCAAGTCCAGAATGCTCAGAATAAAGAATACTGAAGAGTTAAATTTTCCTACCTGCTCCTTTCCCTATCTATGCCAGAAAGGGAGTTCTTATCCCTGTAACATTTTTCTAGCTACTGTCTGGAAATCTGGAAAAACTGGATACAGCAATCAGTGACTATTATAATCCCTTTCATATTTGACATTCAGTAACTCAAGACAAGCTTGACAAGTATGTATTTCATCAACAGCTATGATTACAGGTTTCATATATATCAGAGATGCCTACTGTACATACCTCTTGTGCTAGTTCTTGTGCATTGGAGATGAGAGGATACGGAGGGCTGGCTTTGTTCATGTGCACTGTAACAGCATTGTGTATCTTAAATGCATTCTGAAAATCAGTATTTTGAACGAGCTGTAAAATGAGAGAGATATCCTCTTGGCTCTGAGGGTCTACCAAAACGTGCTGGATATGCTTAAGAGAAGTTAACAGTTCTTCCACTTCTAGGTAGGAAATAACAAAATACAAATTAGGTAGGAAATAACAAGATTCATAATTCCTCTTTATATTAAGATTTTTACAAAAATTTTTTTTGCTGTTCAGTTTTTAATCACCAATGATGTATACGCAAGTTTATTAGTTATCCATTATTCACTCTAACTTTCATTAGCAGAATGTATCCAAATCTTAAAAACAAAACAAGAAAACAACAAACAAAAAACCCAACAAACCCCAAACTCAAGTCAGTAAAAGCAGTAACAGAAGAAGTTGATACACTGTTTAAATTCTCTTGCAGGAGCAGGTCCTCTGTGAAAGAAATCACCGCTATGTAAAAGATCCAGTAATCACAACTTGTGTATAGCTAAATGTGTAAGGGAGACTATTTTGCAATATGAATATAATTCCTTTGCTAAACTAATCTTGATGCACTAAATATTCACTGTTATTTTGAGACATCTTTCCGTGTGTATCTGCACCTATGGCAAATATATATCTCTCAACTAAATATTGCTTACTTATAGATGACTGTTTGATAAGTAAAACAAAACTATACTCAGTCTTAACACATTAAGATAAAAGCCAACCAAACAAAGAAAAAACATCTTTGGTCAGAGTTCTGAAAGTCATCTACATCAGAAGAAAGTCCACACCTTTTACCTATGAGATTATGTTCTGCTTGGACTATAAAATATTTTAACATATTTTCCTAGCCAGTTTCTATATGCTTGCAGAATACTATACATGCACTACATTCTCAAGCTTTGAGAACTAATCTGATGCTTTACAGGTGCTTTTTAAAGACTGTTAACAAACCTACATTTTTTTAAAACAATGGGAATTTCTGAGCAGTATGTCACTTCCCAATATTAAATACTTGAGAAGCTACCTAAAACAAGGAGTATGAATCATACCTATAATGCATAAAAACCCAGGAAAGAATTCCTCAAGCAGACACAAAAAGAGATGTTTTGAGCCTGAAATAATGTATGTTTTCGCACTATCTGTTCAGCCGCAAGAGGCTGGTCAGATGCCTTTGATTTTTATAAATTTAAGTAAGCTAGAATTTTGAATACCGGTATTTTTTAAAAAATGAAAAACAAAGAAAATCTCCGATTTTAAAACCATCGTTTGATACTGGTATCAAAGTATCAGCTTTAAGATTTGTTTTTAAGTTTTAGCAACCTTCATTAATTCATTCTGAGCTAATTAAATAACATTAAAATAAGAATGTTACAGAGACATGGGGTAAGTTGCAATTCTTACATGAAAAGCACCATAGATACCGATCACTAACATGGATAGATTCTGTCAAGAAGTTACCTTATTTTAAGCTCAAATTCCAACTTAACCACCAGTACACTAAATACAATGCTAGACTCAAACCTGTTGAGCACAAGATTAAAATGACTGATAAGTGGGCACAGGAAAATCAGAAAATACGCATTTTAAACCAGTTTAATGATTTCCATTTCGGGCAAAGCATACCTACGTATACGTTTTCAATTTTGAGTTTGCATGTCAGTCTTCTGTGTAATAAAAGGAAATAAACAATCCAGAGATACTACTCTTGTATTTTACTGTTTTCAGAACAATCAGAAAAAAAAAAATTAAAAACCCTTCCGAAACCATTCCACACATACTAAAAACACCCTACCCACCAAAGGTCAAGGGCTTCTTCCTGCAACCATCAAGGAAAGAAAGGGCACTAGTACAAAAGCCGCTGGGAACGCTCGGATACTGGCTGTGCAGGATATTCCACAGGTGGAATCCAGGAGAGCTCACTACCCTTAATTAAAGGTGGCCAATGTCTTACTTGGGAGCTGTATACACAATACAGCACCTATCACACGGGGAGGGGGTGGAATGCCATTTGGGGAGAAGACTAAACAACACTCTACAAGCATGAATATTTGCTGAACAGGACGTTGTCAGCCGACGAAGACATTCTTATCTGCTGGAGTATGCAGACTACCAAAGCAACTTGGAAATCGAGTCTCCCAAGTCTGTGCAAGAGCACTATTTTCAAGTATTAAAAAAAGTCATGTAAAAGTCAGATTTTAAAAGTTCCTACTGATACCTGTTCAGTTAAAAACATGCTATTCTGCTATTTGTTAGTGTTACTAGATTCCAAAAACAGTGAGGCATTAAAGAACTCACCTCTTTTAACTCTTCCTATGTATAAATTGTTTGATTCCATTATTTCCAAATTGTCTATCCCCCTTATATACCTGAGAATTCAAATACACAATTCTTTCTAATCCATATTCCACATTAGATATAAATACATCCAGACACCTTATTCTGTATCTATAATAAAGATGTCCTATTACTAGATGCCTCTATGTATTCTCTCTTCAGCACTTTGCCAGTTCCTTCTGTGTCACCCTTTCTTACAAACTACCACAGAACTCTCTCTTGTGTATAAATTCCCTTCAACACCCAATCTTCATCTGTGCTGGATGCAAAAATCCTATACCAAACAATCTTCCCCAACCATGAAACAACAAACAAAGACCCCTCTCATCAGAGAAATAATGAAACAATGCTTGAAAGGAGTGAAATATTCCCGAAAAGCTAGCAATCCATTTCCTAGTCACTTGTTTAATGAAGAAAAAAACATATAAATAAAACCACACACAAATCTAACTTTAAACATGCATAACTCTATCTAGGTTCCTGCTTCTGAATTCTAAATCACAGATTAGATTTCAGTGAAGTTTTTTGTTTGTTTGTTTCGGTCTTTTTTTTTTTTTTTTAAATTTAAAAAGCACCAGGTAACAAAAAACTCCATCTCTAGACACTTCCTATTGAAAGAGCTGTCTTGAAGAAAAAAGTTCATTAAAAGACTTACATCTGCATTTACTCACAGGAAAAAAGTCAGGGCTCTTTTGCAGAACAAGTCCTTTTTTTTTTTTTTTTTTTAAATCGCAGATCAATTAGCAACTGACTACTTTTTTTCAAGTCCTCTTTTTACAAGAAGTGTTGCAGCCTTTTTTCCATTAGGCTGTGAAATGGCTGGAATGTGACTGAGCACTGTGTGATATACACATTAATCAAAAGACTGCTGGAGCAGAACTATGCAACTGCAGGGGAGGACCCATGGTCACAGCTTAACATGTTAGATTAGAAAAAGAAGAAAGGAAAATAGTCGCTGTTTATCTCCTTAAACAAGAAGTTATGAACAGCAAACTTAAGAAGATATAATTGGTTTTATTTTATGTCAGCACCAGGATCTTAATTCCCAAGGTTTTTATAGATCTCTAGGGTACTCTGTGCTGGTACTAGCACTCTAATGCTCCATATATTACCGGAAGCATGGGGCTAAGAAAAGTATTGTTTTATTCAAAACTATTTCTGAAAGTTTGTTTATAACATATTTGTAAAAAAAAGTTTTGTCCAAGGTATTAACAAACAAAAAATAAACAACTTTTCCTCTTAAAAGAAAAAAAATAGCTGTAGCCACAAAAGTTTTAACTAAATTAACTAGAATGAACTGTAGCAAGCAAAGTATTTTCTGCATTTTATGGAAATATACCACCGTGAAAAATCCAGTTAAATACTTATATGCACATGTTCTAGGTGCACAGAAAGCAATTTCCATAAAGACAGCTGTCTAAATCATATACTGTTTTGGTAACAAACATGACCTTTAAAACTGTTTTGATAAAGTGTCCTGTTTTATTTTAATAAATAAAATCCAATTTGTTTACTCTAACTCTGCTTTTGGCTTGTTTTTTAAGATGAAGAGATTAAAGACTTGGCAAAGATCTGCCAAATTAGACATTGGCACTTACGAAACATTTTCAAAGCAAAAAATACAGACACAATCAGGTCAATATTCTTAGTTAAAACATAGATGGATTAACACACTCTCACACACAAAAAACCCCACAAAAAAAAGCAAAACTGATATCAATATTTTCAAAAAAGACAGAATAAGGGTAGTTAAACATCTCTATAAATCACTAGCACCTGCCCAGGTTTATTTGGGGTTCTCCTAACAAAGCTTAAGAGATTTGTGAAAGCGACTAAGCACTCAGCTGGGCAGCAAAAGTGGAAAGATGGAAAGAGTCAGAAGCAGTGCAGATCAGAAATTCAGTATAACCAAACAAACTGCGAAAAATTTCACACGCTAGAAGTTATTTTTTTGGACAAAGTCACAGCCTAGCAATTTTCTTGGAGACCAAAGTTTTATATGTAAATTTTTTTAAAATCTGTTCTCTACAATTCAGGTATTCAATAAAAAAGCAGAAGTATTAATGATAATGGACTCAAATCCTCCCTATGAAATGGTATTATTTCTTAAGAGTGTGTGTGTATATATTCATAAGGCAACATCCCTAGTCTTGATATTAATCAGGGACAGCTTTCAGAATACAAAATAAAAATACTTCATTGGAAATTCGGCATTACTGTTAGATGTTGGAACAGTTAATCCAGAAACTGGAAAAAGGACCTGCTTAATAGTAGAGGAAAATTTTGGAAGAGGCCAAGTTACTGCAGAAGCACTTATATTTAAAATTATGACTCCTTATTTGATAGCACTAAGGACTGATTCTTTACAGATTGTATAGATTAAGAGATCAGAGCACTTCATTAGAACAATTTATTTTTTTTTTAAAGTTTGCAACAAGTCAACATTACAGTTAAGTACAACTGAAAGCACCATTCTTAACAGGAGTGCTAAATTACTATAAATCCTCTCTTCTCTCTACCTGGTCCAAATTGTTACTATAATTCTGTCTGGCAAGGAAATCATGGTAGTATGTGTGTACGCCTGTCAATAGTATGTCATGACATGATGGAAATAGATGCCTATGAAGCTCTAATTCAGCTTCCTGGTGCATATATGGATATATCATGATTTAGTCTAAATCTCCTAAAGTTCCCTGCCTTCCTGCTCAAAGAACAGACCATATTCACTCAGTAAGCTAGTCAATACTTCTCTTCTATGCACATACTTCTAAGCCTTATTTACTGCAATTCGGAGTAGAGATACAACATTAATTTTCTGATTTTTATGACACCTGAACACTGAGGGGAATAGCTTTAGTTGAATCATGCAATATATGTGTGTTTTAACAGAAACATGCTGACAGCAGAACAATGACAAGACCCAAACTTCAGTTCCAAAAGTGAAGAGAAGTTTGTCCTTGTGGACAAAAATCATCTAATAATTATCCTTCGAGATGCACCTTATACCATATATTGCTATTTCCTCATTTACCTTTCTCCACATACACACCTCTTGTCTCCAGTGTTTGGTGTTTTCCTTTTTACATCAAGTATTCACACAATCCTAGCTTCCATTCACACCAATTTTCACCCTTCTCTTCTTGCTGCACAAAACCCAGTTTCTTCCTTCCAGCTTTTCACAAATACTGTCTTTGTGACGATCTCTCAGCTTCCCCCACAACCTGTTCCCATTTTATCCTCACACCGAAAGACTTTCAAAATAGCCTTTTGTCATCACAAGTAATTTCTCCACCACTGTCTCTCCTGTTCAAACAGCTTCAGTCTACTCCAGCTACTTACTGGTTCTCAAGCTTGTCAGATCCATATTTGTTACTCATTTCTCATTCCTGCCACATTCCATGCCTACTTACTTTGTCCATTGGTTTTCACCTAGCCTTCCCTCCAAGCACCCCTGGCACAAAACCTAGCCTCAGCTTTCAAATTCCAAGTCACTCTCTCTCCTCCCTTCTGTAGTTCCAGTTTCCTATTCCTCCTGTAATCAGTCTTCAGAGCTTTTAGCCAATGTGGCTAAAAGCAAGTCCCAACAGAAGTCACTTCTATTGTTTGACATCAGTCTTTGTATCTTTTGCTTTGTGTTCCCTCTGAGAAGATAATTTCACAGTCAAATATCTACACAGTACAGAATCTCTACAAAGAGATCTCTTGGGCAGAAGCTGACAAGCTCTGCACTAAAACAAGGTGCACCTGCTTTGTTTGTAACTGAGCCTGCTTTTAGGAGATTGGACAGAATGACTTCCTGATGACCCTTTCAGCCTGAATTTTCCTAAAGAGGTATTTGTACAATAAGGATTACCAGAAATTATGGAATAGAGATATGTCTTTAGCAGAAATATTGCTTGGGTATGCAAATACTAAAGATGAAGGGAAAAAAACAAACCAAAGAAACCCAAAAGTTAGCTATTTTTCACTCTGTGTTCTCAACTACCAGCCAATAGGAAAGACTCACAAGAATCATTAGTGCAGCCCCCAAAAAGGGCACCTTTTTAAACAGTCTCTCTCATAGCAGGTATAAATTTGGAAATCTGAACTTAACTCCTAGAAATTCAGAATATATTTCTTCAAAAATTACTAACATTACATTTCCATCAATGTCTAAATACCAAGGTAAGAAAATTTTCACTATCATCATCAATACTTAGAGAAAATGTAAATTATATTAGGTGACAATTGACAATACAAGACAGAGAAAAAGAAAACAACACCAGCATGCTTCTCTTTAAACTATTAAAAACTCCCGTGTTATGATTTTGAATGATAAAAACTGTTTAATCACTGCTTATTCTGGTCCATGCTTCACCAAACATAGTAAAATTCAGTATTACTTGCATGGTTTTCCCAGCGTAAAGAAGGTGGGGACATCCATTGAATTCATTTGTTACCTATAGAACACTGAACTGTTGCTCAAACAAACCACTTCTGAAAAGCCACTCGCTAAGGCACATAGCCTGATGCTTGACTAAATAAATAAAAAACACCAAATCAACACAAATCCAAAGGACCAGAAGACTTTAAATCTGTATAGGGAAAAAACCCAGCTAAATTAGGTTTACAATGCACTAAAAGAACATAAATATCAACTAAGTATTTTCTCCATTAGTCCATGCATTGCATTTTACCTACCTACTGTCTTCACAGTATGGTGAGGACTCTCCAAAACAATTGCTTCCTCTGTGTCAAATATCGGATTATCTATTCCAGTTTTAGGAGGAATTTGTGCTAGTTTCTTTAGCCTCATGGAAGCAGTGAGGTCCAGTTCTTGTTTCTTTCCTTCTTCTTCCCGTCTGCGCCTTATGTCCTCCTGCTGCTGACGGATTCGCTCGAGTTGAGCGCTCCGCCGCATCGGCATCATCCTGGAGCCCAAATCCCCTGGGCAATCAACAGCCATTTCTCTGTGCTTCTGAGGTTCCTCAGGAGATGCAAGATCCACATTTTTTGCTTCACTGTCAGAATCCTCTGTGATATGTCCATTCATATGAGAAGTTGTCATGGTTATTTGTAATTATGCTTATTCTCTTCAAACAGAAATGCTGCTATTAGGCCAGTTTTTGTTATGATGTTGTGTAAAATCCATTATAACTTCAAAAATATTTCCCTTCCATCACAGGACAGTTGAAGAAACATCCAGGAAGAAAATCTAATGAAAGATATTCAGAATAAGTTAGTGAAAAACTGCGTAAGAAAACACCTAAGACAATTTACCAGGTCCCCAGGTATCACAACAATGGAACTTTTCCACACATTTACATAGTGCTGCTTCCCCTACTAAAGAAGCCTCACCAATCTTTTTGACACATTTTAGTAAACTTCAGGTGCCAGTGTTAGAAAAGGAGTACTGTTCAAACTAATACTAAAGTATCTTACATTTCCCAATCAAAGCAGTGGAGATTCTGTACGTAACACATCTAATTGCAAACCAGCAGTTTTCTGAAAGTTCCCATTCAGTTTTATTTTATCTTTATGTTCTTAAAAATTCCAACACAAACCATGTATATGACCCTACAAACACTAAATTTAAGTTGCTATAAACAACACATTCAAAAGAAGCTTAGTAAGTTAAACACAACATATTTGCATTTATTGTTCATAAATTGAGGCACTTTCACATAAACATTATTTCTTAGGTTCAGAGAAGACAAGACTTGCGTAGAGTTCTCCCAAAAACCACTAGTTAAAGCATTCTTGAGCTGCACTTTTACAATTCCAAGTAGGCATAAAGTCCTAGGATAAGGGTTGGATGCTTCTGGTTAGCCTTTACTCTTAATATTTCCTATAAGCACAAGAGTAAAAACCCTTGTGTGGACATACAGATGTATAGATTTGACAGAGAACAATAATTAATTTCCACAGTCAAGTAGTGACATTCCACTATACTCTTTACACGTTCATCTGGTTTCTCATTTCTGATGATTCAGGAATATAAATATATCCACTCAGCTCTTAAGCACAATACATATAACAATGTGTTTTAGACCACATTGTCTTTCTGTATCACAAAGCCAATGATATGTTATTCTCATTATGTCCAATTAAAAGGTCATAAAATCAATAGTTCTGGATAGTACTATCAATACACTTAATTTTTCAAGTTCCTTTCGTTTTATTTTTTAGTTTATTGAAAGGGAATACCACAAAATAGCTCAAGGTTTCATTATGCACTGGAAGCACCAAGAAAAAAAACAACAAAAAAAACCAAACAACCCAAAAAAAACCCCAATCAAACAAAAAAAACCAACCTGCCCCCTTGCGTAAAACTTCCTTAAATCAAATGTTTGTGTCTGGAGGAGGAAGGGAAACATGCTTATGTTGTAATTAAGTTGAAAATTAAATATCAATAGTACTGTTTTGGAGGAGCAGCAATAGAAACTCCTACACAATTTTCCACCAGCTTGCAATTCTATCTAAGTACAGCTTTTCATTTTCATTAGTAGTACAGCTACATACAGCAACACCAAACCCATTTTCTTTACTTGTTAGTTATCTGGTAGACTACTACCAGTTATTATTATGATCTTTCAACAAGTCAATATTAAAGCATTTCTATGGTAGTAAAAATATTTTTTGCCTCTACAGGATACTTAATTGTACAGCATTTATATATAAAAATTATTTCAATGATCAACACTCCCACATTCAGAAAAAATTCAGGCAAAAAAAAAAAAAGCCCATCTAAAGCTGCACAGTAGTGGGGCTAACACTGCAAGTACCACACAACTATTTGGTGCCTATAAATCATTCAGTCATTGCCCTACTTTAAAAGAACAGATTTTTCAAAGAAAAAAGTCACAAAATTCACATTCAGAGAGGATTATATAAATTATCATATAAAAAAAATAGTCTCTGACATTCCGAGAAAGGCAGATAACAATTTAGCAAAATGATCCTCAGAAAGCCACATTTCCCCTTCTGTAAAGGCAACTTCACTGTAGAGAAACATCAAATCCCTAAAAGGGAAGTTTTATTGGCTACAATAAAATTGCAAAGAGCACTAATTTTATTGTGGGTGGTAGATAATTCAAATTCTCTTTCATTCACATTGTACTGGCCATAGCTTGTCTGAAGACTGAACCTTTTGAAAGTTACATTCGTCTTTTTCCAACTCTGACAAGCTGAAAGAAAACTCACATTCCACAGCCCACAAGGTACAACTAACAGGTGTTGAAACAATTGGAGGGAATAATACCCACTTACTCAGCACTAAAGAAATCAAACCCACTATCTGAGGATATGCAAGAAGTAAAAATGCAACTTTAAAGATAACATCATAACATCCCATCAGGTGTAAACTAAATAACATCACTCACTTAAGATAAAGAATCTACACAGCAGAAAAGGAAGTCGCTGGCCAATATTTAATAACTAATCAAGAATATTTAAGGTGGGATTAGCTACATTTCCTCCATCAAATTTAAAAGTGCTAGCTACTTAAGACACAGTATCCTTCAAGTTGTCAGAAAAAGGGCACAACAAAACCCCATCTATCTGTATACAGAATAAGGAGGTTTTAAATCTCTTCAGTTTAGTATTAAGCACTGATGACGAGAGAAACAAAACTATAGTCTGCGGTAAATTTAGTAATAGGCAACCATTAGTAACATTGCTTACATTTTCAGTGTAAGTTCCGTGCAAGATGAAAAGGACATAAGACATTCTTGGAACACAGTAACTGAGACATGTAAGTGGCCTGTGATACTAGATCTTAAATACTGAAAGTGAGCAGCTGAGTTAAGTCAGTTAAAGAAACAAAAGTTACGGAAAATAAGAGTTCTCCTGGAGTTACACTTTGACAGCAATATTCAGAAAACTGGCATCAACATTCAAAAGACTTTTAGGATAATTTTAAATAGAAAGTATTTTCAATATCCCAGAAAGTTAGATGTCCGTGAAGCAAGCAACAAACAGTACAAAGTAATCACACTCAGATAACACAAAAACTGATACAAAATATTATCAGGCAGCCTAGAATTTGACATTACCGAAATACCAGACCAACTCCACAAAAACCCAACCCCCCAGATATAACTAGTTGGTAATCCATAAAAGCATAAGCATCCAGTTGGAATGCTGGAACGGTTTCCTTTAATCAAAGAACTTCTGACAACCAGTGACCCCTTCCAAACCTAAGCCCACTGTTCTTTCTGCTGTCTCAAGTCTGCTTCAGACATCACAAATCCACATATCCAACAGTTTTGGAAAAATTCTGCTGCCCAGTTGCAACAAATTAAATAAGCACGTGAAGAAAAAAATGCAGATCAGCTCTGATATGCAATGGTCCTAAGGCATTTAAAATGTAAAATAGGACACAAAAAAAATGTTAACGAAGTCCTCAAATTAAAGTATTGTGTAGCTGAGGTTAAAAATAAGACTGAGCTTGAGGAAGCATCAGGAACTGAAAATTTTATTTTAACCAATAAGTATGGCATCAAAAGCCTTACTTCTAATATTTCCATTTTTGCCCTACAGAGAAGGGTTTGTATAAACTGCTAACATAAGGACAGCTATTGAGAACAAGCTTTTCAGTCACCCCAATCACCATCATTTATCACAAAAGAATTTCACTGTCAAGTAACTATGAACAGCAAACAAACCATATTTCTGGTGCAAGTTCAAAACAGCAAAACTGAAGAAAAAAAAACCCACAACTATAATCTTGATAACTATACTTACTATTCTCAAAAATACTATATTTTACAAATCATGCATCATTCTTTGTACTGGCCCATATTAATGACATCATCTTTTCCATCATCTCTTCAACCACCCTGAATACACTGAACAAAGTATAGAACCCAAAAGCTCTGTCAAAGAGTAAACATACATAAATGCAATCATCTTGGTGTGCAAGACAGATGCTGGTACAAAATACATACTGACAGGACAGAAACAGAAGTGCTGTAAGGTGGTTGAAGTTTTCCCTTGCTTCCTGGGGACTGTGGCTGGTGTGCATGGCAATCCTAATTGCTTTAACAACTAAATTCTGTAGGGCAAAATTAAATTTGTTTTGCTTCAGCAACTTCCAAAGAGGAAAAATGACATTTTCTGGAGGCTGAGGTTTTGCATTACATTTCGGTGGCGTTTAAAATTCTTTCAGTGCTAGGACTATGATTACACTTGATAGTTCCCTTTTTAAAATTCATTAAAGCTGCAAATTCTGAGTGACTGCAAGGGAGTTCAGTGCTTACCTCCAACTGCATTTCATTAGTTTTGGCACAGTTGAGAGTATAAAAGCCCAACCTACATCTATGGTTATATTATTAACACAAGAAATACATATTTAACATCAGACACAGTGCAAAGGATCTATCATCAGCTGAAAGCTATCTATTATGACAGACACAGCATATTAAAATATTCATTAAAAACAACTGGAAGAGGAATTCTAGGCTGCTGAAATGATTTAAAAGTTTAATTAAAATCACATACAAGATGCTTCCTCATACCTGAATTACTAACAAAATGTGAGCATAAAATGATGCTAGAGACCTCTACCGTGTATTATTAATGACTCACATAATGGTGGTCTTCTGGTATTTTTACTCAGTACTTCAGATTTCTAAGCAAGCAAGACTTAAGTAATAAAAATCACAGAGTAACAAAGTAATTATAATAATAATAAATAGAAGTAGACACATCAGTAATTCCACAAATGGCAGCTCACTATAGTGGAAAAAAAAAAAAATTTCCTAGCTTTCCCTGCATCATCTCCCAAGCTTCACTTGTTTCTTCAACAGTATTTCAGTGAACTTGCAAAATTAAGAGACTTGGGAGCCAATTATCACTACTTGATGAGAGTTAAAGATTGGAGTTTATGGTAGAAAATACTTCAGTTATCTCCTGTAGAGCTTAATAGTACCTGAAATACAAGGTACAGACTGAAGCAGCCTGATTTTTTCAACAACAAGCAGAAGTTACAAAACCCATGACAACTTCATACTATTTTTCTTAATTAAAAAAAATAAATCTGTAATAGAAAATAAAAAGAGACTTCTCTTTCCACTAACACTGCCGCACATTAAAGACTGTGACTTCTGTATGGTTTGTTAGTGATTTTTTAGTCTACAATATTTTATACGATTTCCTCTTACTAGATGCTCTATCATAGTCTTGGTATCGGAAGAAAACTCTTCTTTTAATATCCAGCTGACTCTTATTTCTAAGAATTTCAGACCAGAGTTCATTATAAAACCTGTCAAGCACAGTAACTCAGTTCAAGATGTGTATTTCAAAGGGCTTTCAGACATACCAAGTGGTTTTAACATTCCATGCTCACTTAAATGTGCAAGATACCTGGTTCAACAGCAAAAGGAATAAACTCTCTAAAGGAAAGTAAGTTTCATTGTGCCTTCTAAGTTACATTTGTACAAGTGCAGCAACAAAGTTAACTTGCAACCTTAAAGCACAGGGAAACTGATGAAACTGAAAATTCAGATTCTGAGGTTAGATTCCACTTTCATAAAGTGTATAAGCAAATTGGTTAACTTGCAACCATGGGAAATTGTAAGCACATTTTTGAATTGCATTGGTATTACATTTAAGAACTGTTGTCTATTTAAGACATATATTATTACTTTTACAGACTGACATTATTAGGCTTGTTTATGTGTTGATGCAGTGGCAACAACCAAAAACCTCCCAATCAAGAACCGGCCGGTCTACACTATCCACTTCAAAAGATACAGGGCTACTACTATGTACAGAACAGATATGAACAAAGTGTAATCCATTAAAAACATGGAGAGTACATCATGTCAATCACCAGCCACAACTCGGACCTCTCTTCAGCAACTGCAGCTTGGCAATAGAACATATGCAACATACCTTTGCAATTTCTGTGCACATACTATATGAAATTATGACACACATGGAGTATATATATCTCTCTCTCTCTCTCTCATCATTTCATTGTGTATTTGTACATGACAAACAAGAGTGGATTTTAACCTGTTTCACTGCAGAAGCATAAATCATTCTCTCGGGTACACTGAAAGTTTCATATAAATATTCAGTGTAATATAGCACACTATTCTTGTTTCAGTTACTGTTGTAACTTTTAGTCACATCAGACTAGTAGATCTATTTCTAAGAGAGGCCACATTTAATTACCCAATGTGACAGACAATGGCATTTGGATAAACAATTCTTGCTGCCTCAAAATTAAACGCAGAAATGCAAGATTTCAGTTGTTATCACTAACCAAAGTACTACTTCTTCATTGCCAAACATCTGAGCCAGCAGCAGTGGGCCTTCGCTCACGGGGCCCGGGGAGAGGAGGTTTCCATCTGCCAGCCCCCAACACGAGTGATTACTCATACGCAGAGGCGAAGAAACCCTCTTCGTGAATCCCACGAAGCCCGGGCAGCGGATGGCTAATACCGCTCGGTACAGGGCAGCTGCCCGGCCAGCAAGGCCTCTGAAGTGCTGCACTTGATCTGTTCTATTTCCAGCAATCCTTAGAAAACACACAGCCTCAGTGAGTCAGGTGAGTGAAATCAGCCGAAGAGACACGTAGGATGCACCACAGTAGATTACTTCTGATAATATATTTTAGCTCCTAGATCTAATAGAATTAGAATACCCTTAGAATAGGCATGATCTAGAACAAGATTAACAAACATGATCTTAGAATAAACTTTAAGAAATTGAACAGAACAACACGGAAGTCGTACAAAGAGGGAGCAACACTTAAATCTTACTGAAATTCTTACCAGTCTCTGTGCAAAACACATGCTGCTTGCTCTGTTAGCAGCAATCCTCCTTGATTAGTATCTCAATACTGAGCTGTTTTAATCAGTTAAAAGTGATAGCAGAGGTCAAGCAGAACCACTGAAGCCTTCTGTAGCCTTAAATCTGACTTTCCATTGTAGTAGAAATGTTTTTTTCTCGTTTAAGTAATTAAAATGCTTCCAAAATTGACCGATTTAAAAAAACTGTTGAAAACATTAAGGATAAACATCTTTTTTTATAGGTCACAATTCCCTTTGTTTTAAATATACACTACACATCAGCACTGTTTAATTTCCAGTTATTAGACCAAATGAAAAACAGACATAAGGGGGAATAAATTTTCATCTGGAGTAATCACAGACGTATTGGGGAGAGGGAGTCACAACAGAAACAAATCAGAGAAGGCTTCAAGAAGCTTACTGCTAAAAATCACATCTAGATAGAAAAGAGTAAGACTTTTGTCAAGGTCATTTAAGCACATTTTTAAATTCAGTAACGTAGTATTTCACTCTTGTCTCTATTTTGTCATCTGTTATCGTCAATAAAGCTCTGACATAGTCCGATGCCTTTTGAACACTTACGAGCAACTCCCAGTGCTGACAAGACCCGAATTGTACTGCAGGATGCAGAGCACGGCAGAGGGCAGTGTCTGCGACAATTAATGAAAACCTGACAAAAAAGAAACACGTTCGGTTTCAAAATGCAGCCCACAGAAACAGCCAGAGCTACGGCTCATTAAATGGTCTGACACCCACATCACCCCAAGCCACCACTTGGATTTACTACCCTAGCATGCCACTATGGCTTAGATTAATACGCTACAACTATGCATACATTTGAATACCCAGCTCTAATCAATTCTTTAGCATCAACGCTCCCTGCGACAAGAAACATTTTATTATATACATAGATATAAGTGGATAGAATATGTGTCTACGGGCTGCAATGAAAAGGCGATAGAACAGCAAAAGAAGAAAAATAATCATCTTAATTTAGCAGTTATTCCAAACGTTTAGAAACCTTCAAGCATAACAAATGAAGAGTAAAGAAATTCCTAGAATTCCAGGGATTGTTAACAGATCTCACAGGACAGCCAGAAGCACGATAACAAGACAGTCCTTTCTTATCACCTATTCACAGACAGTTAAGACTTCAGATTTCATTGTCTTAAAGATAAACATGCCTGTCCTTGTTTTAAACACTGGTCATATTCTCTGTGCAGTTAAAATAGTGCTGCTATTTTACTTCGCTAATAAGATTCCTCCACCCCCTTCAAATTGTATCCTTTCTGGCTTGGACTCTTACAACCTGGTCTCATTTTAATACCTGCATTTTTTCAGCGTGTTGCTTTTTCTGTTAGTGCCTGCCATAGCTTCACTACGTAAAACATAGTATTAATAGTAAATGTTCATGACTACTAGTATGCAAATGACACTTCCATTTCAAAGAGAAGACTGAACCAAAACTACTAATTAACCCCAAATTAAACTGAGGATATGATGTTCCACAATTTACATCTCATCTAACATTTAAATGCATACAAAACGGCATTAGTTTAGTCCTCCACAGCACGCTGTTCTTAAGCCGTATTTACAATAACCCGAGGAAAGAGAAATTTCTGTCTTATGTTTTTAATATTCTGAATCCAATAAACACATTTAGAAACATCATCTAAAGAAAAGGGGAAGACAGATATTCCTCGCACGCTTTAATCCAAAAATGCTGAAACATTAGCTAATTCCACAGTCTTCAAAAAGGCTATGTATAGAGACCAAATTTAAAATTAAAATTTCAAATTTATATGACTGAACTATAGGCTTTGTAAGATCAAATAGCAGTCTTACAGCATTATGTAACGGGGACGCACATGCTAGCCTCTTCTATGTGGCCTTCCTTCTTGGGCTCTCTCTTCAAATCTTATTTTGCAGTATTATTACTTTGCTGTCACCCAATTAGATTTTAAAAATTATTTTCATTATTATTATTGTCTTAGTGATTTAACCTGCTTAGCTCTGTCACTATATTACTTGTAGGTGTAGGGTGGGAAAGGGGAAATGGATCTTCTGATTTATTTTTCTGGCCAGAAAAATGAGTTGACACTTCTGAAGAATAAAATTCTGCAATACAGAACATGGAACAAAACTGTATTTTTTATGATCTTTGTGCTTTATAGAATCAAGAGTCACACACCACAAACTCAGAATAACCATCTTTCATTTGAGTTCTTCTCTCAAGGAAGAAGAAAAAAAACCAAAACAAACCCCAAACAAACAAAACTCCAGAAACAAACAAAAGAAACAAAAAAAAACCCCAAAACCAACAAAAAAACCCCCCAAAACAACAACAACACCACCACCCAAACCCAAACAAACAAACAACAAAACAAAACACAAACCCGCAAATTATTTTAGACACTCAGGTCTCTAATGTCACAAATTTTTAATTCCTAAACTCATCTAAGATTGTGGTGACTGTTCCACTGAGCAAATCCCTAAAAAACTGCTGCGTAATTTTTAGACATTTCCTTCCGAATGATTTTCACTTCATGAGCATAATTCCCTAAGGTTTTCTCTTTCTAATTAACATCGTCTGTAGATGCTTTTTCTGGAGGACACTGTAAGGAAGGCACACCCAGCCATGCACTGTACATCAGTTTTTTCTACTATACCCAATTCAGTGTTACCACTGTGCTGAGATGTCCTGGTAGACAAAGACAACAGAAGCCCTTGCTACTACAGAAGAAACCATCCTTAAGCAGGATAAACGCAATGGATAGCTACAGCAAATATACCCCAAAGAAATAATCAGCAATAGTTGGAGTTTGCAGAGAAGACTTACGCTCAAGTAAATTCGTGCCCATGAAATCTGCTAGAAAGTTTCTTACTCCCAAGACCAGCAGCAAAGCCAGAACTTGAAACTTTGCAGACTGAAACAACCATTTGGAATTCCCAGTGTTGTCATTTGCAGACAGTTTCAGTAATTTCTCAGTGGAATCGCAGAATTCATACATTTGTGCACAAATAACTCCCCAACTGCTAGCACAGAACAAAGCTGACTAGGTTTTCAAGTGTGCCCTACTTTTGGATCCTTGCAAACAGAGATTCCATAGTTCATGAATTTATGACTAGAACCAGAAGAGACTGACTGTCAGCATGATTCCTTGGACTGTTAAGCTGGGCTAGTTCGTTGCTGCCAAAGATTGTGGCCTCATAACTCTTTCCTCTTGACTGCTTCCTTATCCTCTCTCTTTTTGGGTTATACAGCCAGTACCTTCCCTGGTAGCTTTAATGATTGTCAAATCTCTCTGTGAGTCACTTTAATTCAACAAGATTGTATAATGTTACAAAATAGTTTTGTTTGGTTGGCTTTGGTCAAAGCGGCATGCTAAAACAGCTCACGATAATCTGAAAGGTGACAGGACTGGCACAAAGGGTAGGAGCAAGTGGTTGAGACCAGACAGGTAAAGAGGTGAGGACAGAAACATGCAGAAACTCTCTCCCCCAGACACTGGCAGCAGAGCAGCAACTCCAATGGAACCTTACCTCTCAGAACCATATTCTGTGAATTCATCCTCTTTCCCTGAAAAAAAACCCAAAACAAACCAAAAAGCAAACCAACCAAACAAAAAACCCCAAACAAACAAGAAATCTAATCAACAGCTACTACTTTTGAAAGTGTTTTTCATCCTAAAAACCTCCAAGCAAAACCCACAAAAAAAAAAAACCCCACCCACAAAACCCACAATCAAACACCTACAACCACCTGCATCTCTTCCTGATGGTGTAAACAGGACAGTTTAAAAAAAACCTATTGGTTTCTCTTAAAAGGCCTAACCTGGGACACTGTGAGTGCAAAAGACCACAAAACTTGCATTTATCTTTGAGCATATTTCTTCCCCAACAGAAAAGGTAAATTTAACATGCATGTCTTAAGCATTAGTAAAGGCGGTCCTACTGTAAAGTCTGAACGTCTCTGCACATTCATTACTTGAAGATACTCAAGTAGTATTGTCACCCTATTATCTTTCTATAACTAGTACAAATACAGTAGATGAGAATCCATGACTCTGAAACAAAAGTGTCTGTCTTTCTTTTTTCTTACTTTCCTTCCTTTTCCTTTTCTTTCTCTCCTCTCCTCTCCCTTCCTCCCCAGTGGACAGCAATAACAGAGATAAATCTTAATTTTCTGAGTCATTGCAGCAGAAGGCAAAACTGGTGCACCGACTGGTCAAGCACTAACGGAAGTAAAAGTACTACCATCACAGGCATACATATACCTATAGAATGGAATTTACATCTGGGAAAAGCATCTGGAAATGGATGAAAATTACAAATCACTTATTTCAAACCTACCCAATATTTATCATGGAGATCCATTAAGCTTACAGGAGCAATGCCAGCCATGACTGAAGAACTCATACTGATTCCTTGGTCACACTATAGGCCATGAGGAGGATAACTTTATGTGAAATATTACCAAAGTTTCACTACGGGATGTGAAAAATCAAATGCTTTGTAAATAACCTACATTGCTAGACTTCATAATAAAAATGCATGAGAAAGCTTCACAAAGGCTATAAAGACACAACATTTGAGGCTTTCTGTACTTCCTAAAAACAGTCTGTGTCTCTCTCTCTCTCTCTATTAAATGTAAGTGGACTCTTGGGCCTAATGTTAGCAATCAGTTACACAAGATAAAACCCTGACATGCACATGCTCAATTCTGTAAATTGAATTCTAGAACATGGGCACTGCGGCTGCAGAGCTCTTTCACAGCTCAACTCTTATGCTAAATCAAAGAAAGTACGTTCAGTTTCTGAAGCCTTGTTAAAAGCAGATGTTCTTTTTATTAAAACACTAGAAAATTGTGATAATCTCACAGAAATGTAAGACTCTACTATGTGAAGAGAGAAACTTATTTTGTACCTAGTGGTGCAATAATTCTCTCCAGTAAACCATGTGATCACTTGAGCTGTTCAACTAAGGTATTAAACATCACGACACAAGACAGGGAAAAACACTGGTAAGATAAGTGATGCAAGTCCCTTCACAGAACTACCAAATCACACTAAGGAACAAGGATTCAACACCTAGGAAGGTGGAATTCAGTAGGAAAGTCTATTTGCCCAAGATCACAGAGTGAATCTTCTAGTGCAATGAATTTTCAACACAGCATTTAAGCCTGAGGAAATATTTCCTCTCAATTCTTACACTAATCAAGCTGAAGATGACTCTGAAACAGTAGTGGTAAAAACAACCTTTTCCTTCTTTGGTAGTACCTTTAAGGCCTTCTTCACTTCTCTGAGAGTTAAAAGCTGAACACTAAATTTTTGCTTCTTATAAAAAAAAAAGAACATCTCAGACATCTTGTATACTCTGTGCTGGTGAAATGGATAAACAGTGAACACATACTTCATATTTGCTTGTATTAAGTACACAATTACTCTTAAAAAAACAAACAAAAAACCCCAAAACACACCACTACCAACAACAAAAAACCAAAACCAAACCCCAAACAAATAAAAAACCCCACTAATGTGAATTTTGCCCCATCATTAGAACCTTGTGAAGTGTCTGATAACTAGAACTAGTTCCATAAACTTGTATTACCTACTAAAGAAAATTGAAACAGAAATAGAACACGGAACTCACAATCCAGGAACAGCCAATCTTCCTAGTTTTCTGTACAAGTTTAAAATTCACTACTTCGTCCCACTTTACCTTCCATGTGTATTTTTTACTCTTATAAAACCTGAAACAAGTTTCTCAATAGTAAAGTAGAAAAGAGATCTGGACATACTTCTACCTGCTATGACTGTGAATAAAAAATAAATCAAAATCAAATCGATGCAAGTTAATGAAACTTGTGTATAGCAACAGAGTCTTCCTCCTGGTGCTGATGTCATATCTCAGCAATTCAGGTATTTTGTAATGAGAAAGGGGAAGAGAGGAAGAACACTTTCAACAGCTGAATGCAGGACACTTTTGCATTTCATCTCTCAGTGGACTAAATTGTATAAGTATTATACAAAAGGGCACTGAACATTAAGAATGCATTCAAAAAAGTTATTGAGCAATACTTAGAAGACTCAATCACATGCCCAACCCCTTAAACAAATACCTAAAGATTAGGTTTGTACAAGTTCTACATACCAGTGATGTAAGCATGTTTCTATGCATTACACCAATGGAGCTGATACATCTCTTTAAAGAAAATGTCACAACACTTCATTGTCCTAGTATTTAGAACTCAGTCATCAGGTACTCCTGAACTGGAAATTAAGAACTGTCTCTCAAAATAATCCCAATGACATAAACTTTAAACAGTGCCATTAGTAGTCACTTTGGATAGCTGTGTCTTCACTAATCATTGTTTAGTTTAATTCCAAAAGAACCACGGTATTGACCCTAGAAGTTTGAGCTTCATAGGGACACTCTGATGCCATCCAACTGAAGATAAACTCTTATTAATAAAATTCAAAACCCTAGAGCCAAACTTCCCGTAATTAAACTTATCTAAGAACATAGAGTACATACTTGGCAGTTCTACTTTGGGTTACAGAATAAAGCCCTCAGTAAATTAGCCTTTAACAGTTTTAATATACTAATCCTTGGAATAAAAAGAACTGTAACACTCTGGGCACAAGGTATTTCTTCAATTCAGATTTACGTAACTGTAAAAATATGGACTTTTGAGTGGAAATATTACTCTGTAAAACCTTCAGCAAAATGATGAGCCTGGATGCTGCCCTCCTGCAGAGACCACACAGACAGGTGGTCTCCTCTAGAGATGGAGACAAATCAGTAACCTAAAACCAGTTTTACATATAAGCCTGCACTGGTAACACACTATAATACTGAAGCATTCTGGAGAACAGCATTACAATCATAAAGTTATCCCAGCAAAATGTGCCAGAAATACTGGCATTCACCATCAAGTACAGCTTGAAATATTCTCTTTAGCCCCCAAACTGGCAGCTGCATTGCACTGCAAAACCAGGTATCAAGACTTCAACTGCTGTTCCACAGCCCACCACCAGAACTGATGTACAGTAGGAATGCTAGTGAGGAAGGATCTTGTTTTGCCCTGAGAAAAGCCAGAGAAGGAAATGAAATGCAGGGGAGGAAAAAGGGGAGAGTCTAAAACTAAGTGATGTGGAGAGAAGCTCGTAAATGGAGAAAACAGAGCAATTTTTCATTCAAGCAATAATCAAAAGAACAGCAAAGTTAAATACTACTCTAAATTCCCTGCTTGTATAAAAAGCAGAATCCAGTGTCAAAGGGCAAGGCTACAATGACAGAACAGACAGCAAGAGCACTAACTGGATATGGGGCTCGGTGCCAACATCAGCATTTCTAAATGCTGCTTGGGAAGCTGCAACTCTCTTCACCTGAAGATTTTCATATCAAAGAGGTCAGCCAAATAGTAACAGTAAAGAGTGAAAGCTGTGGTTCAGTGGAAGAAAGAAACAGTTTCCTCTGTAAGACATAGGGATGGAAAGAAAGAGTGTTTTCTCAGATTCCAGTCTAAGAAATGTGATGAAAGTAAAAAATTATGTAAGTAGAAATTATAATAATTTACTTTAGTGCACCTACCTTGTAAGCAACAGAAAAAAGCAGCAAATTTTGCAGACAAGACTCCAAATATCACTATGAAGCCTCAGAGCCATTACAAAGAGCACAACACTCTTACATAATTTTCACTGCAGTCACCCTAAGGAACAGTCAAGTTTACAGAAGTAGTAGTTTCAGTTAAGAAACTTCATCTGGACCCTAACCAACACAGCTCTAGCATCTCACAGGCAGCAAGAACTCTAGTTACTATATATGTGTGCTTCATCACCGCAAAGGATGAAAACACTTGGTCCTTCTCTTGCCTAGCAAATTGAGGAGACTTGACCAGCTGAAATGGAAAACTAGTTTTCCTAAACATACTTTTTCAAGATTTCACAGCAGCAAATTGTCACAATGCACCAGAGCACCACACCTGAAGAGCTTCAGAATGCAACAGTACACACCACCCATACCTCAGACGTACCTCAACACGTACATATATCCATGTTTCAGAACAATCTCAAGTTACAGCCTCTACTTCTTCCTACCAGCTTTCCCACTTGAGCTTAGGATACAATTCTGCAAAATGGAGACATTCCTCACCTTATTCCAAACCCTTTTATTTACTTATTTCACATGGGCTTTGGCATCATTAGAGCTCTCCATGAGCTAGTTTAGTGCAATAAAATGGCAGAAAACAAACCCTGGAGAAAGATACCTTCCATTCTCAGCAGCAAAAAGCTGTGATGTGAGATCATCCACACATAAAACAGTGGTTTCTTGTCATCACCAAAATGATTGCAATTTTTGATGAGTTACAGATTTTTAAAAGCTAAATTGTTACCAACTCTTATTGTGTATAGAAGATCCAGTTTATATGTAAAAAGAGAACAAAACAACAAAACCAGGCAAAACGTGCACATCAAAATTCGATGTGCTCATGTGTGAACACAAAGAACAAAGAGAATCCAAAACCTCTCCAGAACAAAAATAAAACAGTTGATAGAAGTTAGTACTTTTACTTCAAGATTTTATTAAGGACAGTGCACGAAAGGATCCAGATAACATTTTAGTCAAGCCATCACAGAGCTGCCATAGCAGCTAAGTAGTATTGTTAGGGCAATGCTGCTGGCTCCCTCCATTCCCTAGCTCTAGGGGAGGGGTATCTCAGAATGTCTCAACAGGTTTGGTTTTTTTCAACCAGTAATTTATTTTTTTTACCACAGGACTGAGCGAGTATAATCAACAGGCATGACATGACTGCAAGCCAATTAGAAACGGTTTTCTAGCACAATTTTCAAAGTACCACTCAGTAGAATAGCTGAAACAAAATACATTTTAAAACTGTAATAAAAACCTTTGGCAACATTCCCAGTGAGCAGTAAAAAACTGGGAAACTTTACATAGTAGCAAAGCCCACATAGGAGTTTAGAGGACATAACAGAGACAAAAAAAGAAAAAAAAATCAAAAAACTTTAACTGAGAATTGAAACATCACATTCTAGAACAGCAAAAATCAGGTTTGGAAATATTTTTATTTTGTCATAGTAAGAAAGTTCAAAAAGTAACATCAGATGCTGCAGTCATGTATTTTCCATTTGTCAGATATACTAAAGCAAGTCTTCATGGCTTAGAGTTCCTCTACACATAGAGATCGAGAGGGTAGCAAAGATACAAAGCAGTATTAATTTTCTAAAAAGCCCAACAGGTTGGCACAACTTTCAACTCCACTGTGAACAGCACCGGCACCTTTCTTGAAAGCAGCTCCTCTGATGATTGTACTAATGCCTTACAGATAGAGGATTTTCATTAGCAGCTCTTCACACTACTTTCTTTGCCACCACCCCTCTGAGCACCCCTTACATGCACTCCCTTTGATGGCAAGGGAAAAAAAACAGGCAAAAAACCCCAAGGTTCCAAGATGCCTTCTAAATTTGCAGTCAGAACACAGGTTCTTGCCCTAAGGAGGCATTTAATACTGAGATTTTTTTCAGTAGGGACAAAAAAAAACCCCCAAACAAACCAGAAAGAACCCAAAACCCCAGAAATGCCTCCTGAACAAGCCAGGAACACTACAGGGACTTTATCATTTTGTTTGGAACTTCAGCATATAAAGCAACAGTCACTTTTTCAAGTATTGTTAGAAAAATACCAGTCTCCTGAACAAGAGCTGCAACACTGTTCACATGCTAATTACCCGTAGCAATCAACTGGCAACTCTGGTCACTGGGTTTAATCGCTAGTGCAAAATCAACCCAACTGTGGTAGGCAAATCAAAGCAGGTATACCTGATTTCCTGTGAGTCTTGCCAGAGTTTCTGAATTTTATCATTACTTTTACTACCAGCTACTTAGGAAACAGAAACGTATTTTGGGATGTAGATTGTCCATTGCCCATTATTTCTGTTCTGTCACTTCAAACTGAATTATTACAATGCAATTTAGGTCAGGCTATACCTTAAATCCATCTGAAAATTTGAAAACAATCAATGCAGCAGCCAATAGTGATTGTCAGTGGAAACAACAGAATGACGACCCAGGAACCTCAATACTTACAATAATGCATTTGTTTTTTCAAGTCAAGTCTACAATCTTTGCTTCGAAGTTGCAGAAATTCACAACTTTTGAAATGAAAACAACCATTTTATCCTTCTGACATATCTGTTTACTAGAGACACTGTTAAATAAAATGGTTTAAGGAAAGGGTTTGAGAGGAGTTGTAGTTCTCTGGTCCCCAGAGACTGCAAACCATCTCTGCAATGAAAGCAGAGGATTTTGTTCCATCACTACCAAGGCTATAGTGTCTGCAATAACAAAAATTATTTTTGCAAAGCAGAAACAATAGAGCAAAACTAGGAAGGTTTAGGTATCCCACAGTTTTGGAAGATTTAGGTAGCTTAACAGATGGTCAAACTCAATCCAGCACTTTCACGAGTTTAAGAACTTGAACCAAAAGCTGCACAAGCCCTATTCCAACTGACCAATCAGTTGGAAGATACTTATCTATCTGAGATGTATTTTCAACATGGAACCACCTGACATTTTATCTTAAAAAACTATTTAGAGAGATTTATCTAGAGAAGAACATCCAACAGAACCAGCACTCATAAACCTTCTCGTTCTTGATGAAGTCTACATTTACAAAAAGAGATGTAACTATTTCCAGGTATTTAGTCAATATTCACAGACTAAAAATATTGAGTTCCAGAAAAAAACAAAACAAAACCAAAAACCAACACACAAACCCAAAAACTAACAAATGAAGTATTGAAATCAGAATCTATTATTTGACGTCAAAGAGACTTGCCAGTATCTAACTCAAATCATTCCAAGTACGTGCCTATATTCTCTCAAGACCAGTTCTGGATTCTGAATACAAACAAGGGGTATTTATTAGAGAACTTTAAGCTAAACCTACAAACATACTTCAAATGCTTTCTTATTCCTCTAAACTTTAAACACCCACTCAAATAGCTCCCATACACAATATTTCAGTTTGACGTTGAATAACAGCTCTTACCATTTTTTACCAGTCTCTCTATTTCGCTTTCAGTTCTGCACACTGTATAGTTGTGTATATTGAATTGATGCAGTGCATTTCTGAATGGCTCTACACCAGCCCGTAGAACCAGCGCCAGTGCAAATCTTACCTTCTAAATAATTTTTTTCAGAAATATATCTGTTAGAACATGCTAATATAACAATACAGGAATCCTTGACACTTGCAATGATGTAATGGTCAGAATATGCTTGATTGTTTATGGGTTTCTCAAAGTACAAGTCAGAAGTTAGACATGGAATATGTTATAAAGAGATCATAAAATAAGGCAAATTATTTCTCCTTGTGTTTTTTTTTTTCTAATAAAGACAAAAGTAAGGCTTCATAAGAGGTTGAGCTAAAGGGACGGTGAGCTTAGATTAAATATGTTGATAGACAAGCTCTAGCAAATCTTGTTGTAGCAGATTAAGTTACTATCCTCAGCTGTAGACTCTGCTTCCGTCAGAAGTCACTGATCCCAAAAGCAGAGCTGGCAGAAGGGAATGTGTGCTGACACCTCAGCCACTTCAGAGCTAAGACTAGCATCTAAGTTTGGGTCAGATATTACACTGTACACTGAAATGACCAAGGAAAAACCACATCTGAAAATGAGAAACGAGAGCAGAAGAGCTGAGCAGGAAAAGTAAAATCCTGACATCACCAAACCTGGCAAGGTTTCCCAGAGCTACAGTTGCGATCTAAATTTCTTCTAAAGTAGCCAGAATCAAATGTACCACTTGTCGCAAATCCATCCAAGAATAAAAAACACGCTCTCACCAGTGTCAAAAGTACAATGTGAACTGTTAAACAATTAGTAATTAAGTTTAACAGGCAGTGATTAGTCATGCTATGTACCTTAAAGGCTGAATGCTCAGTTTCAAACTAGCTTTAAGAAATCAAGACAAGAATTGAGGCTTGGCATGGATTTTTTATTATTACATGAAGTCCCAACTACAGAAGTTAAAAGGCGCACTAGCACACGTCATACCAAAAAAACAGCACTAAATATCTTTGTCAGATTTGTCAAGAGTGTGCACTTAAGAGGGAACACAAACTAGCCTACATTTACTACCCAGTCACTTAGGTATGCAGCTGCATTCATTAAATATTTGTATAGAAAAGACTTTTAAAATATTGACAGAAGGAGAAAACTGTATTAATTTCTCATCAGTAGAACTCAGAAACTGTCTCAGGACGAAGTATGTATAAATTCAGGTTTGCAACTTAACTTGTTAATTAAAAAACATATATGCAAATATTTAATACTTAACTACTATAGAAGTGGTATTTCATGTTTTATACAACCTATTAAGTTAAAATTCTTGGAATTTGTACCATGGAGTTGTCACCCTAATACGTTTTTTAGGATTAAACATGTACAACACTTGACATTAGGTTTATAAATTAAGAACCACTACTGGTCAGCCATGGTAACCACATTCAAGGCTTCAAAGAGAGCTTGTACATGACAAGCAGGCCTAACTGCTCACTTCTACAGATTGTCCACTGCTACCCACCTTTAAATGAGGCTTTTAACTTCTAAGATTCCTCTGCTTTTCCAAACAAGTACATGATACAAATCGCAAGACAGCATCACGCAGATGTGTTTGTAACAGAGGGCCCCACACAGCTTTGCACATTGTCCACTGATCGAAACTGAGCAATCAACACAGAATACCAAATGAAACACTTTTTTGTAGAGAGAAGTTCAGTTACTGTATTATTATATTGTTGTTATATTATTTTGCTAATACCTTTTCCAGCTAATACCTGATTTTCCATCTCTTTAGTCCCTCTTTTTTAAAAACAAACCAACCAACCTCCAAAAAACCCAGCATGTTACATGCTTGTAGCCCAGTGTAGCACAGTATCTAGTTTAGATAATCTACCACATTTTTATAGAGCAGATTTCAGTAAGGTGTAAAACATAGTTTCTGTTCTGTTTTGGATAATAAACATAGAAATTCCTTACTGAGTGAGACCAACGGTCCACCAAACCCAGAACTCTCTATCTGACAGTGGCAATCAGATGTACTGTCTAGGGATAACTGGTACATCCAGAAATTCAAATGTTGAAGGACATCAGATGGTACATCCCTGACTATTCAGTTATGAACAATTAAATATATCTGCAATGGATCTGTTGTTTGGGATTCTGTACAACTACCTTTTTCTGAACACAATGATATTGGTAGCCTCCACAAACTCCTATGGCAAGTATGTGAACCACACAGTATGTGAAGTACCAGCTTCTTTTATCTTTTCCAAACCTACCATTTTAATCAACTGCATCCTGCATTTCTAAGACTCACAGCCTCCATGACTTTTTTTTTTAATTTCCATCACATCCCCTTCCAACTGAGGAGTTCCAGTCTTTTTAGTCTCTTCTTGTAAGGCACCATCCCTTGATTCATTTATTGCCCTTTTCTAATTTTTTTATTATTTTTTTTTTTAGTTCTGCTACTCACTTCTGTTAAATGCAGAGACCTGAACTGCACATGAGAAGGAAGACGCAGAGTTTTGCATAGCTGCAATATGATGTCTTCTGTCATCTTAATGCATTTCCTGATACATTTAGCATTTTGTTGGCTTTCTGGCTGCGACTCACACTACAGAAAGCATAGCAAACATACTATGGCTAAAGATAACTTTCTCAACAGTTCTACAGAAACTAGGAGTCTGGTCCAATTTTATTACACTTAACAGACATCTAATCATCGCACAACACACTCTTGCTAAAAATTATTTCTTGAGCTCCTGGCACTGAACTACTCTGCTTCACATACTACCAGATAATAGTCATCATTATGTCCCATAAAAAGCAGTATTCATGCTTAACTTCACTCTTACTAGAAAAAAATTCCCACTGAAATAGAAGAATATTTTTGAATATATCAAAGCTATGATGAGAGGTAAGAGAACACAAGCACCAGATCTAAAGGAGAACCAGGACAGTACTAAAAAAGGATAGAAATGTTAAACATAGCTACTGTTTTACAAGCAAATCCAACCTTAACACACAAGGCAGTAACAGATGGGAAAAAGAAAGGAAAAGGTCTTAAGACTTAACAGAGTATAGGAATGGTGTGATCCAACACACAGAACCTTTGTTTCCTTCTCAGTACTATCCATTTTCCCCTATTTAAAAAGGAGGTTGAGAAAACCTTATGTTTGAAAGCCTGTAGAAGGAAAGAATGGAAGAAAATGAGCAACGTAAAAGTTGCCAAAAAAAGCAGTGACAAAAAATACAAGATGAGGAATGGTAAGGAACAACAATCATAGAATAGTAGGGGTTGGAGGAGACCTCTGGAGATCACTGAGTCCAATCCCCCTAACAGCCCAGGAACATCTAGGGCATGCCACACAGGAACAGATCCATGCATATCCTGAAAGTCTCTAGAGAAGGAGACTTCACAGCCTCTCTGGGCAGCCTGTTCCAGTGCTCTGTCACTTTCACAATGAAGAAGTTTTTCCTCATTACCTCTCATCCTATCACAGGGCACTACTGAAAAGAGACTGGCCCCTTCTACTTGACACCCACTCTTCAGATATTTGTAAATGTTAATAAGATCCCCTCTCAGTCTTCTCTTCTTCAGGCTAAAGAGCCCCAGGTCTCTCAGCCTTTCCTCATAAGAGAGATGTTCCAGTCCCTTCATCACCTTCGTAGCTATCCACCGGACTCTCTCTAGTATTTCCCTAACACTCTTGAACTGGGGAGACCAGAACTGGACACAATACTCCAGATGTGGTCTCACTAGGGCAGAGGAGAGGGGGAGAACCTCCCTCAACCTGCTGGACAGGGCACTTTTTTTTATTCAACCCAGGATACCACTGGCCTTCCTGGCCACAAGGACACATTGCTGTCCCATGGATAACATCGTCCACCAGGACGCCAAGGTTCCTCTCCATGGGGCTGCTTTCCAGCAGGTCTACCCCTAACCTGTACTGGTACATGGTGTTCCTCCCCAGGTGTAGGACTCTACACTTATCCTTGTTGAACTTCATTAGGCTTGCCTTTGCCCAGCTCTCCAGTCTGTCCAGATCTCATGGATGGCAGCACAGCTTTCTGGTGTATCAGCCACTCCTCCCAGTCTAGTGTCATCAGCAAACTTACTGAGGGTACACTATCGCTTCATCTGGGTCATCAATGAAGATGCTGAACAAGACTGGGCCCAGAACTGTCCCCCGAGGAAGACCATTAATTACAGGTTGGCAGCTGGACTCTGCACCACTGATCACAACCCTCTGAGCTCTATTGTTCAGCCAGTTCTCAATTCATCTCACTGTCTGCTCTTCTAACCCACACTTCCTGAGCTTATCCACAAGGATGTTACGGGAGACGGTGTCAGAAGCCTTGCTGAAGTCAAGGTAGACAGCATCCACTGCTCTCCCTGCACCTACCTATTCAGTCACACCATCACAGAAGGCTATCAGATTAGTCAGACATGATTTACCTTTAGTAAATCCATGCTGGCTACTCTTGATAACCTTCTTTTCTTCCATGTGCTGAGATATGATCTCTAGAATGAGATGCTCCATTACCTTTCCAGGAATGGAGGTGAGGCTGACTGGTTTGTAATTACCAAAGTCTTCCTTCTTACTCTTTTTGAAAGCTGGAGTGATACTGGCTTTCCTCCCATCTTCAGGCATCTCACATCTTCTCCGTGATCTTTCAAAAATGATCATGATCATTCAACGTATCATGACTATTCAAACTTGGTCAGATGACTACTCCCCAACAGCAATAAGCTTACAAGTCAAAACAAGACACTGATATAAAAAAATAGCATCACCTGAAAATTACTTAATAAGCAATAAGCAAAAATAACTCTTGGCTGCTTCAAAACATCACATAATTAGGTGCAGAGTTCTCCTTTTCAGTCAAGAATACATACCTCTTTGTGGCACCTCATTTTGATCTCTCTTTACTTGAAAATTGTCAAAAGCTTAAAGAAAATAATGACCTAGAAAATATGTCAAAATAACCAGTCTTGAATAGTTTTTCACCTGTTCTGTTATCTTAAAACTATCCTCAAGATTTTTTCTTTTGGGAGGAGGGACAAGTGACGCTTATTTTTTTGATTCCTAGTTTTCCTTAGGATACACTTTCAGTCCTTAATCTTTACATCTTGCTTAATGAGACAATGAAGAAACTTAAGTAGCCTAAAAGGTAGAAAAGTGTTTACCTGACAAATCTCAGATTGCCACTTTCCTCCTCTTTCCACTAAAGCCAAGCAGCTTGCCTCTTCAGAATTCTAGCTAGCCCTCATCATATTGGCTTGAAGTGACATGCTTTGTCAGGAAGTAGTTCACGACAGTAACTAAAATCTTGACAGAAGTTCGCAACACACACTAGATGAATATTCCATGAACAGGAAAGAATTGAATTGAGAATTCAGTAGAAAAATTCTACAAATCTAACAAGAACTTCAGCTGAAAGGGATTTTTAGTGCTGTTTATGAAAGGGATTTTTAGTGCTGTTTATACTCTTCAAAAAACAAAGATCTGAAACAGACTATTCCAGAGGTCAAAACCAAAACTGCTGGGCTCCTAAGTCATTTAGTCAGCCCAACAAGACAAGGCTGAGCTGATCAGCTTTTACCTCACTTTAAGACACTGTGCTAATTCCTCCCAGTAATTAGGTTATTAATTTAGAGCACATTTTGATTACTGAAGAAAAGGAAATGGTAAGTGCTTGCATTATGTTTTTCAATTATCCTACAACAATCATCACCTTTAAATATGAATATCCAGCTCCATTTCCATTTCCTTCTCTCCTGCATTTGAGAACTTCTCATACAGTTCAAACAAAATGTAAACGCTACAGCATAGTGGCACTAAGCAATTCCACCACCACTTGATCCTACAGGAACTGATTCTGCAGAAAGCACGTGATGTCCACTAATGCTATATTCTCCCACTAACACAGGCCTAAGTTTGTCTGCTGACATCATATGCTCTGTCAGACATCGGGAAGGAAAGATCTGCTCTCTGAAAACAAGGATAAACATATGTAAGAAGCACAATCAATATAATACAAACTAATACAATCCAAACCCTCATCCGTTTGAAATCTCTGGATGCTTAACCTGAAAGCATGAGCTTTGCCTTCAGAGATGAGAGAACATTTAGAAAATAGGACATAGCAGAGGAATTAGCAGCACATCCTCTCAGCCAATACAAGACATGCTGTTAATTTCTATGGTGTCAATACAGTTATCTGCAATGTAGTTTTTCTACAAAAGCAACTTCAATTTTCGTATCCAAGTTGCACTTCATTAATCCATGATCCATCTGCCTCAAGTTCCATTAACAGTAGCTGACAACTCAATGGCAATTTGATAAAACAAGACAAACAAGGGCGACCACAAGCTCTCAGCCAGGATGCTGCATGATCTAACATTAAGGTCAAGCCTTCACTTTATGTACAGAGGTGAGTAAAAAAGAAGAGGTTGTCATGACATCTGCTGTGCTGAAGATTTTAACTCAGTACCACAGTCACCATGCAGAAAAAACACACTTCCCAAATTTCTCATTTGCCACACTGAAAACCAGCTTCTAATTAAGTGATTAACAGAGAAGGCACTACTGAAGCATACTACTTTCATTGACCATCCCTGTGAAGATCATTCCAGTTTAAAGAACATTTGGGTTTAAATTTGAATATTCAGATGAGAGCTGACTCCGCTCATTTCTCTGACACCCAAACCAAGATCAAGATTTGGCTCCAGGAAAACATACAAGTGATGGGAAACATAAAAAATAATTTATCTCAATAATGTTTTTACCAAGGCATCATACCAGTTACATTTTACCCACCTTTGGCCTTGAACATGGTGAACTTTAAAATTTTTATTACTCTTTTGTATACACCTCATTAAACACAAGTCGCTTCTATGCCATCACACTGCTAACAACAGCTCATACATATACCACTGCTAACCTCTATAATACACTGTTGAAATGAGGAGTAACTCTTTCAGGCACCAGTATACTTTGTCCTGTTTTGATCACACACATTTGTACGCAGAACTCCACACCACTGGCACCTAAATGAATACTACTTTTCCAGCCTCTCCTTCCCAACTTTAAAAATATACACTTATCCATGGAAATAGACTTGGAATGTATACAGCCACCTCCCAGCACCATTGCCAGGTCAAAGACCAGCTGCTGAGGTTGTACTAGTACTTCCTGGTTGCCAAAGGTTTTTAGATTTGCTCCATTCAACTTTCTAGAGAGCTTGGAGATACCACTGAACAACATCACACTATGAGCATAAGACAATTCACTGTGAGAATCCATGTAACAGTTGATGCACATACACAGGTATGTGCTTAAGATGCTAACTAAATACCGACTATTACCACACTTAAGTGGGCCTTTGCAAAAGCTATTAGGAGTACTCAACTGTCCTGTCACTTTTAATATATCCTTACCAGAAATTGCTCCTGGTTCTAAATTACTTTCCCACCCCAATGAAACAAACGAACAAACACACACCATTTGAGAGTCTTCTGAATCATCTCTTGTGGCCAAATAACCAAGTATGACCTTCCAATACTTTTCCTAGAAAATGAATCCTGATACAAGACAAGAATTAAATTTATGGCTTGATTTCTACCTTATTCTTAAGAACTATCTTTTTCCAGAATTTCTATCTATTATATTATCAATTCTTCTGTTAGAACTTTGCAGAAGATGAGTTTATTTTCTATGTTGATAAAGTATAGTGAATTCAGGTACTAAAGTTTATGATTAACAACCATGAGATGCACTGTCACATGTATCAACTTTCAACCCTTTTCTCTAATCATAGGGAAGAAATATAAAAAATGAAAGACCAGAGGCAGAATCAAGTATTAAAAGTAAATCACATTAACTATTTCTTTCTCATTATTTTTCTTTAGGTTACAATTATGGCCAACCACAACTGATACACGATGCATTAGGCAAAGCACTGAAGGAAACACAAGGCACTGAAGTGATCTTTATATAGCAGAAAAATAATTTCAGGTATGTTGAAATAACTACATTTTTGTACCTCATTATTTGGCATCTTAAAAGAAAGCAGAGTTAGATCCACAAGAGAATCTAAACGTCGTGCCACCTACTAGACTCCACAACCCACAGAGAAGCACCCAAGCTCTGCTCTACAATGAGCAGGGCACATCAGAGGTGCTGTTCAAGTATCTAGTACTCAGCATGAGTAGTGACCGCCAAGCACGCCAAGACTAAACATAAAAAGATAGATCAGGTTTAAGTCTCCAGAATTTCACATCATGCTAGGACACAAAAAAAAAAGTTCCTTTAATCTACTCATTCAGTATTTTGCCTGCAACAAGGAGACCATGTGTACTCGATCTGCTTCTTGTCAGTCAGTCCCTGAGATACATGCCCCATTTGCCCCCTTCCCAAGTGTGTGCTGCTCCTCCAGAACCGAAGTGGCTGGTGTCTGGAAGCACCTCACACTCAAACACACAGTGGCCTGGCAGTTAAGGAACTCCCTTTGGGAACTGACAGGTGGGGGATTCAAGTTCCCTCAAACAGCAGAAGGATTTGAACCCAAATCATAACATACTGGGCAGGTACTGAAACCATTTACCCATCTGTAAAGAAATGCAACATCACATCCTTTTTCTGCCAAAAAGAAACGTGCAAGATTAGACATTTTCTGTGTTTCACTGCTACACATTCCTTGTACAATCATGCATTACTAAGAGTATCTTTTTGCTTTCTAATTTAACTGAGGCAAGCTTTGAGAGTTACAGCATTTTCTTCTTCCCACACAGTTATGTGTTAGTACATGACGAGACAACCCTACAGTGTAAAACAAGGCTTTACCAACAGACATACACAGTTTATCATCTGTTTAAAAAAACCAAAACAACAAAAACAGCCCTCAAAGCTTAAAGTAGCCTTTTATATAAACTACCTAGTTATACTTCCCTCTTTTTGTTTATAAAGTTCTGTTTCATAATTTAGTCTGAATTATACTTAAAACATTGTCATATAGCTATATTGGGAGTACAGGAAGGAGGATGTGTATATAAAATACTTCTGTAGTTAGAATGGATGTATTGAAGAAAGCTCCAAAGTAGAGAATTACACTAGAAAAATAATTTTACCAGCATAGCAGACTTTAAGTCATAGTGTAAACTGTTTCCACTGAATTTTCCATCGCAGACATAGCAGTAAACCTTTTCAAATATACAAATGTCTCTCTTTGCCCATTAATTAGTATTTAATTACTATTTACAAAAAGTCTTGAGGCTTTCTGATGAATGACCAAAGGAGTAATTACTGCTCCGAATACCGTAATGTCAAGCCTTTCTGCAACACTACCTGTCACATTAAGAAAGCACTTTAAAAAAAAAAAAAAGCCAGCTGCTAGAACACTTAAGAATTTTAAATGTGACATATAAATACAAATCCTGTTATCTAAGAAGTAGCGGGACTGTTTGAAATCTTACCCTTCAGCATTCTAAAAGCCTAACACTGTAAAAGTAATGCACAGTTAATCAAAAATGCAAACTGTGAAAAAAAATCCCACAAACTGGAGGCTGAAACAGGTAGTGACAACTGTTACCATCTGACGTCAAGATCCAGTCTTTGAGGAGACGTAACAGAATTTGCATCTAAGAATGCTGCAGGATTTTTTAAAGCTTGCAACTTCAAACTACAGCAAGACATCTTAATTAAAAAGCAGCAAATTGAAGTGTTATGAAAATATAACTGCTTACATAGGAAAAATATACGGACACAAAGAAACTTGAGACTACAGTAAATTTTCTGTGTCCATAACCTTCAGCGCAAACGCTAACCTACCTCTGCACTGCATTTTTGCTACTTCTACATCATACACTGCTGTGGTAGTAAAAGATGCCCAAGAGCAGTCAATGGCCTGAGTGACTCCAGCAGATTCTTAAAGCACATAAATCAGTCTAGTGAAAAAATATTTTGATTTGCATTTCTAAGTAAGCACAGAGCTTTTGAAAGAAAAAATAATAACAACTAAGTACAACTACCATCTTAACCATCACCTAGTTCTATACAGCAAAAAATTACCATCCACTGCTATTCCATGTATTGCAAGGCAACGTGACACATGATGGAAGGATGGAAAATCTGAAGGAACTACTTTGAAGAGAGCTAAGTGATCATGTATTAACACTTAACTCTGTATTACTTTATTAATAGTAATTTTATTTTAACATTCTAGTATACCGGTTCACAAAACCATTACTTTGGCTTTTAACATGTGAAATACTGATTTTAATTTTTTTTTTTTTGGACCATGGCATGTTGGAAAAACAGCTCAAATGCATATAAACCAGTCAGACTCTAAAGTGCTGGACATTCAGATTTGCAATAAGAGCTCTAAGATGATTATAAGAAAGAAAAAGACGTACTGTTTGCAAAAAATCAGAGGTCAGCTAAAAACCAAATGACTGCAGGCTTGGATTCAAAGGTATCCTATCTTTGACAAATTCAGGAAAAACACATCAGTCCTTCAGAAAGACAGACAGGTCTCTTTAAGGCATATGAAGCTATGAACTGAAGCAGCAGACTTTACAGAAAGACCACCACCAGCCACTTCTTAGAAGTCAGATTGCAGCTATTAATATATCATCCACTTCTGTAGAATGAAAATATTTTGTTCTAGTATGTGAACTACGGAGCTAGTTTACGCCCAAAAAATTCCATTATAGAGGCTTTAAGAATTACATTTTAAAATAAAATAAAAAAACAAACCCTCACAGCACTAGCTGACATTTACCTGTTTAATATTCCTTAGGTTCTTTTTCAGAGAACCATTTCATGTGAGATATCTAAGAATATCGTTTTAGACAGTTTGGTTTGTTTTTTTTAAAATATCAATGTTTGTCAAAAAGGTCAAACACAAGCTAATTTAATTTTCTTGTGCAGTCTGCTTTTGGAAGCTCAGTGTTCTTTGTTGCCTGCCTGCGGAGTCCCTGCCACAACACAGCCCGTTAGGAACACCACCGCAAGAACATTATCGGTACAACCTCTCGAATTAGTTCCGAGCCAGTATGTGCGCTAACTGTTGCCGACTACAAAATACACTCTTCAACCCACTTTAACTTGACCCTGCAAAGCTTCATAAATCAATACGAAGCGATCTCTTTGAAGAGGCACCATGTCCAAACACAGAACCGCCCGATCAGAAGTGCAGAGGGGGGGAAGCCTCAAGTTTCTCCCCTCATTAAAACACAAACATCCCCCCCCTACAATCACGCAGGGAAAGCGCACAGCCAAGTATGGGAGGGTTTTCTTACAACTTCTGGGCTTATCCTCGCAGCGCCTGCCCGGGAGGCACCCCCGAGGGCTGGGAGCGGCAGAAGCGGCTTTCGGGAGGCCGGTTGATCGCCCCCCGCCGCTCGCCTCCCACACTCCCGGCAGAGGCGCCGGCTCCGGGCGCCCCGCGGCGCAGGCACCTGTAGCCGCAGCGGCCAGGGCCGCCCCTCCCAGCCGGGGCACAGCCCGGCACGTCGCCCGGCGGGGCGCCGGGACCGACGCTGTCTCCCGAGAGCCGCCGAGCTTGGTTCGGCCCTACCGCCCGTCTCGGCCGGACCCCCGGGCCTGTGCGGGCGCCGTGGCCCCAGGGGAGGCTTCCCCGGAGAGCCGAGGCTGGCGGCTCCGCGGCGGGACCTGTTGCTCGAACGCAGGGCGCGGGAACGGGGGCTGCGCTCACCGTCCTTCCCTCGCCGCCGCTGACACGCTCCGGGCCCAGCCTCCGGCTGGAAGTCAGGGTCGCCCGCAGCCCGCTGCGTCTCCCCGCCGAGCCCGCGGAGCCACCCGGCCACAGCCCCCGCAGAGCTGCGCAGCCGCCGCCGAGCCCAGGCCCGCCCCTGCCCCCTCGCTCGCTCCCAGCGCCGGCCGCCAGGCCCCTCCCCGCCGAGCCGCGCAGGCGTGGAACCGCCCCCGCTGCCGGGGCCGCGCCGGCCGCCCGACGAGGCTGGGGTGGGGCGAGCTGAGCGCGCGCGCCCTCTGCTGTCCGGGCAGGGCTGCCCCCGACGGCCGCAGTCCTGGCCGCGTGTGGCGGGCGGAGGGGTGGTGATACCATTCCCATGTCCCCGCTCCCATGTCCCCATCCTCCCGTGGTCGTGTCCCGTTGGTGACCAACAGCTCTCTCTGTACCTCGGAGAGGCACCTCACAGAGGCGTCTCAGGACCCCTGTGCCCCGAACGGACCGGGTTTGCCTGTTCGGGCTGCGGCCTCCGCCTTCCTCATCTCCCGCCTCCAGCTGCCTCCTCCGGCCCATTCTCCTGCTGCCTTCCGCGGTTGGCATGCGCCCGGGGCACTCTGTACTACCGCAGCCCAGGTCTCCTCCACTCTCCTCATCATCCTCCCCTTTCTCCTCACACTGCTGCTGAAGCTGCAAGCCAAGCTTGAATGCCCCAGCCAGGCTGCAGCCTGGTGTGGGAAGAAAAATGTTTACTCCCATCTGAGAGCCCACCGTTGGGAGAGCAGAGGGAGACTGAGGCACAGAGGGTGCTCAGAACACAGTGTCCAGAAGAATGAAGGAAACAGGACATTAAAAGTAGTTACACAGGTTGGTTGTATCCATGGCTGTGTTCTACAGAACCAGAGAAACATGCCTTCAGCACTGCAGTTCAGTTTGATCTAAAAACTGCATTCCCAGCCCTGGTTTTTCAGGTTAGCCTGCCCCAGATCTTTGCCTGAGGCATTAAAAGAAATGTTTCAGGTAACAAGATCAGAAAGAAAAACGCTTTCTTAGATCACCAAAAAGTCCTAAAGAGGTACCTGCTTTAGTCCCATCTCTCCTTGCTTTAGTTTAACCAGTTATTCATCTGTATCATTTAACTCTGTATCGTTCTCCACAGTGAAATCCACATACAGAATTTCAACTTCCTATAATTTTACCCTATATCATGTTTTCTTTGGATTAATTCTAAAGATAGACACACAGTCCAATGTTATAAGTCCCCAAACCAGATCCAATAGTTGTCTTTTCTTACCATGTGAAAAGTCCAGCTGACCTCACACTAACTTATATCCTGCACAGGTTCCTGCAGAGGAAACCCTGAAGGAGTTCTACCTTTTCACTGCCTAAAGGTCCTGGGCTGTTTGCTGTTTTCAGGGCAGCAATGCCTTCTAACTGCATTTAACCATCTATTTCTGTTCTGCAAAACTGCAGTGCCACAAAAAAATACAAATGTTGGTGGACAGCAGAATTATTTACTTGGAAAATAAAAATGGAGGGAAAACACGACACTGAGCATGGTTTCTTTCACCTTCATATGAAGATGGTGAAAGTTCACAGGAACCTTTTTTGCACAAACCACTTTGGTAAAGGACCTGAGAACTAGAAAGGACTTTTTTTTTAAAGTATGATACTTGCCTAGAAGATATAATGGCTGCAAAAAGTAGCTAGGTTCAGCAGTTGGCTGTTCACTGTTGTCATCCTCGTCCAAACTGAGTATTAGTTTACTCTTTTTTCTACATCCCAGGTTGGGATGATAGGACAAAAATCCCTAACCAATTCTGATTACAGTTTCCCTCAACTGACAGCATTTCTCTTTTCTCTCAGAAAAATCTCACTGCCTCCAGTTTGTATATTGACTAGTAGTCAGTTTTTAAACCAGGATAATGGAATTTTCTTCAATATGTTGTGCAATTTGTCGCAGAGCAGAGTAGGATTCACACCAGTTCTAGAGTTTCTGTTTCCCTCCTTTACTCTCTTTTATCTGTAGTTGAAGTTTTAATCTTTTGCCAGAAGGAGTTACCAGTCCAGGTTAAGACTGAGCTTGGGATATATCTGCTTAAAGACCTGTTTGTTTCTTTGGTAACCAATCTCCTCCCTCTGGCTTTCACAAACCCTAATATTAGCCCTTGCCCAGCTGGCAAATCCATTCATAAGATGCTTGAATGAGGCGTGCTTGGCTAATTCCATCCAACAGATTAAAATATTCTGTCAGGCCAAGAAGATACCATACCTGAAAACATTTTACAATAGAGCACATGATCAGCAGCATTATTTATAAAGACCCAGATAACTTTCCTAAAGCATTATGTTAGCAATTTAAATGCACAGATCTGATGGTTCATTTTGCTTTGTGGATGCTGTTTCTTGATATGCTGAGAACACAGAAATTCCTGTGAGAAAAATCAACATTTTGGCTTGAATTTAACAAAACATACAAATTTAAAAATAGATACAGAGAAAGAAGGTGAATGGGAGGATAAGGAAGGACAACAGAAAGATGATTTGGAACATCAAAGCTTCTAGTCTTCCTTTGTTTTGTCTTGGCTGATTAATCTTCCACATGATGATATACTAAGATATCTCTTAAAGAAAATGATAAATTACTTACAAAAGTACTATAACCCATACTGTTTCATTGCTTGTTCAAAGTGTTCAATTATTATCTTTAAGCAGAAAGGAATTGAAAAGAAATATCCAAGTGATACCTTCTGTGATTTTGGATCTTAGAACATATTGATTTTAGAAATTATTTTTCTATGATTTTACTATCAGGGATTATGGGAACATTATTCCCATATGGGAACATTATTCCCATGCAGCTACAGAACCAATGTATTTAGGAAACATATTATTGAAGAACCTTCTTCTTAAGGTTGAAACATTTATTCAACAGACAAATATTTTTTTAACAAAGAAAATATGAATCTTTGATTAATTGAATTTGACATGAATTTGTGTCACTATTTGTCAGCAAGGTGCTGATAGAGCTGTTGATCAGTCTAAACCTGGCTGATTGTAATCAATGGGAAAAAAAAAAAGCATCAGCCTAATATAAGACAAAATGTTTTCTTTGAAACCATTGCCCTCTGGAGGGGGAATGAAAAATCATGGAAGGATAGGTTAAAAAAAAAGAATAATAATCCCTTTTATGTCACTGCATAACTGAATTTGTGCTTTACAGTCCAGGAGTTGTTCTAGAGAAATAGGAATTCTCTGTCAGAAGCACCACAGTGGCCACAGTCTTTATGTCAGTGAAGACTGGAGAAGTAATCCCCATCTGTCTGCCCCACTACTCTCCTCCCCTTTATCTCTAAACTCTTTATCTCTAAATTCACTGAACATCCATTCTAAAACAGATGTACTTTCTCTTCCAACTTCATCTTGACTCCCTCCCAAGCTGGTGTCATCCCTTTTTATTTGCCAAAATATTTTTTATGCAATCCCTAAAGAATTCTTGCCTGCCTAATATCAGAGTCTGTGTTTCATCCTCTCTCTTGACCTTTCTGCTGGTTTTCTTCTGATGATCTGTTGTTTGTTGCTGGATTGTTTTGGTTTTTTTCCTTTTAATTATTATTATCTTGATTATCCTTTCCTCCTTGATCTTTCATTCTTGCCAGGCTTTCAGAAATTGTCTTCTTTTTTACCTCTCTACTTTCATGTCTGGCATCTATTTAAAATAGACTCTTTTCCTCCTATCTCAGAGAACTTCACTGAGATTTTTCTCTTGGCCTTTAGATATTGATAGCTTGTATCTTGGCTAATCACATTTAAATGTCATCTTCGAGTGAATAGGAATGAAAGCAAGCTCCTTCCTCCTCAGACTTTCCTTACATATTCTCCCTGTGTTGCGGGGGAAATGACCATCTCTCACAATAGTCTTTGTAGTTTGATGTGTAGCAGTCTGATGTCTCCTGACTACAAATCTGGTGATTGTTTTAACCCTAAGTAGGACACATGCACCAGCCATCACAAAGAATGTGACAGCAGCACTAGTCTACCTGTAGGACTAGCTGTGTTCAGTATCTACGCTTTCAAAGAAGAGTGTAACGTTCAAAAGTCCAGAAGGTAAATTTGGCATTAAGAAAGAAAAAAACAAATTTCTCTCTTGCCCTCCACAATCCAGCAACAGAAACCCTGAATTTTGAAATGAATACAGCAATCCAATTTCATTTCAACATTCCTTGAATTAGGACAACAAATACCAAGGATTCAAATATGGTCATGTTTTATTCCTGGATAGCATCTAGAACTGTTCCTTACTCTCTATCCAATAGCTACATTTTGCATTCATGTCATCTGTGTGCATGAAATATCTTCCTCTTTAGCTTCTAGTGTCTTCTGCCACTCCTTAAGCCTTCAGATCCCAAATTGCACAACTCCAAGTATGGACACAGTATTTACAAATAGGGTCATAGGCCCAACAGAAGTTCAGCTGTAGAAACCCCATGATCTCTAGAACAGAGGTCTCAAGGCTGGGAGTACTACTCATCTCTCAATGAGGGACCTTAAGCCCAGAAATAGGAATAATTCCCAGAAGATGGGTTCTCCAAATTAAAGCTGGAGTGGGGTTATTAATGTAACAGTTTGAGGCATTATTTTCAGTCCATAGAAATAATGGGTAATTAAAAATTACCTTTATTGCCACAGTTTTCCCTTCCCCTATTAAGTTATACTCAAATTAGTGATTACTTCATCTATCTGCATCTGTTTGCTGCTTCTTGTACTTCCTTGAGTAGTTTCTCCTTACTTTTGCATGTTACTCTTTTTACGGTCGTGTACCTGTCTGTCTTTGATATTGTGCCTTTCTCTGCACAACTCTCCACCTTGGTTTTGATCTTGAATAAATCTGTAAGGACCTCAAGTATATAAGTATTTCTGGAAAACAAAATCCTCCTTTGCTAACTGTAACAATTTATTAACTTATATCACAATGTACTCTGTTCTTTATCTGTTCTGTATCCTAAAGCCCAAAGTCAAGACAGGATTTAATTTGGATTTTAGTGCTAACCGGCCTTACTGTCAACTTGCACATACTTTTTACTGAGTTCACCTGGCAGCTTGATTACTTTGTTTTCATCTGTGGATAGAGGGCAGAAGCCACTTTTCAACTCTTTTTATCCCATGGAGCTTCCTTTTTTTTGTTAATACTCATAAATGTACATAAATGTATTTGTAAATGAGTAAAAAACCTATGAGATAACTCACAGATCTGTAAGAAAATAGGGGAAGAACCAACAAAAGAAAACACAAAAGTGTAAACGGTTGATACCACCTGAGAAAAATACTCAGGTGGTAAACCCCAATGCAATAAGACATTTGTGGTTTTTAGATTCTTCCCAGGTATGGTTGTTTTCCTGAAAGGCAGCTTAGTAGTGGTAATTATGTTGATGATGAGAGCCTCCTGTCTGATAATGCTCTGGTGTAAAGCTTAAGCATTACAGATCTGTCAGTCAAGAATATGACATTACAGTACATTGTTCACATATGCTAGAAATCTGAAATGTAATAAATCTTTCTCTTGAAGGCAAACTAGATGTACAGTAAGACAGCTATAAGATACTGTAAGAGGTACATAAACAACATAATTATACTTCTTGTTCCTTTTTTTCTAAATCTTCATGGAAATAATTTTGCACACTGTGCTTTATTTAACAGTCTTGTTTCATGTAGGATTTCAGCTCGTTCATCCCTTTTATACTTAAATTACTGACACAAAAAGATTTGTGGCTGTTCTGTGCTGTACCTTTATTCACATGGATGTCTGAATACGACATGAGGCAGAATCACTTTTAAAATTATTTGTCTTAAAACTATCACTTGAACATTCCCCTAGTTTTTGAGTTTTCTTTCAGAAGATTATAAACAATATCTGGGACAGTTAATTGCCAGCCATGTGATTCTTGCTCCCCAGCATTTAAAGCATGCCTAAAATTTATTTGATTTGAATCAATAACTGCATAAGTGTTATTGGAAATACTCTGAAACTAAAATTAAAAGAGACTTTTTTTTTTTTTTAACAGGATCAGAAAAATCCCTCATACATAATTTCATCATATGCATAAATCTGGAGTGACGTGGCACAGAGGTAATTCAGGTGTGGCATCCAGTCCCTTTGTAGATATCTATGCTGATCCCAACATAATGTCTTCGTTACAGACATAAGATGCCAATAGGTTTCCATTACCACCTCTTTCAGGTAGCTGCTTGATTTGTGAAAATGAATTCTAAAGGATAGCACCAAACTACAGCTGTCATATGTTGCCATAAGCAAAGCCAGTGTACTGGATTACTTTCCCCAGAAAACAATAGCAGCTACAGAATTATCTTTAAGAAAGACACTGTTCTGATACTGACAGAATAATCATTTTCACATAGCTATGTGGGGCTATACGGATGGTCTTCATTATACTTGGATAAATCTATAAGCTGCAGTGCCACTTCTATACCATTCTTGTGAATCTGCATCTTGACAGAAAGTTGTAAGAACTGTTTTGGAATATACTGCATGAATACCACTTCATTTTGCAGCATTTCCTAAAAAGTGTAGTCAAACACATGCTCAGTAGCTCCCCTGATTGCAGGATCTTCAATGACTGTCATTCTCCTAGCAGTTATTTTTCTTTCAGAGGAGCCGATAGACTGTATTGGCTTGTTGAGCCAACACTGCATACCAGTCTACTGAATCAGCTCAGTATAAGACTGTTTTGGTATGTAACCCAGCAAGCATCCAAGCCGAGTTATTTTTCTTTGCTCCAGGCACAGCACGATTAAGAGGCATTTCTTACTGCATTTGCAATGCAGGCAATTCAGCCTTCTTCCCAGTGTTGTAGTCTGGGAAACACAATACTCAAGTTGCTTATTCTTTGCAGCATTGACAGAGAGCATTTTAGATGGATGCCGGTAAACTGAGGCTGAATAGTACTTTGCTACACCCTGTCTCTTCAAGGTCTGTCAGCTGGCCAAAGGTAAGGGCACTATGCCCATAAGAGTGACTCTTTTTTTGGCAGCTGAACGTATTGTCTCAGACTGATCCTGGTTTCTGCAGGTGAAGGACTACATCTATGTCTTCAGTCAGTAAAGAGAAACACAGTGCTCAAGAGTTGTAATTATTCTAGTGTCACATCACCACATTAATGACTTCAGAACAACTGTCACGATCTTTAGTGGGCATCTTTATCACATTTACCACAGCATAAAGTAAGTTTCGTTGAAGGTATTTTGTTAGTTCTTCCCTCCTGGCTCACCTGCCTGTCTTCCATTATGACAAATGCATTTAACTGAGGCAAATACATGTAATTAACAGCAATTTAGCTCTGAGAATTCAGGAGAATGTAATTCACGTTGATTCTCATCTGAAAATCACTCTTCTCAAAATGTGCTTGGACATCTCATTCCTTTGTTCTGAAGGATTTTAACTTATTCCTTAGGTCTAGGTTATCTGTGGTGGCCTTATGAACAGGCAAGTTTTTTGGATGCAACTAAATTTCTCTATATCCTCATAGGCAGTGTGCAGTGCTTCACCAGACATAGTATTTAGCTTACAAGGGAGGTACTCCTAACTAAATTTTTAATTTATTCCATTCTATGGAATAACTCTATTATTCTATTTCATTCTATGATATCTAGTATATGCAGCATATCTTGATAAGAAATTATTTTTATTACCTCTGTGCTAGCAAAATGTTTGCTTCTGATTAATGCAAACAGCTTTTTGAATGCAGTATACTCAAAAATATTCAATGAGTATTCAAAATCTGTATCATTGATTTGCCAGGGTTCTACAATTTTAATTTCATCTTCTTCACTTCTAGTGTATAAGTTCAGTGTGTCACAGATGGTAAGCATCTGTGGCTAGTCTGTCTGTAAACGATAGTGAAAATACTGTTACTGACCCTTCTTATTTTTGCAGTATTTTACATCTGTTCTTGTAGTGGACAACAGCACTTCATAAATTGTGTATCATTCAAGTACTTACTGTCCCTTGAGCAGACAATATGCTGTACAAACATTTTTTCAGGGACAGCCTAAAAGTTTCTTGCTTGTCAGTAACTGCTACTTTGCTGAACCTAGATAATTATTTATTTTCACCATGGACAAATAACATCAATTATACTGAATGGTATTTCACTGTTGTTCATGTTCTACATGATGTCTAGAATTTGAATTTGCCACCACTCATTTCTTATGGCATCTTAGACTAGAATCTGATTACACACAGGCTGCCCTCAAAAAGTATTCAGATAATTTATATTCTCAAGGAACATAAGATTGGCATTTGTCCCCTCAGAAGTTGTATGTCCTCTGTGCTCATTTGGAGGAAAGCATACTGAGTCTTCCATCTCCCATGCTTACTTATGCTTATGCAGAGCTTATACTTCAAAACTTCAGTAAAATATCGCACAGAAAACTTCAGAAACGTCCCAGAGAGAGATAGCAAGAGCAGCAACAGATACTTAGCTTGCTTAATAAGAAATGCTTTCCAGTGCAGCAAGTCTGTTCTGTCAAAAATGCTGCTCAGTATTTCAATAGGTTAGCAAGGTTAGTGACAACAGTAACAACAATGCCAAATCCTTATATAAGGGCTCTCATTAGTGCATTGCATGGTGATTTTCAAAAGAGATCTGGCTATCCTCCTTCTACAAATGAGGAAACTGAGGACCAAAATGGAAAAGTGATTTGCCCACATTCTTTTAGAAGTTCACAGGCAGAAGCAAAACCTACATTAGCATGAATTTGTGCCTAATACATGATGCTGTTCACTAGCACTTTTCCCCCTGCAGTGTTCTGAAAGTTGCTTGCATGAGAAGCTTTCCCGATCCTATATTGCCATGGAAGGAAGAAAAAAGTGAGATACCCAGGGCTGAGATAAGGACAGAATCACAGAATCACAGAATGTTAGGGGTTGGAAGGGACCTCGAAAGATCATCTAGTCCAAACCCCCTGCCAGAGCAGGATCACCTGGATTAAGTCACACAGGAACGTGTCCAGGTGGGTTTTGAATGCCTCCAGAGAAGGAGACTCCACAACCCCCCTGGGCAGCCCGTTCCAGTGCTCCATCACCCTCACTGTGAAGAAGTTTTTCCTAATGTTAACTCTAAACCTCTTGTGTCCCAGCTTACTCCCATTGCCTCTT
>WUAM01000179.1:3600495-3708024 GCA_024336885.1 Actenoides hombroni | reverse complement strand
AAACAGATGGACCACCATTGTGAACACACACTGGTTAGCCAGTATAAAAAACATCTATGACAAAATTGTTTTAACACTCTTTGGTCAGACTTGTCTTTATCTCAACCCTTCATGCCCCATGTTGTGGGTTAAAAAAGGACTGCCATGGTTTGAACAATGCTGGAAGCTGCTCACCCACTGCTTTCCCTCCCTCCACACCCTCTCTTGTGGGATGAGAGGGAGAAATCGGGGGGGGGGGGAGAAGGAAAAGAAGTAATACCCCAGGGATTGAAATGAAGACAGTTTAATAAAGTAAAACAAAAAAAAAGAAGAAAATAACAACATTAATGATAGCACTAATGAAACAAAGGACAAAGCAAGTAATAGAAGCCAGGAAAGCTTTACCTGTGCCCAAAACACCAACTCCCCTAATCCCACCACACTGAAGCAAGTTGAAAACAGGCACCACTGCCCTGGAGCAGCCCTCCCCTTATATAGGGGCATGACTCGGTATGGAATTGAATATCCCATTGGCTGGTTCGGTTGTTTATCCCGGCTGTGGCCCCTCCCAGCTGCAGCCCCTCCCAACTGCTCCGGCCAGCAGCTGCTGGGGATAATTAACCCAAACCAAACCCAAAACAGCCAGCATTAGGATATGATGCTCTGTTGTGTCATGTGATTGTTCTGCCAAGGCCAAGCGCTGCAGCTCAGGTTCTTCTGCATCACTCTGATGTGCTGACATGGATTTAGTCTCCCAGTCTCAGGGTAATGCATCAGCTATTATAAGACATGTTGCTATCAGTTTTTTGATACATGCTTTGTGTGGCTTTTGAGAGGGATGGGGAGTGGAGCGAATCCGAGGTGAGGCTGCTGCAGCTCCGTGCCCCCAGGTCCAACCAGCAACGAGGCTGAGCATGTGTATTACCAGTAGGTACAACACACAAACTCACATACACAGCACGTATATATGGCACTCACACAAACACAGAGAGCACCAATGGTCTCATCCTGTTCCGCCTCTGGCTGATCAGGGTGAAGGTCCGTTAGTGAGAAATACAAACATGTATACAACGTGTATCCCTTCATCAGCTGGGCTCTGACTGTCCAGTATCTGGTGCCTGGATCTCAGTCTCCCCATCTGCTGGCACCTGGACATGAGTCCTTGAGGCTGCAACCCCACTCCTGTTGCCGATACAGACCCCCTCACTCAGACACACAGGCAGAGATACATTGTAGTCTCTTCAGCAACTGGCTTTGGACACACAGTCAACCCAGTAGCTGGTCCTTGGTCATTCCAGGTGTCTCCCCCTGGAGACACCAATGTGCAACTGCATATACACACACCCCCTCAACAGGTCTCATGTGACCCACAGCCCCCACAATCTCTCCAGCAGCCATGTGGGACTCCCCTGGCACCTAGCTTCTTCCACAGTCTTGTCTCTTCCTCATCCAGGAAAAGAGCTAGAAATGACATTTAATAAGACAGGACAGACTGTGGTGATCAGAAGGGGCACAGGGCATGGCCAGACAAGTGTACCTGTTTATACTGACCAGCTATTTTTATTCCTTTATCTTTCTAATTTCCTACATCTGTTCCTCCCCAAATCCCCTACACCCATCTCTTTGACCACATTGATTTATTGCCTAAACATCCCATAAATCTTGTGGAATCCTAAAATGCTCTTTCCCCTGCATCCCTATAATGTGTCCCGCAGTGACCTCCCGCATCCTGAAAGGTGGTTGTGAGAGACTTCCCATTGCCTCATGTTGATGGGTTTCACACCAGGGCAGGGACTGAGGCACTCCTGTGACAGCCCAGGGAGGGGCCCAGCCAGGCCATCCCTATGAGTCCTTAACTTGGGTTCCTGCCTGCTATTGTGCTTCTGAGCTCCTCTGTGTTTGTGGTGATGAGCCTTTGATGGGCTGATGGCTCCTGCGATGGGCCTGGGAGTATCTAGGGCAGGGTGTTATTCAGGTTCACCTACCCACCATCCTCTCTCCTTCCTAATAGTTTTGGTTTTTTCTTGAGTGCATCAGCTTTTTGTCACTGCCCCAGAAAAAGGACTGTTAGTTTTATTTTGTTTTAATCTAACCCCAGATGCCACATCTTAGAAAAACTCAAACTAAGGGAGAAGCCAGCAGCATGACTCCTTAGCAAGGCAGGCTGCCAAGAGCATATTAAATCCTGTCTTTTGCTCTGTTCCCTGGCTTTTCATAGCACATTGGGCAAATTGATTGGATTTGGCCAGTAGGGAGTAAATTACAGAAAGTCAGTCATGGACGTGCAGTGCCAGCTAAGTATCTTTTATGTAGATGGGTTCAAGTACCATTGCATCTGCATGTGTACCTCTCCCTTCCTGAAAGACTAGCAGATCTCAGGCCATTTTTAGCTTCATTCTTCAACACCTTTAGTGATGAATAGCTACCCAGTGCTGATGAAAAAGCCCCAACAGGCTGTGCTTGCAGAAAGGCATCGTACGCCACAACCAACCAGCTGTAATCAGCATTGGCTCCAGTTCGCTTGCCTACATATTCCTGTGAGCTAATTCCCCCAGGTACAGTACAGGGGGCTTTGCAGAGCCACATCCCAAGAGGTTGCCCACCAGAATTCATCATGAACATTCCTGTTCAAGCAACCTCATCCAAATACAAGAAAGCTATAGGAAAATAGTAAGCCTTTTTTTTTCTTTTTTTTTTTTTCACTGCAGCTTCTCCATGTATGCATGAGTGTGGTCTTTCATTAGGTGAGATTTATTAGGTCAGCTGGCAGTTCTCCAAAGTAGTGCAACAGCATCCTAAAACAAGAGCACAGGTGAAGAGCCTGTCAGCACCAGTGGGCAATCCAGCTGGCAATAAACCACAAGAAAAGATCAGGCATAATAAGCTAAAGTATCAGTATTATAGCATAGATGTCAAGGCACCAAAGCAGGTCTTTTCACACCGTATAGAACAAATTCTCAGCTGCCATAATCAATGCAGTTTCCATTTTCAGATTAAATTAAAGACAAGTAAATTAAAGGAATTTACCAGGGCCAAGAACTGCAGGTGCATTGATTGCTCAAAATTGAGTGGTAGTGAGTTAAAACAGCTGAGGAAATTCAACACAGGTAAAAGTAAAATGATGCATTTAAAGAAAATATCTTCTTGAACTGTCATTATAATGTCTGGTTTTAGGTTGACTACTACCAATTAAGAATGAGAGTTTAAGGCTATCTGTATTCTATGATCTGTAAAAATTGCATTGGTCAGAAGCATTCAAGAGAAAACCAAAACTATTAGGAAGCAGGGAACAAATAGAAGTAATCATTTGTGGTTATAAGAGATAGTGATGCTTTTTAATACTGTGTGCAGTTCTCATCTCCCAGTCTCAGAATATAGTAAAACTGAAGAGGGTGCAAATAGGAGCAACAGAGATGATCCAGTTCCAGCCCTTGGAGACGGAACATGACCACAAAGGGCAGACTATATAGATTATGACTCTTAATCTTAGATGATAGGCATCTATAAAACTATGGGTGGCAAACTGGGAGTGACTTCTCTTTGTCTGCTCCAATATAAAAGAGACACCAAACAGATCTAGGAGGTGGCAAATTAAGCACAAAACCGAGGAGATGCTGTCACACACTGAAAGTGTGTGACTTTTTGCTACGAACACTGGGTGCTAGGGTAGTATTTGCATGATGGATCATTATCTACTTGGCATGCATTTATACTCTTTCTTCTTTAGACATTAGCTATTGGCCACTTTTTTGCAAGGGGAAGATTTTTTATTTTTCTAAATTTATCTCAAACACAGGCCACAGAGCACAGGGAAGTTTCTGGCATTATGTTGTCTCCTTCTCAGTAGTTTCTTGAGTAGTCCCACAGAAGATGCCTTCTCCTCCTGGTATGAACCATTGCCAGTGTAGGAAGTTGTGTCTGCAAACATCCAGGCTGGCTTCTCCTGGCCCCGTGTCTGGTCTGCACACTGTTTCAAAATCGGGTCCCCCTTAGTGCTCTGAACAGCACAATAATTCAAAATGATGAAGTCACTGGTTACTTTGCCACAACAAACAAACCTCCCAGTTACAAAATGCTCGTTAGGTAATAATGTGTTATGTTGGTTTTTAAAAGCTTTACATCCTTGATCTGCTAACTTTCATTTGTCTTGCTGATCTTCCTGATTTCTGTTTGGAAGTGGCATCCTTTCAGACAATTTTGGGCTGCAGTAAAACCCACATGAGTAGACTGTCAGGTACCAACAAAAGCTGGTTTGCATGCTTCCTCGTCAGCCTGGTGGGCCAGTTTTTTGTGTGTCAGTGGCTGGTAACATGTCAATATTGCACTATGACATAATTTTTAATTTTTTTTTTTTTAAAGGAAGTAAATGCATCTGGATGTGGCTCTCAATCCGGCAGAGTGCTGCACCTACAAAAGAAGTAAATCAAGGGTTTGAGATCTTACCCTGCTGTTGTTACTAAGGTAGTTTTTGCACGGATATATACTTACCTTCCATCTCTTGTACTTTTCATGAAGTTACTTTACTTCTACTTTTGAATCCCTGGTTATCGAGCTCATGCCAGTGTATTTGTTTTCTCTGGTATGTTCAGATTATCTGTGGAGTTACTGGTGTACAATCAGGTTTTGGTTTTGCCTGTGAATTAACTGTGCAAAAATTAAGTTGGTTGATTTTATTTTCAAACACAAATTGGGTCCATGCAAAAGCAGAAGTCCTTGCATAGGGACAGAACATTCTGGCTTCACTGTACAGTGCTGGGATGGAGCAAGTAATCCCAGCCAGACCAGTCCAACATCTAGCGAGCTACTGGGCATCTATGCATCGCTTTTTTGAAGGCTTTATATTCCAAGAGCTTTGTCAGCTTGTGTGCAATATGGCATGAATGCACAGAGCAAGTCTTAATCTAATGCTGAATGTGACCTTTCAGAAAACATGCAGCACGTTATGAGGCTGTAGCATTTGTGAAACCCACAGGCTTTTCCTTCCCATGAATTAGGCAAGAAGTGTCTGCATTTCAATGCCAAGTTTAAATCCAGCATGGGCACTCACTTTTCTAGGAGGAGGATGGGGTATACTTATTGAAAAACAAGTTAAGTTAAAAATAAAACCAACAACAAAACACACAAAAAAAATCCATAAAAGAAAACAGAGGATTTTTTCACTCTGAGTAAATAGAGAAGTCCAGCTGCTGACAGTATCATGCTGAAGGGGTGCAAATGCTGCATTTTGTCTTTTGACACTGGCTGGCTTTAGGAAGGCAAAGGGGTTGTCAAACCATTCAGGAATGACAGTTATTGGAGATTATGTTCTTCACCATGAGGTTAAGGCACTTAATTGCGATGTACTGACCAAATACTGCTATGGGAAACTAGACCTTGTCTCTATTCATCAGATTGATGCTTCAAGGATCATTAGCTGCTGCAACTGTTCTCTCCACTGCAAAACCTTTTTCTTCATCAGTAGCAGTGACTTTGACCACCTTGTTGTCCCCCTCTCCTAGAAACATCTCTGCTTTCTTCTACTACATGCATAAATACCCTTCCCTGTCTAACTTGCAGTGCTAAAATTCCATTTTTTCATGGGAGTAATACAGATGACTTCAGCTTCAGGAAGGAGACTACCATAGATATGGAGCATTTAAGCAAACCTGGAATTTTGTGAAACGCATACAAGAAATATTAGGTTGGGAATATATTCCTGAATTTATTTGGGATAAAAGTGTATTAGAAATGTCTGGAAAGTGTCAGCATAAATGACAGACAATTTTAATGGTTTTTTTCCCCCAATATTAAAAACTAGTTTCAATTTTCCAGGCAAAGGAAAAGTAACATTTTTCACAAATTTTGTGCTTGGGCATTTCAACATCTACCCTCTTCCTTCTTATACTTAGTTTCCTGTCAGGTAAGAGGAAGAGTATAAGGATCATTATATGTCAGCCTGATTGCTTCATAATGTAGCATGAATTGGCTCTGACTCCTCATTTGATGCTCTCACACTCTCCCACCTAGTTCCTCAGGGGAAGTACAAAGCTGTATAGCCAAATATACCGAATAAATATATCCAAGAAGGCAACTCTGCCTTTAAAACAACTACTGAACTTGATCGCTGATGAATCTTTATGTTCTTCCTGAGATGTATCTTCAGCATTAACTAAGCTTTATGCTGTCTGGCCCTTACTTTGCCTGTCTTCTCTTTTTAACTCAAAACACCTCAGTGCAATTATTATGTATGAAAACAAAGCTATGGTATGTTTCTTCTGTTTTGATTTTGTGCGTGTGTTTCTTACCTATCACGAAACGTCAGAAATAGCTCAGGTGATAGTGCTATTTTTGAGAAGCTGAGTGTTAGAAGATAACAGAAGGCCATAGGAAGTGCTGGACCATCTTAGCCTGACATCCGCTTTCCAAAATAAGATGTCCCACCAAAGTCGCATCTCTTATAGTTCCTCCCCTTCAAGTGTCAGCCTGAAGAGCTTTCCTGAGCATGACTTGTGACAGGCCCTGAACACTGCTGCCACATGAAGGCAATGAGGCTGGCATGAGCCATCCCACCACTGTCAGACTTGAAACCAAGGCAACCAGAAAGCTAAAGGTGGATCCAGTCACTATACCAGGAACTTCTGTGGTCAGTGCAGGCTACGTGCAAACTGCCTGTGGCCTGAAGACTATCTTTACTGGGCACGAGGCAAGCAGCACATATTCTGGACTAGAGATGTCAAAGGTGACAACCCTTAGCACCTAGTGCAGAGTGGCAAGCTGGGGAGGACACAGACAGAACCTGCAGGGTGATTCCAGTTCGATATTGTCCTTAATCGGTATCCATGTTGCAGTATTTTTTAAGTGCAACCTTTCAGCTCAGGAATCAAAAAGGCTAAAGATTCCATGTTAATTAGTAATCTCTGGAGTCATATAGATCTGTAATAACTACCTACAGATCAAAGACATTCCATGTTTAGCATATTTTAACATCAAGATAGAATTAACACTGTAATTTCTGTAATTACAGTCTTGAAATTAGCATATGGAAGAGGTCAGTCTATTCTTCTATTTATCTGATTGAATACAGGCATTTTTTGAATGAGGTTTCACATCCAGGTGTACAATCAATCAGCTAACCAGTATACAAAAACTGCTGTAGGATTTTGTAGGTCACTGTAGGATTACTCCAGCTGGATGAATGGGACTCAGAACACCCACTGCATACGTTTCTACCCATGTGCAGTCCCATGTATAGATGCTGAAGAAAATTCTGTGAAAAGAAGAAAACTACAAATGTTGGAATACCAGCCTTATCTTCAGCCATTCCTAGCATTGCTTCTTGTTAAGTAAGTTACTATTTTGATTGTGCAAAAGCCTTATCTAAAGAACTAAAAATAGTGAAAATATCCCTTAAAATGTTTCCATTTGCAAGTCTCAGTCCTTGAACCAAAGTAACCACATACTTGAAAATCTGTTCATCCTTGATTTCTTGTCTGAAGCCTCCAACCTTCCCTGAAACGGTAACTTGGGAACATTACAAGTAAAAAGGTCATTTGAATTTATCTCTTTATATCACATTTATACCCATTTATATTACAACAACCAAGACAAATTCTTCAGATTTTAGGCTTGATAATTGAGACACAGTTGTAATAATGATTTATTATACTGTTCCCACAGTTACCTCTCCAACATACTGCTGTGGCTTTCAGGGTTAACGAAAGCTGGGCTCTGTGCCTCTCTGTCAGGAAGTGCAAAGCTTATTTTCCTGCATAAAAATCTGAACACTGGGCAACGGCCATTAAAAAAACCAATAGGGTGACTAGTTTATCCTACCAGTCATTTGGAAAAAAAATTATCTTGATTAACCTCTAAATGCTTTATTTGCTATAATAGTAGTTTAGTGTTATGATGCTGACACACGGTTTAAACAGAGCTGTGAATTATCCAGAGCATTGTGCCAAGTCTTCTCAGCCACATTTGTTTTGAGTAATGATTTTAATGTAAACTAGACCCAAGATATTTCTGGCTAGGTTTCCTCCCATCTTTTATCTTTATCTAGCATCTCCAATTGCACGAACAATCTTCACACAGGTTGTTGTTACCGATGTCCTTTATAAATTTCCAATTTTCATGACACACACTGCCTGTAATAACTCCTAACTGTATAATAATCCTTTGGATTACAATAGACAGCGTTCTACATTATTTCTCAGAGATGAGTTAACTCTCCTCTCTCTTCTTCTGTGGTTTACAACATTGGTACAGTAAACACAGGCACTAATGAATTTAATTTGGTACCATTCTGCTGCTACATTGAGAGATCATAAATGTGGACACGTAGTCTAGAACAAAGAAATGTGATCAGCAAGTTCTGTTGCTATTTTTCTGAACGATCAGTCCCTGGAGTGCCTTTGAGTATGGTGTATGCCCACCTACCTTCAACCTTTGCAATGGCCTGTGCAGGGAGTATCTGGGCTGTGGCATAGCAGGGTTTGGTTTTAGAACCAGTTTCAGGCATGCCCTCTGCAGTTACCACAAAACTACAGCTCTGGTCCACTGTGGCAGTCAGGATTTAAACCCAGTTTTCTGTGCCCTCCCTGACTAAGCCTTTAAAAAATATTATAGACAAATATTCTGGCATCATGAATGGAGTTGATGGGATAGCATTTTACCCATGAACTCCAAGAAGCAAGGTGTTGCTGGGCACTGCTATGGTCTTAATCCCAGAGGAAATGTGGAATTACCAAAATGCATAATCTGGTGAGAGCTGACTAGTCCCAGTATCAAAAAAAGAATCTCATCAACAAAAAATAAAATTATCAAATTCCACACAGTGCAGCACAAGGGCTTTTTGCCACTGCTATGCAATTTAGATGGTGAAAAAAGTATTCTCCAGCTTTGGCTAGTAATTGTAAAACCCTCCAAATGCTGCTTCCATTTTGTCCCTTGGGAGGTGAGTGAGCACGAGTTCACTCTATCTTCAGTTCACTTGTGATACTGTGACACAAGGGAAGGCATCAGATTCCATATACCCTTTTCCCTTCCTTCGTGTCCTCTTCCCTCACCCCAAATACCCTTTGAAACCACCTTTTTTTTTGTTGTTGTTCAAACAACAAGGCTAACCAGGTGAAATTTTAAATAATGATTGAGGATTTTTTTTATTCATTTAAGTTTCAATATCATTACAGAAAATGTTATGGTACAGAGTTGTTTAACATTAGTTGTATTTCTTTGCTCATTTAATTTCCACACGAATGCTGGTAACACTAATATCTGTACAAGATCAGTCTTTGATTTTTTTTAGTTTTCAGTTCTGTACATTTTTAAATGTATTGGTTAAAAAGGCTGTCAGCACTTAAGGAAGCAATTTTTTTTGTTTCTTGAAATAAAAGGTATCCAGTTACTGCCCAAGAGTACTGAGCTGGGTGGCTGCTGGGACAAGAGAGATCCCTGAATGCGCAGCGAGGTGAGAAAACCTCGGGGCTTCAATGGGTTCCCAGTGCAGCCACTCTGCTTTTGGCACTGTGCACATCAACACGAGATACAAGATAAAGAACAAGCAGAAGCTCTCTGTGAAGCGGTTATGAAGCATACTAATAAGGGAAATCCAAGTGTTGTCTACGCTAGTATAAATAAGCAGACAGCCTTGTTTTAAGAGCATAAGTAGTTGTATCTTAAAGATGAGAAAAAACACAAGTTCTGCAGGCACCTACTGCTGTCTACTAAAAGCTACTGCTATCAGAACTAGCATTGAACACACAAAGCAATTGCAAGGAAAGGAAAAAGTTGCTTTGATAGAATAAATTTCTTTGTTAAGATTTGTTTTAAAGGTTTTTTTTTTAAAAGGTATTTATTTAAATTCCATTTGAAATATAATTCAAGATGTTGACTATACTGATCAACTTTTATCCAAATCAGAAAAACTAGCTGTGCCGTTGCATATTACAGGATACAGTCAATGATATGTGGACATGCATCAAAGCTTCGCTCTTGCTGGTGACATCATAGCCTTCCAATGACCATGACATCCACCACCTCCCCCTTGTGAAGCTCCACATACTGCTCTGTCTTTGGAGGTAGCATCAACAGTCCATTGGCACTGCGCATACTCATCAGACGACTGCTCATCTGATTCCCTACAGGAGAGTGAGAGAAAAGTTTCAGTTAAGTTTTCAATTAGTTTCAAATGCTGCAACACACCAGGTAGGAAACAAGAGCTGTTCTTATGAAGACGTTCCTGTTGTTAACCTATTCAAAGAGCTGCGATCTCGCTCTTCCAAGGTGGATGGAAACAGAGAACTCTGCAGAGCTTCAGTCAGCCTCTCATTGCTCTGCTTCTCCAAACTCTCATTCCCTTTGCTGATTTCTTTCCCATCCAGCCTTCCACATTACCTGTACCTCACAGCTGTCATGGTAAGTTGCTTTTCTGTTGGAATTTCTAATCTCAATTTGTATATCTAATTCTGGACTAAACCCAGCACAGTCTAGAATGTTTTTAATATACTGTTAAAGAATAAACTTGATTAACTGTATTCTTCTCACTGAATAGTCTTGTTTAGCATTAGTACCTTAGTACTAGTAGCTAAAGTAGTTGAAGTCTTAGGATGCAAGAGCTGACAGAGAGTAAACTGTTTGATGAAACTAATGCTGCTAACACTGAACTAGCTGAATCTGGCAGATGCAAGAAGGACCAAGGAAATAATTCCAAGGGACTGAGGTACCTTCAAGAAGAAGGCCAGCCCAGTGACAAAGAAAATCAGTAAGAAATGAAAAGACCACTGACCAGAATTAAGTGACTGGACTTGGGGATTGGGTGCTGGGTGGTACGGGTATAATTGGAAGGTGCGATCTGGGGTAGGGGTCCCTCTCCAGAGGCACCCAGCTCAAACTGTAAGCTGGGAAATAATAGAAGAGGAACTGGAAACCTTCACTTGCACTGCACATTTTTCAGCAGTATCCTAGGGCTGAACCCTGTTATGGTGGCCAGCTGTGTAAATCCATATTATACACCACTTCAAATGAATGGGTTTCTTTGGGACATTAAGTTTCACAACATGCCCTGAAGATAAACAGTATCATATTGGTAGTACTAACTGAAAATGAAAATCCAATGAAATGTCATGCCCTTTAGTTTCTTGGTTTTCAAACTTCCAGATTGACAGAGAAATCATTCCAGACAGTGTGCTTGCATAAGGGAAGAAGGGGTGTACAACAAAACAGAGTTAAGCCAAACACAGTGTTATAGATGTAAGTAATACCTTGACTAATACATGGAAATATGTCAGAAGCTGTGTGATCCTGGGATTCAACAGTAAGAACCTTCTTCGAGTAAACAGTAAGACGCATTTGAGCTAATGTTTTCCCTGTGGAGACTTGCATATTGTGTTTTATATTGAATAATTTGGATGTAGTAAAAAGACAATTAGTTGTTTAAGGATCTGAATCTCTTGAAAAACTGACAGAGTTGTTCTCCTAGCAGTATACAGCTATAAAAGTATTCAAGTATAGTATTTACCTCTACTGCAGCTAGGTATCCAGAAGTATCCTTAGATAAGACTAATTAGTCTTAGTCTGCTTTAAGAGAACATACATAGCCTCTGCTATATCTCCTACTTTTCCAGTTCAGCTGGAATCACACTTCTTTTATTTGTATTGTTCCTACCTATGTCCTGGCCTGTGTTTGTTTAGTACATGCACAAGAGCAGAAGTAAGCAAATGTGCCTGTGAGTTCAAGTAAGCATGAGTGGGCGTTTATAGAAAGGAATGTGTGCACATATGCAAGCATACAGGTGTATTGTGCAGGTGTATAAAGGCAGGATTTTCAGCAAAAGGGAGTTTTATCAGTTAAGTTGCCAAGTCATATCATGACTGAATTTTATACTAACGTCCATGTATGCATGTGCACAAATGTGTCAGCAAATCAGTCTGCATGAGGAAGGTTACATGAAAAAATGTGCACACGCTTGGTTGTTTTTAGACATGTATGTAGGAAGGCAAAGACCTGTGTGAGCATGTCTGTCAGTCCGTCTGTCTGGGCACTAACCTGTACTCTGTGCCCAAGGTAGTGGTTCTTGGTGATGCCAAGTCAGTATGCATCGATGATATTCTGGGCGGGGGTCCAATTTTACATCACATGATAACTGTAGAAGAAGCAAAGAAAGGATGAAAATATCATGCATTCAGATTTCACTAAGATCTGAAATGGAATCATCTGCCCAATTGTTTTTCCTTAAATTCAGTCTTTTTAAACACTCTCAGTTTAAGGTCAGATGGTGTCTAGTGCAAGATCAAAAGCTGCAGAAAGTAGAGACTGCAGTATTTAAGGGAAATACAACTGTGATAACAAAGAATATGATGGAGTTTACATGCATTAAGCGGAATATTGCAAAGCTGTTCCTTTACTGGGAATTTAAAAGTAGTATTTCTCTGGAAAAAAGCTGTTCTCCGGATTAAACTGCATAAAGGTAAAAATGTTATTTGCATTCAAAAGCCTGTTAGCTCTGACAAGAAGGGAAATGGTCAAACTTTGAAATGAAAAGACATACGGGGCATGGCTCACAATAGAATTTAATGGAACACATTGGAAAATCCATGCAAAATGAGGGTCCCTTCCAATTGCTCTGTTTTAGAACAATTTAGCTGTGAGATAAAGAAAAATGTAGATGCCCGAGGAAGTGCAGAAAAGAGACACAGGATAAGCAGTAAAAGTGCATAGCCAAGAACACTAGGAACTAGGTGTACTTCATTTGAGTCAAAAATAGAAGGATAATACATCATAATAATATGCCTTGAATCTCTATTAATAAGCAGTTACAGTACCCATGTTTTCTTATAAGAGCAAAATGAATAGTTTAAGGGATTAATATTGCTTAGAGTGGGGGTTGTGTGATTTACTTATACAAGTAAGAACAGAAAGGCTTTCAAGTTTGTATTTTCTATTGCTAATATAGAACTATCTAACTGTTTAGGTATTCCCAGATTACTCTGCATTTTTTACCACAGGTTAAAGGAAATATATATTTTTTTTCAAACAGTAAGCATCCTTCCTGCCTGATTGGCAGCCTCTGCACCTGTGTATCTTGCTCCCTTAGATGGCCATCTAACACTTAGAAATTATGGGACTGAATATCATAATTAACAGAGATTGAGAAGGTACCTCTGTTTTTTGTGAACTTCCTTCAGCTTGGAAGAATTAGTCCAGGGCTCGGATTCCCCAAAAAAGACAGCCTCTCAGAGCTCAAAGACCTGCACTTCAACATCTTGAGAGAATTTTTAAACAGAGGACAAGCTTCTTACCCTGGCTTTGATGATGGTGGGCCGAGGATCCAGGATACCCTGCATTTTCCTCAGTGCGGGAACAACAAAGAGATTGCAGGTAACAACAGCTGACACAGGGTTGCCTGTAGGACAAAGAACAGTTGGTGGTGACTCCCTCCTGATTTACTCTGCCAAACATTGTAAGAGATCTCAAGTTTTTATAGCAATTGCACTCTAAAGATCTTTTCATGCTACATACAGGAAATGTTTGATTCGAGACCAGAGTGGCATGTGGCAAGTACACCTGTTGAAGCTACACTCTCTGGCTGATGGTGAGCTGAAATCCTGCTCTGACCAGAACTGCTCCATTTTCCTCAGGCCCTGCCATCTGCCTCTGTTCCTCCACTCTCTTACGCCTAGATTCGTCAGGCTGGGGCAGGGTTTACTATGCACAGGTATAGACCCTACCTGATAGAGCTTTTGATTCATGATTAAGGTTTCCAAGACCTATGGAAAAACAACTTTAAATTCCCTAATAGAGGGCAAAATGCTTTAGTACAAATTTTGAGGAGAATTCTACTGATTTGTATGTTTTCTGTTAACTCACAAGAGAGGTGTACGACCAATGTCTGTCAAACACAACTTGTCTTACACTTCTGGACCTCCCTAGATGACAGTTCTAAAACAAATACTCCAGATGCTCCATTGATCTCTCCCCTGGAAAAAAAATGTACTGCAGCAACCAAAACAAAAGAAAGAGAAAGCACTAGAGATACAGCTGAAAACCACCAACTTGTCAAGAACAGTATCTCTAGAGTAGTCAGAAATCCATGCAAGGCCAGAGCAATAAGAATAAAACAAATTCCTTCTGATTTAGGACGGGAGAGCTTTGTATCCAGAAATAAAATAAATTCCTCCTGATTTAGAAGGGGAGAGAGAGCTTTGTTGCCAGATCCCTCAGAAAATGTTGGCTCTGAACACCGAGATAGCCCAAGGTGATGCAACACGCAGGGGGTGAAGCGATGGTGCCCTCTTCTGGTTCCATGGTAGGAGCATGACAAAAAAAAGAGAATATTCTCTGACATGTTCCTGGGCCCTGCCTCGTTTTGTTTTTTTCTCCATTTTCAATACTTCAGAGCGGGCGCACTGACTTACATGCACAGAATGTTTACTGTGAAGGTGGAGGGAGCTGTAGGAGAAAATCACGTCTGTATAGTACCACTTAGAAAACAGCAACAAAAGTAATCCACAAAACATCTTACCTGGGAGCGCAAAGATTATTTTTCTTACGCCATCAATATCCAGAGTTGCAAAAGTTGTTGGCAGGCTATGGAAAAGGAACACCATTTAACATCTGCCCTAGACTTTGACTGAACATTACTATTTAAAAACTATTAAAAATATTATAAAAAATGTAAACTATTTAAAATATTCAGAAAAGAAAAAAACCAGGATCTCTCCATCTCATTCAGTTCATGGGCACCTGCTGCTTATTCCATACTGAGGATGTAATCCTCTCTTTGTGATGACAGAACAATTAGTGTTTCTTGGTATTCAGCTATGAAGTTTTAAGCAGATGATTTTGCTTCTGGTAAGTAAACATCTATGAGCAGATGAACTAGTAATCAAAAATCTAAATCCTGTCTTCATGCTAGAAGCCAATTAACAAAGAAGCAATACTGAAATTACACAGTTACAGAGCTATATTTTTTGTTTTCATATAAGTTTCTCCAAATTTTTTTAAACATTAGTGACTTTGACTTCCCTTACTCCATCGCCTACAGCAGCAGTGACAACAGAGCAGCATTTCAAAGCAGCAAATGCCAGTTAGTCTGCAGATGAATAAACTCAGGTACAAAGGCAGAGCTGCCGTCAGGTAAGACCTAGGTCTATTAGTGAAGAGCTCTCTACCTTTCAGAGATGCTCCTGAGTGATCTTTAGTGCCTTGTTATCAGAGCTATTACAGTTATACAAATAGGACAGTAATGTGTCGGCTCAAGAATGTGGCTGGCAAAGGGACTCATCCATAAAAAAAAATAATTCTATATACCTGTGTTAATATCATCCTTTTAAACATTAGAAATTATACTTTATAGGAGCAATAATTAGACTGAGTTCCTTGGCTTCATCTTGAGCTAACAGCTATCATCTGGTCAGCAGATGGTATTTGCTGACCAGCAGCAACTTTGGAGATTTGCCACACTTTGACCATTACTACCTAGTTTTGTATCTGCTAGGACTAATCAATATCCTATTTACCAGGGGAAGTTTCTGTTTTAAAATGTCTCTAACAAAATGGGAACTATGTGCCAGACCTCAAAATCTTATAACCAGTGCATAAACCAAAGTACAAACTAATCTAACTGCTAATTCCTGTGTACTGGAAACTCCGAATTCTCATATGAGATTTCAACACCATCATTGTTAAAAGTCTTCCAGTACTTTCTTCTGGCAATGCTGTTAGACAAGATACAATCTTATGTTAACCTTCAGCAACTTTCACAGGAAGAGGAGGAATGGTAAATCCCTGACATCACTCTGCAGTGGTACAGCACATCAAAATACAGGCATACAAAGCAAATTCTGGCTTCACTCTTGGACCTTTTTCAAGGGAATTTTTCCCAATATAGTAGTGAAAGTTCATATAAGGCTTTTTAAGACAAAACTAATAAAAACTGAGACACAGTTATTTGCTATTACACTACAGCCAATGAAAAGGAGAGTCCTTATATTCTCAGTAACACTAGATGACCAAATGTTTTGGTAGCAGTAAGAAACATCTTTTTTATGGCATAAAATGAAGATGGGTGTTTAGGGAAAATTTCTTAAAGCTTTTCTGACTAGTTGTTGAAAGTTTATTGCTACAAGTCTACAGAGGGATGTCCAGAAGAAAGAATTATATTTGCTTTCAGATAAGCCAGAACCAGAATTTAATATTCTGAATTCTCTAAATCAGGTTATCCATTCTTGTTAACAGCAGAGGCTGGAGTGCAGATCTCACTTTTGGGAGTTCCCCACACTGGTTGTAGTGATATGACAGAAGCAACAAGCAATTTCCACGCCTGGGTTACATCCCGCATGGGAAGAAACATGCTTTCAGCTCACTTGTTCTTTTTATGGAAGAACCAAAGCCACATGCAGTTCTTTACTGGATTGTACGCAGAGACAGAAAAAGTATTTGTGTTTTCACAGCAAACACCCACTTTCTGTTCTGCTCCCTGGCAACAGTTAGGGGCTAGAGGGAATCATTGCTCAGTGCTGCACTTGGCCTTGTGTTACTTGATTGTGCCAGCCCAGCTTGCAAACAAACTGCATTCCATGGTTACTGAGGCAGAGCTGTAGACATCTTTGCGTTACTGTACTGTGAAAGGGAACATTCTATTTTCAATACACGTAGCTTTCATTTTCTCTACAAAGCACACTTCCAGACTTATCAATTAGCAGTGTTACAGCAAAGAAAAGCAATACTGAAGTCTTTTGAGGCAAACTAAACACATAAAGGATTGTGGTTACTTTAAAATTACTATGCTCAATATGCCAACCAGATACAACTTTGTAAATTAGCTGTTGTTCCACCTCTCAAGAAATTGCTTGTTTACAGGAATATGACTTATGCAAATTCTGAAGTGAAACGAGATGCTTATTAAGCAAACCAGCAATTAAATGTCTGTATATTTCCTGGTTATTTCATAACAATGTCAATAACTGAGCTCTCTGATCACAGTAAAGACTGTGGCCGTATTTATATCAAGATGGTTTCTCCAGAGTCTCCAAACCTGATTTGCAACAGTTATCAGAGAAATGTGTCTTACTGATAAAAAGTAACCTCTCTGTTCCAGTTAATTTCACCCATAAAGATGGTGACTTACCCGAATAGAACTGACTTTGCTTCTTATCGCATCTACCATGTGGTTTATATTGTATATTTTGAAAATTGAAATGTATTGAAGCACTTATATAGGATATTTGGCCCAATATAGCCTCCATCTATGCTGCCTAAGTAGAAAAATATCTTACCCTGGTTTCATAAAAACTCTGCCAAAGTGAATCTGTGCGTGAAGATCAATATCCAGCACCTGTTTAAGATAGTCCTGTTTAAATTCAAAAAAGAAAATTGATTAAATAATATCAAAGTTGCTTACATCATCTAAGCATTCAAAGCAATTAATTTACATCAAGTGAGGATGAAACTTTTCATTTCCTGAAAAGTGCTACAGTCCAATGGGGAATTTCCAGTATTTGAAAGAACGTATTTTCAAAAAGAAAAGGTGAAGAACAGACTCATTTTAGGTGCCAAACCTGACTCCATGAGAATATAGTAATATATTTACTTAAAAAGTCAGCTGCAGCATCAGAATCATAGAGGACCTCACAAATACCTACTACTAAAACATTCTCTGTCAAAGATGGGGAAAAAAGCCTTTATGGTTCAAAGACTTAAAATCATCAAGTTATCTAACTTTTGCCACAGGAGCTATCTAGCAGTAAAGTCAGAGATCTCCTAGCACTTCTGAAACCAATACTGTACTGTAGAAATCATAGTTTTCCAGGATACTGTAATTATTGTAATTTCTTAGGGACATGGTCTAATTCACAGTGGCCGGGTTTAACAGTCCTTAAAAAGGAAAAACTGTGGGTGGCTTGTGCCCTAGTTCAAGTTAAATGATTTTGCATAAACACAGTTAATTGTTATTAAAATAAATATAATTACTTGTTTAGTCTTTATCGAAAATTGCTGTGCTCAAAGATGTAGTATCCTTTCTGTTATATATTTAGTGAGATTGAAGACACAGGATGTAACAGTCATCTGTGAAGAGAGACTTTGGAAACAGTAAATCTGAAGCTCCCTTGCAGGTTTTGGGGTTTTTTTTGTGTGCGTGTTCAAATACTTGGAAAGCAGGAACTTTTTTTCAGCCAGGCATGAATTCTCCAGTATTGATTTCATTAACCCAGTTTTTACTTTCTATTTACTTTTTAGATGTTCAGTTATCTCATTAAAACTGTTGAAAGCTCAGTATCAGAGGACTAACGATCAGTAAAATATAGAGCCTATTTTCTTCATGCTGTTGCCTCAAATTCAGACTGGGGAGAAATTAGCCAGAAGGCATAAATGCCTGCAAGACCATTCAATCCAGTTGCTTTCTAGTGTTCCTGTGTCTGCACTATGTTGCCATGTTCACAATTTAAAGATCAGCACTTGTCCTTGACTATTTTTCTACAAATACTGTGGACAATAACAGCATTCAAAGTAATTGGCACTGGTTTAACTAGTTATCCATTTTCATGATGTATCCAACAATATGATTTCTACTTAGAAAAGTGACAAAAACAGCACTCATGTTTGCCATCTCCTACTGACTGTTTTTAGTATCTGTTAGTTATAAAAGGAGAGATGTTTCTTTTACCTGACAAACTCACAGATTCAGCCTGGGATCAAAAAGTAATCTGAGTTTTCCTTCGCATAAGTCATGATTAATAAATGTCCTGCAGGTTCATCTACGCCCCACCAGCATCTGTGTATCCCTATTTTCTTTGATGGTTTTGGCACAGGGATTACCAACAGGAACTCAATCAACAATTCTGTTAATGATTCAAAAGGCAAATATATCAGCTCACTGTGTCTTGTATGTATTGCCTCTGTAGGACTATCAGGCGCAAAATGTGATTAAAACTATTTTTGTAACAGATATAGCTTTGGCATATTCAGGAAACATCTGCTGAGTAAGAAAGAGATATTTATATATTCAGGTTGCTTTTTGAAGTACTTTATTCTATCTACATTGTAACTGCTCTAAGAATAAAAAGAATTCTGTTGCCTTCATGTGCTATTAACCAAGCACCTTCCCCATCGTAACTACATAAATCATTCCTTAAATAAAAGCACATATGCAAATCACTCACATCAAGAATGAAAAGCTTCCCTGTTGTACAATGTCTACTATAGTACAGCAATAAGAACAAAGGGAACGAAGATAGCATTGAAGACTATTTTCTTAATTCACATTTAAGTGTTCCAAAAAAAGTAAGATCCCTTTTTGATAAACATTAATACAAAGGTAGAAGCTCCAATGACAGGCTCTTGCTTAAAATTCTTAAATATATTGTAGCAAGTCATACTTAAATTTAGCATACCTTTTCCCCCATAGATACACCTCCTGATGTAATGATCACATCAGCACGGCTGATACCCTCATTCAGTGCATTCAGTAAATCATCTGGGCTACAGAAAAGAACAGGCAAGCAGATTAGTGGCATGGAACTACTATGAGATGTAGCGTAAGTACGTGTCTGTGCGCACACACAGAGATGTATATACACACACAGGTATTTTAAGAAAGATACAGAGATCTTTTCCTTCTTAAGACTCCACACTGCTCTATTTCAGGTCAACAACTGCAATCCCATTAAGTGACCACCACACCCTTCGGCATCTTTCTTTCCAAGAGCTTTGCAACAGGAACAGTGGGATACTTTTTGCTGGGACTTAAGGACACTAACACAAGAGTCTAAAAGTATGCAATTTGCATAGTAGGTAGCAAATTATGATTTAGATGAACTAACAGGGCTACATAAAGGGATCTGACACATTGGCCATCAAGCAGGCTGCAGTACTACCTATCTAGCTTATCTGACAAGTGCAAATATGGGGGGTAAGGCTCCACTTCAAATTACCATCAGTGAAAAATGGGAGTAAATCCTTTATCTTCTCCATTAGAGGGCTCTGCAGTAAAGCCAGCTGTACATCACTTCATCTTGAAAAACGTAATGCATCCTATTCAAGTGACTATTTACCTTCATGAGAAACAGTGTAAGGGGAGCTGTGATGTTCCTCCATACAAAGAGAGTAACTGCGAAGGTGAAGGACAAAAGCTGAGGATATTTCAGTTTTGGTGGTTTTGCTCTTCTCTTTTTTTTTCAGATTTAAGCTGGAAACTTTGAAGTGGGCATTACCTATCTAACAGCAGAACTGATGCTAATACAGAGCTTTAAGGCATGCAGTGGAGAAACTTGGTAATAAAACTTACACAAGACCAAAGGAATCACAAAGAACTTCCAACATATTAAATGCATACTTTGCATTTACCATCTGTTAACCGAGCAGAAGCTGACTGATTGCTATGACTGTATGTAATGTTCCTTCAACAGTATGTTTTTACTTTAATGATTCTGAAAGTTTTTCGTGGGAGGCTGTTTCTTCTTAGAATGCAATTGGATGAATGGACAATAACACTAGGTACTGTATAAAGGACTTCATCTGGAATACAGCACCTCAGTTAAATGCCACACTACAATTACAAAACACCATTATGGGCTATCAAGGCTATGCGGGCTGCAACTGGCATGTGGGCTGTTCTTTGAGAACGTTGGCTATATTTCACTAAGAGATAAAATCACCACAGTTATTTGGGGGTTCGAACTGGAAATAGGAAAATTAGAAATACTCTGCAAGTCCTGGTTGACCTTTCAGAGACCAACAGAGACTGTGTGTTTCAAAAGGTCTCAGAAGGAAAAATCCTTTCCTCTGAGCATCCTGCCTCTGCCCATGATTTAGTGAAATATAAGCAGCAGTGAGTATTATGTGATGTTGTGTGCACCACAGTTTATTTGACACAAGACAGACTGTGCTAACTCATGGAGTAGGTATCTCAAGTGTATGCAATCCTGCACCTTCCTCATCTCCTCACCAGAGAGCCCTCAAGTGTCTTCTACCCTGGTTATGCATTACAGGCAGAAAGATTCCAGACCCTTTCTCCACCATGTCCTATGACATGCAGCATTTTTTTTGGCGTCACCATGTGGTTATCCTGCAAAATTTTTCTATTTTTCTTGGGCTACATCTGCTCTTTAGGGTCATACTGCTTTGTAAGAGGTACATCACAAACTACAGCAGAAAGAAGTGCAGATTGCTGGTGCTTTACTGTAGGCTGTAATCAATCAGATTTAATTATACACTGCCATTTTTTTAAGGAACACAGTGACTGCAGATATTTTGGCATGTTGCCATGACTTTTGTTTAGGATACTGGGTATCTTGGATACTCTAAGCAGCCTATAACGAATGTCTGATCTCAGTTTTCTTCGGGAGGAAATATAAAATATACAGACTCAAGTAAAACCATCTCCTTATTTGTTCTTTAGGAAACAGAGGCATTTTCTCAGCTGCCCCTTTTGAAACCTCAGGAGTGTTTTATCCAAAAACCAGCACAAGTCTTCACTGGTTGTTGAAGGCAAGAGGAAAGAAGCAAGTTTCTTGTTGGCTACTGTCAATGTCTTCTTCAGAACCAATTGTTTCATATTGTATGTCTAAGTAGTAATCTGTATGTAATAAGATACTGTTTAAGATTATTACAGAGCTTGCAACAGGAAAAGTCTCTCAAGATCTAAGTATTCCTTAATCCTTGACAATGAGGGTGTAGACTGGAATGCAGGAAGGAATACATATTCATTACACAGGCCAGTATAGGCCTTCCTGAAGCCCAATGACAGTTGGACACTCATGCCACTACACAAGGCTTAGACTGATTTCAGTAAATTTTTCTCATTAGGTTGTGATGCAGTTGAGGACCATGTCTGGAGCTTGCTCCAGGCTGTTTCATTTTATCTTGCTTAATCATTTAAAAGTTATTCATAGGTAGCGAGACCACCTGTCTGGGGACATCCTAATTCTGGATTATGAAGTGTGTTTGCTTTTGGTTGTGGTCTGAGAATAACAGAAGGAACAGTAAAAAGCAAGTAAGTCTATATTTAACTGTTATTAAATAGAACAGAAGTGCTCCTACTTACATATCGAATATATCTATGTGTGTGTATATACATAAATATTACTTAACAAAGGAAAAAAAATAACAAACCCCAAATAAGCCCAAACTCAAACAGGGTGAGGCCTCATTTCACACGCTGGTTTATGAGGGGGCATACCACTGGAGTAGTTCATCATACAGGTTTTTTATTATGTCATGTAAAAAGTTGAATGTCATTGGACTTGGTGCATTTTTTTTTTAACATTTCCATTGGAAATGTTTTTATCCAACTAATAGCACTGCATATCATACTCAGTTGCAAGATTCATAGAATTTTTCAAAAATGAAAGATGTGATAGAAATTCTATTGCAATAAACTGAATGATAATGCTAGTTTGGTTTCCATTCTGCAGAAGACTTTTCTCTTTTTACCATATTTGGCACATTTCTTTTTGTTGCTTAGGTCTGCCTAACTTTCTATCCTACTTGAGGCTGGTAATTCCATGACTCTGCAAAACCCTCCTTACAGGAGTCACTTGCTATAATCTTCAATCCACACTGTAGCAAATGCTTTATTTGCCTTTAGTTGATTTAACGCAGAGAGTTGTCATTCAAATTGCATATTAACACGTATTTGATAGAGTCAGATAAGAAGATACTACTTCTCACTTCATTTGTTGTATAGCAATGAGCAGTTTCTTTGGATTGACATGGAAAGGGAATAAGTAATTGAAGACTATTTACTGCTGCAAGAATAGACAAAATAACTTTGGCATCTGAGCATAACAGGACAAGATTGTTCTAAAAGGCCTGTGACAGATCACCATGGAGCTGAGAAATAACACTCATTGTCTGAGCAGGTACAAATCAGAAGCTGAAGCCCTGGCCATTGCTAGGGGCAGGACACTGGATAGCTAGACTAATGGTCTAATTTACTATGATAACTCCTTTAAAATGTCCTGTGAAAGTGATATTCTCAGATTTTTTTCCTTCCTGGACAGATCTGTAACAAGTGCTTAAATATAATGGTGAATACCTTAATCAATGTAAAGCAGATTTTCACAGGAACTCTCATTTCAAGATGGCAAAACTATTCTGTTTCATTTGGTGATTTTCAAAGTCAGAGTGACATTAGGCACAAGAAGGGAGTGTGCTTTTCTACCATATTGCAATTGGTTAAAAAAATTACACTACGTTTCAGATCACATCCCAGCATCTCCTGTAAATATGACTAAGAAAATTTTTTCTGTAAGTATTGCATACAGTTTACAAAACTATTCATATAGGTAAGAAAGCACAAATCCAAACTCTCAGCAGTAGAAATCCCCACCTACAGAAGATTGTGTCTGCACAAATACTACATGCATTATACTTACATTATTGAAGCTGAAGACATAATGCTTTCTACTTTTAAGTATATCTTTATGTTCTCTGCTAATTTTGCCAGTCTGATAAACAAGATAAATACTTTACTACCTCAGTTTCCTGACTCTCTTTATTCGGTTCTGTGGAACAGAAAGACTAGGACAATCTGGAAATTAGTTGGAGGGTATCTATTGTACAGTGGCAGCAGCATGTGTAGAATCCAGTAGGCAGATGCATGACATTGCAGCTGACATGCCACTTGATTCCATTAATTTGAAGAAAGGGCTTGCAGGAAGGCAGTATACTGTAATAGCAGCACCTTCTGGATTCATGAAAAATTCTGATTATCAAAGCTAGTTTGTGGAAAACCGTTATGCAGCACTTGATTGCTGAGCTGTCTTTGAACTGAAAAGATGCACAGGAGCTTAAAAGCTTTAAGAAGAAAATGATGCAAGCCTCATTAGAACAGACATCAGCCATGTATAAGCTCTTTTCCTTTATTTCTCTCTGAAGAAATAGCTACATTACAGTCAAGACCAAAGAATTCTCTCTGTTTTAAATGCCATTTGAAGTACCCCAAATTACAGTCTAATTTTCTCTTTCAAATACAAATCAACATCTGTTAATTCACTTTTGTTGATCCTATTGTTGTGCTTCACTGTCACTAATTATAAATCTGTCAGCCTTTTCTATGATACAACCCTTAACACCAGCAGTTTGATACATGCAATTAAACTTCTCAGTTTTATAATTTAATTTAATTTAGAAAACAAATAACAACAAATGGTGATCTGTATCACCTGCCACTCACTGCAGTAAAACGAGCGATCCCTGTAAAACTGAATGGAAAGAGTTAGGACTGACTTATCAAGCCACAGTCACAGTATAATATCCATAGTTGATTACTAATTTCCAGGACCATTTCCACCAAGTTCTTTGCCATAGTAGTCTCATTCATTCAAATTAACCTCATTACCTGACAGTCATTTCCAGTCCTTGTTCATTATTGTTGGGTGACTAATAGAGACACTTGTGATTGTTGTACTCTTCTATGCGTCAGCCCAGGCTTTTATAAACCCAGGTCTTCTGGAAACCTGTACTTGCAAAATTTGTGCATGCAAACCATCATAGTTAGCACCTTATACCTGCATGCTTTACAGATATATTGGACACAGATACAGAAAGATATGCATGCACCACAATGGCCCAGATGCATGCAGGAGTGTCTATTGTGAGTACAAAAGCAGAGCTGGATAACCTTTCTTGCCTACTGTTTTACTTTGAAAGCTTCTCAAGTATTTCAGTGATATGATGAAATATTACCCCTTCAGACATGATTTCTCACAGATTCAGAGGAGTTACAGATTCCTAGACACATAGTGAAAACTGAAGTTCTAGCAGTGATCATATGCAAATCACACTGATGACCAAAGCAGACCAGCTGCTCTTCTAAACTATAGCAGTTGACTAAACTTCCAAAGGCTACAGTGCCATCTGTAGGTACCCTGAGTTTAGCACATTCTGACCATGCCCACACAAAGTGGTAACAGTGGTTCGTGCTAGTTTTGCATCTTATGAAGGTTTCTTTTCTGCTAAACTAACCTCCCTGAAGAAGAAAAGATTTAACTAACGTACAAGGACCTACTCGAATTGCATGCAAAGATCCCAATCAGGTTTCTAGTTCTACATCAGAAAAAAAAAAAAGAAGAGACACCTACAAAATAACAAAGAAAGATTTCATCCAAAAACTAAGAGACTGTACTTATTGTACTCTGAGATCTCATCAAGCTCAATGACATTTCTGTTTGAGGAAAGATGGGATATGGATTTGATCTTTTACGATTAACTCTCATTTTTCTTCTTGTGCTCAGTCAGTTGAGGTGACAGATTTCAAAATAAATAGATGAATGCAGCTAGGCATAATGACAATGTCTGTCACCCACTTTTCACCTCATGGCCAAGGGGAGTATTTTGCTTATCAGTAATTTGCAGGATGCAGAAGAGTGAACAGAGGCCATGTTAGATTTATCCAACCAAACCCCAACTTCTGTGGAAGGCAATATTAAACGTATTTCAATTAATGTAATTCAATGAGTGAATATTTGAATGTAATAGGAATTCTGTGTTTTGACTAGTATGGTTTTCTAAAGCAGAAGATGATCCAATTTTGATGATGTATGTAGGAACATATGGGCACTCTTCTGAAACGGTATTTGTTTCAAAATTCTCCAGTGTATTTCATCATGTTCTCATAATGTTTCTTCCTTCTACCTTCTGCGGTATTTCCCTGGATCACTTTGAACAGATGCAGTATGTTTTCCCTAAGAATATAGGCCAGCTTGTGAGGAAAGCTGGAATAATTACAGTAGCTTTTGGCTTGTTCAACATGACTATGTAAGTTTTGTCTATCTGATAGCAACATAAAAGAATGTGTTACTTTTTGCCGCTCCTTTAATTGATGCTGCTGCAGAGTATTCTTTTTCATGTTACATTTATGAAGTCAAAGAGACTTTGATTATAGGTCTTCAACTCTTTTGCTGAAGTTACCATGAGACTTGCCTAATGTCTTCAACTTTTTATCTGTAGCTGGATGGTAACATATTTTACTCCACTGTTTCCATGAACTGTTTTAGAAGACTCCCACTCATATATATGCCAGAATGACAAAAGACCAGAGAAAAAGAGATAGCCATGGGAGCTCAAGAGGAAAAAGTCCCACTTTGTAGAAGCCAGGTGCTTATGTACTATGCAGCCCATTCCTACATAAAGGCATTATGCTGTTGATGATTGGGACGGGTATCACATTCTTGTCTGCTGCTTGTGTACGTTCATCTGCAAGCATCTGTTTGTGAATTATAGTGACTTTTTTCATCAATGCTGAACAGGACCAAAGCTATGACAAGTTGTCTTCAGCTGCTGTGCCACTGTACTAATCTGTGAGCACTTTATCCACTCTAAATCCAGTCTAGTGTGTGTCCACTGAATGTAAGAAGCCTGAGTTTCCATTAATTAATGAATTATCCCTGGCTATTTTACTGGCTGAGGACAATGAACCATATCCCAGTACTTACCAGAAGTCCACTGGTTCTTCCAAGAAGCTTGATAGGACTTCACTGGTAAAGGCAACAGCTTCTATTTTATCTTCCTTCTTATGAAGGAAGTAGTTCTATATGGATTCACTGAAAAGTTTTCACTTTTGGAGTGGAAAATACTCAACAGTTGTAGCTAGGTTGAAATAATATGACTGAAGATTACACCACACAATAAAATAATCAGTGCCAAAGACACCTGTAAAGATGACAGTGCACTGGTGAGTCTGAAGGGTAAATGTGGTTCTGCAATTACTTCTTTCAGGGCACTTAGGAAATACGAGAATTGGCTTATACTGACATAATTGACAGTAAAATATTATTCATGTAATTAGTGCCAGTTGCTTATATAAATCAAGCAGTATTACAAAATCTGACAAATGGTGACATGGTATTGTTATCAAGGAATTTCTTAGCTTTTCATTTTGCTTTAGCTTCAATTTTAAGATAAATTTTAAATAAATTTTATGTGAATTTTAAGTAAATTCACCCCCCCCGTAAACTGCTACTGAACCAGAGCATGGGTGTCTCTATGACAGATAGAAATTAAGTTCCTAAAGGCAATGCCTCAAAATTAACATTTTCTCTGCAAAGCTCCACCTTTTACAGAATCGTAACTTAAGTCAATTGGAAAAGTCTGTCTCCAGAAGAAAAATGACTTGGAAGGCACAGGCACACAATATAAAAAGGATTTTTAAAATTCTCTGTCATCGGTTATGTCTTGTTATTTTTTAGAAAATGTTAAATGTTAGAAAATGTTAAAATGTTAAATATAATTAAGTATGACATTGATTTTTGTTTACTTAAACCAAATGCAAAGTCTCCAAGAAGAATAAACTACAGTTCATGAGAAATAAGGGAAAAGAAGGAACAGAAAGAGAAACTTAGCCTGTTTGAGACCAGCAAGTCAGTTTTTTGACAGCTGTTAGTCAATGGAAGGAACTAGGACTTCATTTGTCTCTGTGATACTGGACTATATTCCTGAAAGCACAAAGATGGTTTTAGTGTAAGAAAATGTCCATTGCATTTTCTTCTGCTCTGGCAGCAGAAGCATTTTCTTATTGCTCATGCTTTGGGCAGCAAGGCTTTACGATGCTTGCTCTAGCACTGTTTAGAAGAGCCCAAAGGTTCATTTAATGTGTCCTCTAGATTTAGACTCTTAGTAGTGACATGTGAACCGACTTGTATAAGTTATTCCAAGCTGATCAACTGCGGGTAGATCCCAGCTTCTAAGCAATTTCTGAAACAGCAAACAGTCTATATCATGTTCCTGACATTAAACTAAAATCTTTCAAAGACTGCAGGTTCTTGTAGCTAATCTCAGTTAAGTTTTTTGGGATGTGTAGAGCATAGTGTAAGATTTTAACGGATCAATGTCTTTAATAAATTTAATGAGGAAACCCTAGATTTATGACAACCTGGCTTTAGCAAGAATAATCAATTGCTAAACAAGAAGAAGTCTTTTTAAGGTTAAGGATATGGTAGACTGATTCAGTAACAAGTAAAGAAACTTTTTTTCCAATATGCCAAGCAAATATTAAGCTATAACTCCATCCTCCAACCTTTTGCTATAAAAATTAACTTCAGTGAGGATCCTCATGACTTAAGTCTTCAGGTAGTAGGCCTTTGATAGGTTTTTCATTACTTTTCTGCTTATTTTTAATTCCTACATGAATCAAACTAAAGCAACTAATTGTTCTGTTTGTTAATGGAAAAAATGATAGGTGGTTTACTCTCCCTCTCTTATGACTCCTACTCCTTTCGCCTGTCTGTAATAGGAGGTAAGTTCTGTAAATTATACCATTAAGCCATCCACCTAAATAAGACCTAGTATATAATTGTACATGTATTTTGGAAAAAAAAGTGTAGTGGATAGTTTAGAAATTTCATTATGATAGTTAGAAATTTTACTGATTTCCACTTAGACTGCTTTAGAGATGATCAGCATGGTAATGGAAAAGCAAGTATGCAAGTATGACAGAAAAGTCGTAACAGTGGCTTCCCTAGGGTTGCACTCCGCTATTACTTTCAAGCAGGTTTCTTCCTAATTTGCTCTATTTTAAAAAGGGGAAAGCCTTGATGGATAAAGATGCTTGCTGCTACTGATGAATAATTTAACAGCATTTTAATTTTACTGACGTTGTGGAGCCATGTACATCTACAGTGCACTGGTGCATAAGAACTTAACTGACAAGGCAGTGTTATTTAATGGACAGACTAAAACACCATTTGCTTCTGTATGGCAACCATTGGTAGAATCTGTGCTCCAAGCTCTGCACTGATAGACACCCAGTCGAGCCTGCCTGTGAGCATGCATGTGCCTCAACGTCCCAAGTGTTTTAAAAACGGTGCTCACCAATCTGGTACGCCTGTCTCCGCAGTGTTCTGGAAGCTCTGTGTCCCTTCTTCTTTAAAAACATCTGGCTTCCTGAGGGTAAAGGAAGCAGAAGGGGTATAATAAAGAGCCAGGGAAGAAGAGAGGCTCCTGGGGTGAAAGGGAGATGATCTGAACCCATCTGTGTCCCCCTTGGTGGCTCTGAATACTCAAAATCATCATGGGAAATGCTTTCTCTCTGCAAGGCCAGTCAATGGGATCAAAAGGGAGTGCACAGGAACACCTTTCTGTTACAGTTTGGACAGGCTTCTCACAACGACGAAGAGTGAACTTATGGAAGGACTTAAGCTCAACTGGGCATGCCAACAATGCATAGTTCATCTTTCCTTGCAGAATCTATGGAGAAACTTCTTTACTCTTGACTTCTAACAAAGCAAAATGAAGTGTTAAACCCCTTGACATTTTGGAAGAAGGACCACAGATAATGGGAAAATATTTGGAAATGGGCCCCACTGAAACATTTTTACTCGCACTTTCTAGCTTCTCATTCAGGAAATAGGTCTCAAGGCATATTAAATGTTACCTTCTTGACTACAAGGAGGAAAGGGCTATATTTATCCTAATTTTATGTCTCCATAGTCAATAAAGATGCCACTTCATTCATGAGAAGCTTCATCCCCAGCTACTCTGCTCCAAGAGGCAGTATTAGAAAAAATGTCCAAATTAAGAAAGTTACTATCAGAACCTTATTTAAAACAATTAAAATCTTGCTATGAATTACTGTTTTACAAAGACAGCATTTCCTTTTACATATACTTCTTCCAAGTCAGCTTCACTGGGAACAAATTATTTCTAGATAGCGTCCTTTGTAACAGAAATATGAAATAAGGTGAAATCTATGTTTTTGTACTATTACATGTAGGATGTTTACATGTTAAAAAAAAAAAGCATCAGCTTCCTTTATGAAGAAGATGTATAAATGTATCTTTTGAAAAAACTTAAATAATATGTTCAAGAGTGAAATGGACCAGGTCATGAATTGTCAATGTGCACCTCTGCATCTCCTGAGCCCTTTCTTCTTTTCATCTGTATGGAGTGTTAAATATAATAAAATCAACCTCCTTCTCCAACCCATAGCCCAGGCTCGGCTGATCCTGCACACAGAAGCCATCACCTATCATTTCAAAGATCACTTCTGTGCACGTAGAGATCCTGTCTGACTGAGGGATGTGATGAGAAGAATAGGCCAGTATGTCTGCACTATGTTATTCTGCTATGCATGCACATGGACATGGCTAAAATGAAATCTAAAAATCCTCCTTATCACCTTGTAAACTCATGCCTGGGTGTTTCTTGTGAAATGACCTCATTGCAGAAAAGAGCTGTCAGATCAGGAGTGTACTAATGTTGTTTGGAAGTCATGAAAAAATATTAAAACTAGTCAGGTTACAAGCTTAGATGTCCACATCTTTCTGACAGTTTTCCCATGACAACCATTTGCTAAAATGGCTCCAGTTCCTCATTTGTTCTTCTAATCATCATCAGAGAACAAAGTCAGCCTTTGTTTCTCAAAACAGGGTCACTGTGTCAGGAAGTGACATATGAGACTTTCAGATTTCATAAGTGATCCCAGCTTCTGGTTTACTCATTCACATTACAGACAGCAGTGTCAAAAATCAAGAACTTTTATCCAGCAAGGTGCTAAACTAAGTACTCTTACTCTCACAATGTTCTGCTACAAGAAAGCAGATTCAAACTAGAGATGTTTCTAAACGACACAATGAATCACATAGAGTTAAGGAAATCAAAAGCATCTTGTCAAAATTTCCAGAAAGTTTCAAATTCATTTGAGCATAACATATTAAAATAGCCAAAGCTCTGATTGGCATTCTCTCTTTATAGATCACTGTTGCTGTATTACTTCTGCCGGTACTGGTCTTCTGAGTTTGTGCTTCTACTACATGTTGTCCATTAGCATAACATGAAAATTAATTTAATTCTCTGATGTAAGAGTGAAGAGATTATGCGCAACCAGGAGAAATGATTTTGATAATTTTCCCTCATTTGGTATTTAAAATAGTCTGGGAATCTTCCTCAACTTGCTTCTGTTTGAACTGTAGGTCACATTTAAATAAATATTCAATCTTGCTTTTAAAAGAGTATCTATCAAAGCATTTGATATAGTTAACTAATAACTAACTACTTTCACTGTTAAAATCATGCTTTATTTACAGTATGAATTAGTCTAACCTTAATATCTAGCCATTGCTGCTGAAATAGAAACTTTGTATTAAAAATTTCTCCATGTGGCTCAGTATTCTTGGAATGTAATCCAGTCAGTTTGCATGAATATCTGTTGAACTAAACAGCGAGTTCTGATGCCACTGGAGTATATGATCCATCTTTCAACCATTAAAAAATTTTAATGGTTCTCATCTATACAATATACTGTTATTTTCTTGTCCTAGGAATATAAAGGTCAGGTCAAAAATAACCTTTTAATTCCACAGGACACTTAGCTCTTTATACATTGCTAGAACTTGTATTTAGCATATGACTCACTACAATTCTCAAATCATCTCCTAAATCTTTACTTCTTGGGATATCATCCTCCATTCTGTAAATTTTACTTACATTCTTTATTCCTATAAATATTCATCCCTGGCTGTATCAATGATATACTAATAAACAGTTTTCTAAGTGATTCATATTGCTGACACAGTGACCCATCTTCATCACTTCTTTGATCTTTCTGTATCTACTGCTTTTATTAGTTGTAATTATTTATTTTTAGGGTGTTAATAGTAAAATTTCAATCCTCAAAAATTTCTTATTTACTTGGGAACCCAATTTCCTATCTATGATCTAGATATTAAGGAGGTCAAAAGTCATTTAAGTGAGATATTTTGGCTCCTAGAAGCTGAAGTTCTCTTGTAAACAGAACTTATGTCTCCAAGTACTTTTAAAAATGTTAATAAATGCCTCAAAAATAGACTACAGTAGTTTTATTTCCCTCCAACAAATACAGTTACAGATTCCCTCTGTTTTCAAATACAGGAGGATTTTCATAGTATTCTATTCTCTTATTATTTGTTTTTTAGTGTCATGTTCTACTACTGCATCGTAATTCTATAAATGCTAATTCGGGAAGTCCATGCCTGGGTGTTGAGGACAATCACAAGAGTGACACACTGTTGTGTATTAGCGTTGCATCAGCCTCCTCTACAACATGAAATTCTATTACCTGTCACACTAGGTAGTTTCCTACTGGGGCAGAAGATCCCCTGGGATCTTCACTGTCCTGTTTCAGAAGTTCTTTTTTTTTTTTATCCTTGTTTTAGCTCAGATGATTCTTTGTGTTTTCTGAATATGTGCATTAGGTGAGATGACTCGTCACATGTAACACTTATCTGAAGCTTTCCCTAATGATTATCAAGAGTTGTGACAGATATTAAACACTCTGTTTGAAAAGGAGAATATTATTCTTGACAGAGCACAATGAAACCACTACCCTGTGTCTCAGGATTCATTAGGCCATGACCACATTTTATAAGACTATCTTTTTTGATCCAGAACTGGAGTCACTTTAGCAAAAACTAATATTGTGACAGTTGATTTAAGGCCTTTTCTCTAACAAGCCTCTTCTTGCAGTTATTTGTTAAATGATAGTACTACTACTACTAATTCTGTTCATAGTATATTTGATTGTACCCAAGTCAGACATTAAACTGGTGCAGGGTGAGGCTAGGATTCTGTGGCTGAATTCTGCCTTTAGCTCATATTCTAACTCATATGATGATATATGTCAAGTTGTTATTGCATGGGAAATTTTAGAGTTAGATCAGTTTCCCCCCTCTACTCCAGATATTTCATCTGAATTATGACAGTGGCAGTTACATGCAACCCACACAAGTACAAAAGATTTAAACCTATTTTTGAATAGCAAACATAAAATTCAAGCAGACTAAATCCTTGCATGAGACCTTGGTATCCTTTTCAAAATATGAAGAGAGTCTTTCAAAGCTTTTACTTTAGGGATATCACACAGTAATTCTGTCACAATAAGGTGATTTGTAATGGGTTTACTTGTCAATTCAGAGTTCTATGTCAAGCAATATGTCATAAAAGAGAGGTATATGAATGGGAAACTAAACATTTCTTATGTAGAAAAGCTCTCATATGCTACTGATTTTATAACTATTCTGATGAGTTTTTAAAGCAACTGAGCAGATAATGTGAATTTCCTAATTCACATAAGAGAGATTCTTTTGCCATTGTGAAATCACAGGCTCATAAAAGAAAATGCAGCTGGAAGCAGCTGATGTTACACATATCTCTCAGAAAAATGATAAGGGAATTAGAAAATAGAGAAAAGAACGTAGAGAAGGGGAAAATGCACTCATGTAAACAAGAGTAAGACCAGAGGAAATTTAATTCATTATTTATGTGATCAAAACTCTTCGGCAAGTTTAGTAAGGGAGGCTCTCATAGAAGGAAAACTGTCAAAATGGAAGATGGCTTTCTAAAACAGGCCCATATTATAGCAGATTTTGCTAGGGCTAAACTTTGCAACTTAGAGAGTGTATACAAAGAACACCACAAATGAAATCATCAGACACAAAAAGTTATCCTGATAATTAATAGAGTTCTACAGATAAGATCAGAGATGTAAATCTTGTCTTTATTAATGGTTTCCAAAAACTGAAATCATTTTATAAATTATAAGCAAAGGAAATGAAATCAGAAGCATTTTTAACTTGATTTTGTTATATGAGACAACACTTAAAAGTATTTTGGAATACCAGTTTTAACTGGCCAGTTTTTTTGCAGTTTTTAGCAAGTCATTCTGTGATTTGGACAATGATGTAAGACACAACAATAACAGCAACATCAGATGGGTTCTTCCTTTTTTTTTTTGGTTCTGCATTAGTTTCTTGTGTTTGGAGTAGTTCTGGAAGTGGATTAGCTTATTATCTTCCATTTCTACCCAGAGATGCATGCTTTTCAAACAGTTTGTTTTTTATATGCTAAGAACACAAATAGAGAAATCTTGGCTTCTAGTCAGCCATAACTTCAGCTATCTCATATCTTCCAGGTTTGTTTTTTTCTCCTATTGCTTGCTTCTAGGATTTTAACTGTAGATTTTATCTATGTGGTTTGGACTTGCAATTTTTAATTTTGAAGATAGAGTCCTATATACAATTTATGAAAATGGAAACAATTACAATCTTAGAAACTGTTAAAATGCTCCAAAAGAAATAAAATATTGGTTTCAATTGAAAATACAAATACAGGCTAAGTGAGACTTGAGTGGCCAGTTCAAAACATAACTTTACATATGATTAATACACAAAGGCATTAAATGTGCTCCTAATTAGTCTGCAACCACCCACAGACATTCCAGGTGCTTCCCCATATGTAAATGTAAAATGTAAAAATTCTCAACTGGAACGTGTTTACATGTATCGCAGTCCTGGGCTTTGAAGCAGCTGGACAAGCTATTTTCTCATCTAAACACCCCTGATTCATATGCTGAAATAAAATACAGGAATACTTACCTCTAAGTTTGTCTTTGCAAATACTACTCTAAAACAACTGTCATGCTTGAATGTTAGTTCTGTATGTATGACTGATAGAATTTCCATGCTTGTTAAAAAGCTTGACCCGTTACAGCAATAATAATACTTAACTGTGCTCCCTATTAGCTGCTCGCTCAAACTCCAGTCAATGCTTATGGTACACAGCAAGCGACACTCCCATTAAACATACAGTAAAATGTACTCTATGCAAAATGTAGAAACAAAAAGAAATAGAAAAAAACAACATATAACAGACACTGAAGGATTGTTCATCTTTTCTATAAACATGCTAACTAAAGTGTCAAAATCATACCTTTCATAGAATCTCTCTGGTAAGAGTCAAATATTTTTTCAAGTGCCATAGTACTCCATCAAATCAGTCATGTTAGTTCAAAAGATATATACTGAAATATCCATATGGGCAACCATCTCTTAGTAGATTTATTGCATAATGAATTATTACCATAGTTATTATCAAACTAATTTGCATATCCAGATTTTGCCTTTGACTGAAACAGAACTGCAGATGCATTTTGTTGTAAATATATGGATTGGGCATATGAGTGCGAGAAGAGTGGCAGAAGACTTGATAAGACAGAATCCTGGTATCAGGTGAGGAGGATTTTAAGTCAATAGTACCAACTTATTCTTTCAAAACCTACTGCAAAGTACAAAATCACTCTACAATTGGAGGCTCATTATTTCTATTCTATGAGCTACAGTAACCACCTTGGCAAAAATGACTCTCCAAGCATGAAACTGAAATTTTAAAAAGAACTCTTATTACCTTTGCCAAGGTAATACTATCTCAAGACAGAGAAAACTTTTTAACAGGGAGGATTCAAAAGTATCAGCCTTTCTTATAACTGAAAGCAAAGCTGCAGAAACTTGTATGCCTTTGACTGATAAGCAAGGTTACTGATCGGTTTTCAGCTAGCATCCAACAAGTAAAAAAGGGTCACAAAAAATACTTTCAAAAAATATAGCAAACTAAAATATAGAAAAATAAAAAAATTCTCTTGAGCCTTAAATCTAACTGAAATTGTTTGCTATTTATTACTGAGAGCTTTCAAGATTAATTATCTTCACTCCATACCTAGGAGGTTACAGAAAAAAGTCCTGAAGGCTATACCATACGGAGTATATAGCTACAGTTTTGCACTGTGACCTCACATTAAACTCTCCATTTGATGGTGTTGACTTTACAGCGAAGTTGAGACTGTACCTATTTGGTCAGGACAAGGCCATAAAGACAAAAGAAGCTTTATATTCTTATTTTGCCAGAGCGGCTACCAGAAAGATACTCGGGGAAAGCATCTTTTCTATTGGATTAACTTATTGTTAATGGGCTTAATGACAGTAATCAAGTTGATGTTGACAGTAATGTTGATGACAGTAGCAGTAACCTTCAGTCATGCAGGTGGCAAAAATTTCCACCTCCAATATTTGGTTGAACAGAAACCCTGACAACCCTTTTATGTAGGGATGACTCTTAGGAGCTGACGATGATTAACAGCCTTTTTGTGGCTGTTTTCTTTTTTTCTCAGATATGGAAATGTGAACCTGTATCTCTGGATACAGTATTTTTATTTGAGAACTTTGCTACTTGTGTTTTAAAGTCTAAAAAAGTCCTTGTAATATAGAAGACACTCTAGTAATCCAGAATGTTAGATACCATTTCTGGAAAGAACAATCTCATGAATTTCATGCAAACTTTTTTCTTCATGCAAATGAATCTGTTTGCATGAAATCTCCACCTGAAATTGGAAGCATTCATGAGTAGAAGGTTTTGTATATTTATAGCTATGTGGAACACCAACGGACTTTCGCTGTCCAGAGAAGCAAAAAGGATGCCTGGATGTAGTGAGAGAATCCAGAGGGGTTTGCTTTCCCTAAGATCACAACAACTGCTGCAGTTGCTGTGCATCATATTCCCTGCGTGAATATTTCTGCATTTTCTGGAGCCATCATTTGGGTTGATACACATCCTGTAAAACCACGGAGTGGATGGTGCATTCATATAATTTCTGTCAAGCTAGTGTTGTTTCGTATTGAATCCTGCACTAGGGAAGACTGATTTTGAAATGAGCTATTCCCTAGCAGTAACCTTGTCCCCCTGCTTGGGAATTTTTTCATCACACAATGTGAAATGTGGGTGCTGAAATTCACTATTTCCTTTTTCTTTTCTTTCTAATCTGGCCTCACTTTTACCTACCCACAAAGAATACCGTTTTTCTTGAACTGGTGGAGGTGAACCTGAACAACTCCCTGTTGAACCAAGTCTGTCAGTTGGTTTGATACCCAAAATGAGAAACAAGAAAGCCTGTTCAAAGCCTTCAGGGCTCAATAAACTCAGGAAATATGTTATGCTGATAACCTCATGCCATGGATGACAGGCATTGCACAGTCTTGCAAAGGACAAAAGACTAAACACTTCAATCACTTATCCTGGAGCTCTCAATAGGAGATGTGACTTCACTACCACTGGGAAACAAGGAATAATCACTGTCAGATGAATGGAAAGACTGATAACACAGTACTACCCTGTGGTAATCAAAGTAGAGAGACCAGTAAAGGAAAAAACAGCTGATTATTTTAAATTCTTTGACATATTTCTGGAAATGGTGAGCAACACCCAGCAGTGGGGCCACCCCCAAAAGACAGTTACTCAGAATCTGATAAAATGTTATGCTCTAAATTAATTTTGTCATGGAAAATAAACTCTGAGAGAAACTTCTCTCTTTACTGGATCAAAATAAAAGTATTGTTGCTGTAGAATTGTCTCCTCTTACATGTATTAAATACGGTGCTTATGATACCGCAGCAATAAATTCAATTTGCAGCAGTAATAGATGTTTCAACAAACAAATGGCAAAACAAGACAAACACCATTCAATAACATCTCTATCAAATGATTACTCTTAGTACTAGAATAAACTTATTTATCTAATGAAAAGAGTAAAATAACTTCTCCAAGATGTGCCCCATCACAACACTGTGAGACTTGCAGTGAGTGACATTTGCTCTGGTATTTTTTATCATGATGCCATAAAGTGCACCGCATGAATATGAAGTGACATCTTTACTAACATGTGGTACTTACTTATCTCCCACAATTCCCAAGTTGATTGTTGGATAGCCATGTTCTTGGATTGTAGCTAGGAGAGTTGAACGGTTACTGTCCCGAATCTTTCCTGGCAAGAGGTCATCTTCAGGATTCAGCAGCTATAAAACCAGAAACACTTTCAGTCAGTCTCCTTGGAATACTGTGCCTTTACATAAGTGAGAATTTTCTTTTCCATATTGGACAGGATATTCTCAGACATCTATCACAAAATATATGTGTAAAGTGATTTAGTGAATTTAAATTAATAAGATATATAATGTGCTTGTTTAGTCCCATCCTCCATGTTGCTTAATTTGCTTCTATTGGCTCATGTCTGCAAAACTGTCTTTCTCCTTATGAGTACCTGGCTTCTAATCTGAAACATTAGAAATCAAAATACAAACTTTAAGTTTCCAAGTTAATGCTTCTATTTAAATGGCTTTAAAGGAACCTCACAGATGTTGCTAACCAGATTTAAAGGTATAAAAAATTTTTGAAGTTAGTTGTCTACTTACCAATAAAAATGTTTTTTAAATACAACAATCAGTATCAAAATAATAGACAGAAACTTAAAGTTTGGTTCTTATATCAATTACTGTTTTGGATGAAAAGCTTTCTCTCAAGATAGTATCATGGCAACTGCCTTACAGGTGTTACATATTTTGGAAGTTAAATTACAAAACATACATACATAAACATGTATTTTACATATATTAGGAATTCTTTCTAGGATACAGAATGACAATGCAATATTGACAGAAGGTAAATAATAACAGGAGGTAAATAGTAATAATCATCATCATCTGTCAAAATTACAGCAATAGTGTTAGGTAGTAAGGTAAGAATAACCAAAAGTGGAGCATGGCTAAATTTTGATGCTGTGACTAACAGCTTTATTTCTGTGAAGATTTCCACAGGATGATTAAGAAATCCACTGTGCAGAATCTTTTATAACACATAATATAAAAGAGAGTTTCCACATCAGTAAAGGACCCTTTAGTGACATACAAGAACATTCAGTCATACAGAAGACACTACTCAGAAAATCATCACCTGTAATCCTTGTTGCTTTTTAGATTTGTTCTTCAGTTAGTGGTATGTTTCCTGCACAACAGTCCCTGACTATGTTATGAAATCTAGCAAGATTCTGTCCTAGAAGGACTGTCCTTAGCCACCCACACTACCCAGTAGTCACAGAGTAACCTTGACTGGGGTTGTAGAAGTTGTAAGGACACCACCAGATGACAAAATCCAACATATTAAAAGTTTTCAAAATGCAACATATTCAAGTTATGTAAGAATACAGTATTATGTTTGTGTCTGGTCTTCAAAAAGTTTGTTTCAAAGGACAGTCAAAATTATAGGTCAAACTTAATGCTCTCTTTAAACTTCAAACTGACTTCATCTCAACTCGTAAGTTCTTTTGCATTTGTTCTTTCTATTCTCTCTCTATCCTGCTGTGGAAGGGAAGAAGTGAGCAGCTGTGTGGGTGCTTAGTTGCTGGCCAGGGTCAACCCACAACATATGTAAAGTTAGTAAATTACGTTAATCTTGAGCCCACTTTTTCTGATGTAATTAAGACAAAGCAATTAGGAATCTGGTCTGGACTTCTACTGACAGGAGACTGTCTGGATTTCAACACGTGGCACTAATGAAAACATATTAAGGTACAATACTGCATCAAAACATTTGGTAGTACTATTCAGTTTTCAAAGATGGGTTACCTGCCATTTGCACTATAGCTACAGAGGAGTGCTGCTCAAAAGAAACTACTCTTCCAGTTATGGCTGGCAATATGAATTACAGCCCTGACTACCCCACAGGTCCTCCCTTCCTGGCAGGATGAAAGCAGTTGTTACTTTGTTGGGTGTGTTACCAAATTTTTGGCAAAGACAGTGTGAGACTTGTGACAGAGCCCTTGAGGAAGAAAACATAAGCAGCTGATTATAGGTTGATCACTTACAAAAATACCTCATGTCAGCATGAGCTGCAGCTCTAAAATTGAGTCTGCCTAGGAAAAGGGTGGAAGCCACTAGCCAAAAATCTATACCTGTACTGAAGAAGATAGAGTAATTCAGACCTTGATTCTAAACATACTTTTCTTACCTCATTCCCTGTTGACATGACTGCAACCACTGGAAACTTGTTAACTTCTACTTCAGTTACTCCAACAGTTGCTAAGAGACCAATCTCAGATGGACCCATGTGGGTTCCTTTAGCCAACACACATTCACCTCTTTTAATGTCATGTCCTATAGGTCTGAAAATCATAGCACAGAAAAAAAATGAAAGAAAACCAGCATGAGATAGAAAGTATCTTTTCTTGATTGGTCCTTCTCCAGGTAAGGAGTGTCCAGGGATGTTCATTAGTCAGATTGTCAAAATGTCTGTACTGCTTGTGGTCAAACAATGACTATAAAAATCACCAGCCCTTCTATTCCTCACAGAGCTATTTTACTGTTTATAAAGTAGACTGTTTACATACCTGATATCTTGGCCTGGTCGAGCCTGCACCAGGATTCGAACCTCTAGTTCTTCAGTGCCCTACAAAAATGAGATCAAATATGGTCAGCTGGGCTATTTAAAAAAGATTAATCAGCTTTAATTTCTCAGAATTCTACACAGCTTACCATACTCATTACACTGAGACCCTACAGTTTAAACATCGTCATTTTTAGCCTGATCTGTGTGTCAAGACTGTAATGCAGTATGTGCTAAAAGTGAAGAGCTTTATAAGAAATTGTCTTTGATAAGCTCATCAGGGAATGAGCAGCACTGCATATATAGTTTTACCTTCCTCTTTTTATGATCCCTGTGTTTATGCATCTTTCCTATGTTATGTCATATATATTTGTCTGTTGATCTGGTATACCAAGAGAATTCCTTCCACTCCTCTCAGCCAACTTGATCTGCTTGAACAATTTCAAAGATGGCATTTCAGAAAGAGTATTAGTCTGACAGACAATATGCCAATGTCCACAGAAAGGCAGGAGGAAGCTATATGATCTAACTGTTTCAGGATTTTCATGTAGATTCCTGTAGTGGTAACTCCTACTTGAGAGTTTTGTACAAATCAGAGAGGCTTATTCATCATGTTTATATACTGCGAACAAGAGACAGTGCCCTGATAAGTCTGATGCCTACTTTAATATTTGTCTTTCTTCTACAGATTTTCAGTGGTTGGGTGATTCATTCAATACCAATAAATGGCACATGACTTAGATTGCTCATGTTTAATTTATAAGGCTTGCAAGTGAGTATAATGATATATACACTCAGCTGTGAGGTAGTGCCAGCCTGCCAGTAGCACTAAATCTACACTTAGACTAGAACAAATTTTGTTTTACATTATCACGTAGTACTTCATACTTAGCCCTTGAAAAAAAGACTCTTCTAAGTACCTCAAAGTTATAAACCAGACATTGTTATTACAAGAGAAACACAGCAAATCACTGGCAATTTGGAATTTTTACAGCGGCAATAGTGTTGTGTAGGACACTGGAACTTTTCTTAACAGTGACATGGACTGCACTTCTAAGTTCAAACTAACAGCTTTATACTAAAGGCCTCAAAGTTAAAGTTAATGAACCTCTTGTTACAGATTGTGATTCTGTTTACCTACTGTGAAAACGGATAAATTTAAACCCCTGGAAACCAGGAAATGAAGAACAGAAACATCTACCCTGAAAAAAACTGATCTCTTACTTTACCACAGTATTTTCAAAATACACTCTTAATGCAAATTCTGTTCCTTTTATACCTCCTCCTCTTCTGTAAGAGGAGAGACTGGTTTTGGCTGCTAGTGTCAAAATTGGATGTGCTGGTGCTCAGGATGTCTTTATAACTCTCTTATCTCTATCTGAAGCTGTAAAAGACATTTTAGGCTTGTGATAAAAATTTGGGGCAACAGTTTAAGAATTATTTAATTTTCATGACACTCTGGGGATGGTTGGCCACTCATGAAGATTTGAATTTCCATTATATTTGATAACATTTAGAGATATCTAGGAAGTGTCTAGGGAATCAAGAGCAGTGCCAGTGATATATCTGAGTAATAGAACAGGTTGTATTTAGGATTCCTGGATGAGGGGAAACAAGTAATGAAAAAAAAAAAAAGCTTTTTAGGAATTTGGTAATCCCAGGTTTGAAAAGCCCTGTGGAAAACATGGTGATGTGTGGAGATTGTTATTTATGGAACTGATGGGCATCCCGGAACACTTTAAGAATATAAAATAATTCAAGATGGCTAGAGGTAGGGCTTGCAGGAAGGTACGGCAATGTGCTGAAAATGTTTTCCACTTGGTGGATATCAGGCAGCATTCTTCTTGCTGTGTATTAATATATCTTGAACTATATCAGAGTAAACCATTCAGACAGCTGTTAACAGCCAGCATCCATACTGATATACTGCTGCTCACGCTTGATGTAGGATCTAACTCTAGTTTTGGATAATCACAACGGCCTCTTTTTTTCCTAGAAGGTGACATAAAACCTCAAAATAAAAAGGGTATAGATGTGTTTTTGCAAGCATCAGTTTCTCAGTGACTGTGCATTAGGCAAACCAATGAGAATTTTTCTTCCTGCTGGATAGATGTATTTCCTTTCAGTCCTGTGACTTCTACAGTCATTTGGGGAATGCTTGCTATGATATTTAAATGCTGCTATCACAACTAGAGGTCAAAGAGGTCCTTTTAAAAGGACTCTCTCTCTTTTCAGTAAAGCATTTTTCAGATGTTAGAAATTTCATTTCAACTAAATTCCTGCCCTGAAAGAGGACTAAAAAGAAAAATATTCTTAAAATATGTAGCCATCCAGGCATGAAAAAGGAGAGAAAAAATACCCTATCAATTGAACTATGCTAACTCTTTATGTACAGGATTAGCAAAGTGGCATAGTCAAGGACAAGTAGAAACTGAAGAGTTGTATCTCACACGTACAGGCAGGAAAAGAAAGCTGACAATGGCTGACCATTCATTCACTAATATTTCAGAGTTTAAGCACATAGCCAAATAATCTGTTCTTACGTGCAAAGAACATGCACATAAAAGTGGTATCCAAGACGACAGTAATCCAAAGAACAAGTAGAAAAATAACAGGTAATCATGTATGTTTCTCTGCAGTGTAATAGTCCTCTCATGATGAGGTGGGACAGAACACTTGCTCAGTAAGGCTCATGGAATGATTAACAAGCAGGGAAGGCAATGGTGTGTATTACAGGAAGATACAATCTACACATATATAACCATAATCTCAAAGCAGGACTGACTGAATAAATTCTCTGTTAGGAAGAAGGTCAGCCTAGACAGTTTTCTGACTTCATCAGATGTTGTATCTATAAGAGATGTATCTTCTTGTCTTAAAATCTGTCAGATGATGGCAAACATGATGATGGTGTCCTGAAATCAGAGCTGGGTAAGTGAAGGTAGTGATTGGAAAGGAGTTTTTTGAACACAAAGGAAGTCTAAGATGGACTGTTTGGGATACAGTTGTCTACAGATAGCTCCTGTGCTTTATCAAAAAACACATTTTACTTTGTTAAGACAACTGTGTGTACAGAGTTAGTACTACAGTACTAATTTTTTTTTGTGGTATTTGCAGAATCCGTAAGGTAGAGTGCTAATATGATTTATAAATATGCTGGCAAGTCTGTTCAAATTAAACAGTTAATACTGTGTTCTGTGGGAATATGCACCTTATCCATTTCCTGGTTTTCTGAGGTCTTAAATTCAGTAATTTTCTCATTTTAAAGGATCACAGAGGTCTACTGAAAAAACTTAGTTATGGTTTTAAAAAATCTGGAGGCCCTTACTATCCCGTTACATAATAAACCCCCTTATTCTAAACATATACATTTGTTGTAAGGTATGTGCACAAGACATATTCTCTCAAAACCACCAAATTCACCTCTGCTAAAACAAGACCAACTTTGATAATTCAGAACCATATTCATAGCATAGTTCAAAATAATCCAAGTCATTCTATGGATTTTGTTGCACATAAACCAGTTCACTTTCCCACAGAAAGTCATATAAATCATATTCAGCTACAATTACATCAACACTAATGCGGCACTGTAATATTTCAATGTATTATTCTGAGATCAGTATGTATTTTTAAGAAAACTTTTTCTCTTCTTACTTGGTGAGTTTAGGACAACTTTTAAAGTTCTCATCTTGCTGGGTTTCAGGATGATCTTGAAGTATAAAGAAGATTGCTCTATTGCTAAATGTGATCTCAGTACAAAAGAAGAAAAGATAATGTCTGATTGCCACTGCTCTGTATTTTTAAATGTGAATATACTAGGCACTCAGATTGGCCTGTAGTTATGGATCCCCAGGAGGCATTTGCCTTTCCCTCAAATCATGCTCCCAGTTACTTTGGTGTCAGCATTCAACAACTGTGGTGAAAAATCAATGTCAGGATAGGTGGGTCTGTGATATTGTTATCACTGTACTCACAAAAAGTGAGTAGAATTGCCACTAGGAACTTATGTGAAAATCCTCAAACTTCTGAGATTAGCAGAAGAGCTTTTCTGTAGGACTACCTTTCATATTTACAGGACTGTAACATGAGCCATCCTCTGCTGCACACAAAAGAAAAATGAGTTTTAACTTGTGACTCACATCATCTGATTCCCTGATGAGCTCTGTATCTTCTACTTGCACCACTGCATCAGCACCACATGGAATTGGAGCACCGGTTGTAACACGCATTACCTGACCAGGCATCACAGTCTGAGTTGGCTGAAAAAGAAACAAACAAAAATTAATTTACTTTTGAAAAGAAATACCTCAAACCATCTCAACTTTATGGAAATAATCTGAAAGACTAAAACTCTTATTTGTGGCATGACTCTTAATGTACTGCTAGTGATATCAACAGGTATAAACTCCGATGTATTTACAGATCATTATGTCATTGCTTCAGATCTGGCTCACGTATTAAGTGGCTTCAGATTTTTCCTCTTAAATTTTAATCAAGAGAACAACTTTCAGAAGCAGCAATACAGTGATACTCTGGTTGGCTCAGAAAAATAACTGGCTCAGAAATTTAAGTTAGATGGTGACCTTCTAGAAACTTACATGAGGAAAAATCCAGCAGTTCTCTTTACATAAATATTTTTGCAGAGTACTATGGTCCCCAGGGTTGAAATTTCTTTCCTTTGGTCTGGTTGTTTTTTTGTCCTGTTTTACCAGCACACTATATATGGAAAACCAGCAGCTTGTAAGTAATGTAACCAGCTGCTTCATTTTAAAGCAGATTTCCTCATACTGAGAGACAGCTCAACACTAGCTCACAAAGAGTACCTATCTTTGTGAGAGTCAGATTAGCAAAGCCTAAAACTGCTAATATTCTACAACTATGTAAAGTCACTGTACATTACAAAGTTTCAAAAGAAGCAATACAAAGCATAGAAAAATATCAGAACAACATGATAAAACAAATGACATAGTTTTAATAAAATTTCTTACCAGGCAACCGATTTTAACACATTTTTCAAAATCTAGAGTAAAACAGTAACTTGATCATAGCCATTTAAGAAATAAATAAGTAAAAGAAAAATCTTTCAAAAAAATGCAACTAAAAGCAGCTGGTATGACGATTGAGATTTCATTGCTGGAATATCAGTGCTTCCTCCCCGCAGCACTTCAGTAAGCCTAACTTATTTAGGCTTTAGTGTTATTAGTGAACATGTGCTAAACACAGATATAACACAGCAGTGACCAGATCAACATATTCCGTATGTGTCATATGTATAATTCATATCCAGATTGACTCTATACTCCACATGCAGCACTGGAGTATGTCCAGGACTTCTCAGACTGTGATTAGCACGTATTTGATAGCATCCCACAGCCCCGCAAGTGGTACTGCCCAAGCAATCATTTACTCCATGACTTTTGTCAGGAGGCTGTTAGACATCTGCAAATTCTAGACCAGTGGCCAATGTTTCAGCTGCACAAAGCTGTGTTTGCCTTGCCTGTTCTTCTACTCCATTTCAGAACTGTCATAACCTCTGAAATAAGTGTCTTACTTTGAAATGTGTATTTCAAAGGTTGCTCATTGGGACAGAAGCCCTATGGAGAGGCTCAAAATGGTTTTTACTTGGTATGTCGTGTATCTCAAGAAACAACTGATCCTTGAGCTGACCCTTTTCTGAGGGTAACGGAAATCTGGTGTCCTTTGAGAAGAACAGAGATAAAATGCTAAAAAAACCCTAAAAAAAAGCCACAACACCCCCAAAAAAATCACACTTGCCATATGTCATGGTTAGTGTGTTTTTAGGGTAAGACTCATGTTATCCTAAAGTAGGCATCTAAAACTGATGACAAAAATATTTTTTTCTTAATAAAAGGTATTTATTTCTCAGCACAGACTATGCAAGGAGCTGTGGATGAATAGCTGAGATGCTGCCATTTGTACTGAAGATGCTTTAAAGTGAAAATAATCTTGTCTAGTGCATTATAATTGCATATAATTGTAGATATAGTCTATAGGCATGTAACAAATAGGTAATATTGTTTTGAACTTACTAAAGTATTGATGTCTTTACTGACAACTTTTGAAGGAAAACTGTATTGCATTAAAAAATTCTCACATGTAAAAAATGTGGGTCTTGGGCCTCAGGAATCTCAAAGAATACAAAATGTCTAGGACTCTGACAGAAATCAGTGACTATGGTGGTAAAATGTGCTGTAACTATAATTTTGGAGTTTATTACTAGATGAGTTAATTTTTTGAGGTGTAATGATGTGAATCATTTAAACAAATTTATGATACAATAACAATTGCTTTCAGAATTGGTTGCTCATATATTTAATTTCCTTTTTGTACTTTTGAGAATTTGATCAGATTAACTTTATGAACAAAAGTTAACCACCAGATTTGTATGTGAATCTCCAGGGCTGTTTTCTTCTGTGCTAGACACTATGAAGATAAAGAAATAATCCCTTCTCAGAAAGCATATTAATGTAGAACAATTTCACAGCAGCTCTTTTAAAGGCCTCTGAGATCTCACACGTATCCAGAATAGGGCAGTACTGGGTTCTGTCCTTTGCCTTCATCACTGATAATCTATTTAATGTTAGTCACTAAATAAAACCCAGAAATAATCAATCAAGCACAGCCCCCCATCTTGGGCATTTTTCTCTTGCACGTAATTACACCTCTCCTGCGTGACTTACAATGACCCACGTGCCTTCCTGCGAAAAGGCCCAAGTTAATGGAAAGATGAAAAATGTCTGTTTTCAATCCTGTACTACAGCTCGTTAGTCACAACGCCTTGTACAAATGTCTTTAGAAAGTCTTCCAGGAAATGCTAAGCTCTAGCTATGACAGTCTATAGGAAGAGAATCATTGCTCCCCATGGCTGAGTTTTTCATGCAGAGGCCATGTTGATGGCTCGTGACAAGTATTTTTAAATGTGCCCTAACCTCCTCAAAGCAGGATAGTGTCTGAAAGTTTTCCTCAATATGAAATTAAAAATGGTTGTTAACATAAACACGACCATCTGCCAGTGGACATCAGAAAATATACAATTTACAGATTGATGCAGAAATGTCCAACTTGGCTACGTGGTCTCTCTGCAACTCTTAGTCCCATTTTCTTCCTTTCTATGTAGCATTTACATAACCTTTTTCCCTACACGAGGAGCCAAATCTAAACCTATTTTGAACTCCCTGCTGTGAATCATTCTGTTAATTGGACTGTAACATGAAAAGCAGAATGCTGCTGCTGAGAGTGACTGAAGGGTGAAATGAGACTTAGGAGCCTTCCAAGGCTATAAATAATTTATTGGGAAGGAGATGAACCTGAAGATGTGCTGTCCCAAGAAAAAAACTTTGACCAATTATTCAGAGGTCAACAGCCTCATTTTTCTAACTCACCACTGGTACTTCCAGAATTATTCTCTCTCCGTGAGCCTCCTCCCACCCAATTTTTGTTCCCTGCCAGAGAGGTTTCCCATTCCCATTAATCTGGGAGGACCGACTGTCCCTGCAGAGAGACATTTGTGAGCTCTTGAATTTTGTAGGAGGGAAGCAAGGTACCATTTGTCCTTTTATCCTTTGTGCAAACCTGCTGAACTGATTAGGACACTGCAACCCTCCAGACCTGTGGGCAGTCCTCCCCATTAAGCACAGCTTCAACAGGACGGTTTTTAAGCACCACCGTGCTGTGATATTTTTTAACTAGTGAAATGATAATATTGATGACAGCTGAATAATGATAGGAGTGATAATTCAGCAGGTTGCTCTGCTGGTTCTTGCTGTTTTACAGTGACCATAAAAATGGTTGTAGAAATAGTTGTCAGTCTTGGATTCTGGTCTAATGTTTGAAAATGCAGACAGAAGGGCTAAAAATCCAATGCAGGTGAAATTCATTAGTTTACTTTTTTTGGTATTTAAAGTAATTTTACATATATCATGTAACAGATTCATTAGTCTAAGTTCACATGAATACCAGTATTGATAAAATGTTTATTATATCAAAGTATAATTCATGATGATGGATAGGAACTACAGCAAAAATTGTTTTCGTAGTTCTCTGTATCTATCATGATTAGCCAAATTAAAAGTTTATTATACATTTACAGGCAGTTCAACTCCATTTTTTAAAAAATGGAACAATTCTGCAACTGGCAATACTTCTAAACCTGAAACAACTTTTGAAATGCATCAGTTTTATTGGAGAATTTTTGGTTTAGCAGTCAAAACAGCCACATTGTAAAATCCTCATTAAAACTGATCAATCCTTTGTTTTGCCTGTTACTTATTTAATTTCTGCATCATTTCACATACAATACACAGAATTATAAACTGCAGCTTGAAATAGCGGGAGAAACATTCTGGATTAACCCGTGCTCTCCTGAAAATAAGGTACAATTAAAATGACAGAATAAAAAAAGTGTTTGAATGTAACTGATTTTTTCCTACCAACCCAGTAAAGAAACTTTATCAAATGTACTCTTGAGTTTGAGAGCAAACCCCAGAAGGTGTCCATTCATGAATATTTATACAGCACACTGGGTCATGAATGGGTGCTGCTCTGACTTGCTCTTAAACTCATCCACTGAGCAGGTAAGGTGCACAAACATGGTTTTGATTTAACAAATGGAAAAGGAGCCAAACTGCAAACTAGGCTGTTGCCATTACCTACCTTTAAAGGCTTCATACAAAATTCTTATGCTTTGTTTTGCAGGTGTGAAATATGCAAGCAGCTTGTGGAAACACTTATTGGGCTGACATCACTTTTAAAATCTGTCAGCAAGAAGGGGTTAAATCTTGCTTTTCTCTGTTTATGAATTGTTATGCCACTAGAGACCTTATGTCCTCTAACACTGCACTAGGGCAGAACATTGCTGCGTGCACTCCTATCAGACATGTCAGCACAATGCTCTGAAGTATTTTGGGATATCCTTGTTAGTTCCTTATGTAACCGTACGACCTCACTTTCTGAAATCATGTCCCAAGGCACACAGCAGAGGAGGCTAGGTACAGCTGTGTCCTACTTCATGCCACCTCCAAGAATATTGAGTTTTGGAGCACTAGCAAGGCTTATAAAAATACAAAGCAATATCTTACAAAACCAAAATACCTTAAACATAAAAAGAGAAAAGAAACTGTGCTCACCTGCTCACCAGCCTGGGATTCCCCTATGATGAATCGATCTCCTGGGCCATCAGCAGCTGTTAAGATGGACAATACAAATGGTAAAGGCTGAACCAAAACCAACGATGGCATTAGAAATTAAGAAGAAATAAAGAATGATCTAAGATTCAGTCCTTCAGTGTTAGCACAAGAAAGGTTATAGATGTTTTATGTTTTAGGTCCTTTTAAGTTGTGTTTATTACTTTGAAGATTACAGGTTCTATAGTACTTTTATCTGGAAATTTCTGGGCAGTATAGAATCAAAGGAGATTAGGAGGAATGACATTTAAGAGTGTTCATGAGACTATAAAAATGTCCACAGTGTGCAAATCTTCTTCCATGTGAAACTTACACAGGGGAATCTCATGTTTATTAAGTGTATGACGCACCTTTTTTTTCTAGACAACGTTGGAATACCGACATTTCTAGATTATAATTCTGCCTTTGGAGGAAAACATGGACAAGTGCAGTGGTTACAGACTGCGTAGATGACTATACAGGTTTGGCATTTTTTGAAGAGCACTAGGGCACCAAGAGCTCCTTGCTCCAATTGCACCAACGCAACTTGGTCTGCCACATTAGAAGTTTGGGTTCTGTTCCTTTTTGTAATTTTAGGAATTAACTGAACTAGTTACCTTATACCTTTCACTGAAGCCACTCTGAAAATTAAAAGTCAGAGATCACTGAAAGTCTCCAGGAATTCTAATTTAGCTGTATCTATATTTTTATAGGAACAACAAAGTTTAAGCTTTTGCCTGCCTCAAAGGTCTTTTGGCAAATTGCACTACTGGTATTATAGGCTCTGCCATGATGTAAAGAATGTATGGAGCACAAGCAACTCTGTCTGTCCAAGCACAGCAGGCGTGCTGTCAAAAGTGTTGACAACCTGGGTTCATACAACCACATTTAAGTATGTCTTTTTATTAATTTTAAATCTGTAGCTGTCAAAAGTTGATTTCCCAGAGATGAAATCTTATCAGTGACAATCTTATTCTTAGTACCTTCTGTTTTATTTCAAAAGCTAGATAACCTTACTGTATTGAGAATTGTTTTCAGGAAGGATGCCCATTCAATCTTTATAATGATTTATTACATTTGTACTCATATATCAGCTGCAACTCTGTAGATGATGATCTATGGTACTTAGTCATGTTTGAAGACTAGTGATTAACTGAACTTTAAAGGCCTATCAAACAACCTTATCTATGAGCTTTAGAACAAACTCTAAAATAGGAAAGTCGAAAAGGATTCTTCAACTACTTGTCTTTGAATAATGCATACAACAATACTGAATGCAGTTGACAGACCAAATGCACTGGGATGATGCAGTAAAAGAAAAGAAAAAAAATCCCTAATAGCTAAATTATTTTAAGCCTGATAAAATGTTACTGAGTTAGATTTTATTCCCCCATTAATAATGATATTGAGACAAAGTTTGTAGGTGGTGAATAACCGAAATAGTTGGAAAAAAGTGGGCAAGATTTTGGCGACAGGATTATGTGGCTAAAAGGTAATACTTCATTTTTTTTTTGTAAACATATCCATTAATGTAGTCACTATTACTTCTGTCTACAAGCTCTGTTTGTCATATCCCAACATAACACATCTACAAGAACAGTAAGAAAAGATAAGAATAGAATAGACTAGAACAGAATATTTCAGTTGTAAGGGACTCACAATGATCATCTAGTTCAACTCTCTGACCACTTCAAGGATGACCAAAAGTTAAAGCATGTTCTTAAGGACATTGTCCAAATGCCTTTTAAACACTGACAGGCTTGGGGCATTGACCACCTCTCTGGGAAGCCTGTTCCAGTGTTTGACCACCCTCTCAGTAAAGGTGCAGCTTTGAACTATCATTTCTAGGGAGAAGAGATCAGCACCTCTCTCTCAACTTCCCCTCCTCAGGATGCTGTAGAAAGCAACAGCATCACACCCTAGCCTCATTTTCTCCAAGCTAGACAAACCCAAAATCCTCAGCTGCTCATAGGACATTCCTTCCTGCCCTTTCAGCAGCTTTGTTGTCTTCCTCTGGATGCATTCATGGACTTTACTGTTGATGTATTTGAATCCATCACTAAAATTAGGATCTTGTGTGTTGGTTCTGACAAAAGTTGTTGAAGACAGCATTCATGATGATTCTGGTCATTCTTCACATTTACTGAGATTGTATTTGTGCTTTCCTTTACCCTGTAACACTCAGGTTGCAAGACAGCATTTGCTCAGTCCCAAGGCCCTTGTCAGTCACCATTCTACTCAGAGCTCCCTCTCTCATATTTTCACAGCATTGTATTACCTGTATTTCTCTGGCTACATCGGTGCTCCCCTGCTACTATTACTGGTCATTTTGGTCTGCCTATCTCTCACACACACAGATGACAGACAGCTACAGTCAAAGTTGTATTGTAGATCTCAAATTTTATTTTTGTGTCAAATCCACGGGGAAGCTATTGGACTACATCCATTGGCTGGATTTGCAGACAGACTACTTCATGGACAGTTGCTTTCCATTGTTTCAGCTGCCAGTAACAAAAAAGATATTTTAATGTCCCTAGAAGAAAATTGGCTATTGTGTTCAAATTTCAATGTAGGGTAATGATGATTCAACCCCTACTACTATGAAATCACTGTTAGTATAATGTTCAATCATATATATTTTAATTTTCCTCCATAGATATCTGAGGTGAATATCATTAGTCTTTACAAAGGGAAAAACTGATGCACAGAGAAGCAACTTGCTCAGAATCATGCAGCATCTAGTGGCAGAGTAGAAGATGGATACAGGTCTTCTGGGAAACCACTCACAGCTTGCTCCATAATGTCACACTACTCATTTTATTTATATACAACAACTGCAATATTTTCAAAGTAAAAATGTTTTATGGAGTTGCCTCCATAAAAGTACGTATGTATTTTTGAAAATTCTTCAATACAATCATAAAATAATTTCCAAATAGGAAGCTGGAACTGTGACGGTTCAACAAAGTAACAGATATAAAAAACATTCCTCATTAAATCAACAACAGGGGAATAGAAGAAGAATATGTCAATCAGAAACAGATGTTCTGTTACTCTCCCGAATTCTTTATATTTCCAAGAAACTCATTAGCAACACAGGTACGTATCTATGAGGACACATGGATGTACATTTGCTCATGTACATATGTATCTACTTAAAAGATCTGAATTCAACTTTATGGTCTTCCTTCAAGACAGCTGCATTTTACCTAACTGACTTCAGCAATGACCTCAATCAAATCTCAACCAAAATAACCATTGCTGGATCTAAAATGGGTGAGCTAACATGTTATAAAGTGTTTTTACAGACACTATACTGCTTGTCTGCAAAGTGTTTACCTCTGACAGCGTAGCCGTCTTTTACTGATGCTGGAAATGGTGGCAGATTATCTTTTGCATATACATCTTGAGCAAGGACTCGGCCCATTCCATCTAGAAAAGAGAAAAAAGACCATTCTCCATGTCATTACAGCTAGTGAAAGGGAAAAAAAAAGAACATAAATAGTGTGTTCTGATGGACAAAATATTTGTATATGTGACATGAATTGAACTCTCAGGTATTTGACTTCTGCCTCTACATAAATGAAGAAAGACTGAAGTTTGAAAGTACTGATGAAAGATTTGTTCAGTAAGTTTGTGTTCCTGGTTATGGTGAAATTGTTGACAGTAGACCTGAATGCCAAGTATCCAAACCCAGAAGTAATAGCTCTGATATCGGGTAAGACAGAAATGAAAAAGAAAGTATTTGTTTCTTCAGGACAAGTTTTTCTCCTGAAATCTCCTAAAAATCCACACTTTCCTGTATTTCAATTAAAAAAAAAATAAAAATTCTTTTTAAAAAGCTTTTAAAGTAACACTTCAAAAGTGAATCCTGTGTGCAAAATGTAAGAGGTGATGGACTGAGCCTAGAGGACTCAACATAAACAGTAATGATGGACTAGGTTCCATAAACTGACAAAGAAGTTTTGCCATACATTAGCTTTGCCTAATTGCTGAGAGCATTTTTGCTTAATGGAGGGTGAGTGCACGTAAGTGTCAGGATTATTTATATGAATTTATGCTGTTATAGTTCTAAATATCTTAATAGCTGTTTCTAATATACTCTTTCCCTTCACTTAGCAGCTTTGACTGATGAGTTGTAATTTGGCTCTGCCTCCCTGTAGATGCTGATACGAATTACTTCACCCTCAGTCAAGTTTGCATTACTTGTTTGCTTTTATGGTGACAGCAGGAGCTTTTTTTAGTGCGATGTGGAACAGAGTGAAAAATGTGTGTCTTATCCCTTTATACAGTGGGAGAATAAGAAAGAAGATTTATTACATGTGTGATTAGATGGCTGGCAAGGAGCACATAGGTCAGAACTACCGAGATCGGCTTGACTAAAAAGTGCACCGACTTGATCTGAAGATGTTCACCTCCAGTGAAATGGTATTATAATGGAGAACGTATTTTACTTATTAACACAAAGTGATTTAGTTAGTAATTAATTATAACAACCATAACATCATTGTGCTCACATCCATATGTATCAACTTTCAGCCTGAGGTGAATACTTGTGTTGCATTTTTGGAATAGTTATTGCCATGAAAATGCTGACAGAATCTGTTAAAACAACTAGAAATGCACCTCTGTGATGGCTATTAATATGCCTGTGCATCACTCTCTGTGATGCATAATAAAGAAGTTATTAGAAAGCTCACAAAAGCTTGTATGCTTGCACTGAAAAAAAAAGAATGCAGAGACATTTAAATTATAGCATGGGAAAAGCAGATACCAAAGGCCTAGCAAAAACACCCTCTGTTCATAGACGCACAGAATCTTATACAAAAATGATGCTTCTAATTTTAGCAGGCATGTTGTGTCTCCACTTTACTTCTTGTCTGCATGCAAAATCACACCAATTAGAGCAAAGTTGAACAGTACGTTCCCGGCATTCTGCCATGCAATATTTGAAGGGAATAAATGTCCAGCCAGTAGCGGGAATGAATTTCATTAAGGGGAGAAAAATGTAAGAATTATTTGCTGAAGCTTTAGTCATCTAAAATGAAGCAAGTCAGCAACTAAATGACAATTCAAAGTAACTCTGTACTCTCCTTTATTTGAGCAAATACAGTTTGACCTTATTTTACATAATTGTAATTCAAAAAAGATGTTCTGAAATATTTTAACGTCAGCAAACTGCCCCTTGTGATGCCCATAGCTTTTTGATTCTAACACAATATGGAAAATTACATTAAACTCACTTTTCAAATTTGAGCGTTTTCTAAAGCTTAGCAGTTCTGTGAAGAATTTTGATTTCTTAGGGTATTGGTACTGGGATAAAGCAGTGAGACAGATACTGTACCAGAGGTGATGGATTTGCTCCCATTTTGTAAATATTGCCCTGGTAGCACTTCAGTGTGACACGAAAAGGCTATGCTATCAAAATAATCAGCTAGTTCACAAGGAATAAGCAGAGGAAAAAAGTGTCCAGGCTCTACAGAAGTGACAGGGCTCTTGGACTAGCTCAAAAAAACTGCTCCATTTTGAGGCTTAAGCACATAAAGTGTAGATTGCCTCTGCTTTGTATTTCTAGTATCAAACTTCTGTCTCTTCTTAGTTGCAGAAGAATAATCATTATCATGCTCTCTAAAAACTTAACCTTCTACACCCACAGAACAGATGTGCAAGTAACAGCATTTAGCTGGGAAAAAACAGCTAGCTGGGGACTTCCTACCAGAAAACTGATGATGGCAGGTGCGAAATATGCTTCAGATGTCTTTGGTTTATGGCAATTCTGTAAGATGTTTTAGGACTGTCCTCTTTTTTTTTTTAATATGGAAGAGGCTAAATGATCTATACAGGCACTGAGCAATACACTTACTAGTCTGAAAGTCATGTTTCAAAATATAACTTCACTCATCCTCCCTCTTATGTTAGGTGATAATAGATTTGAGAGACTAACATCATACCTTGACTTAATCAAGAATAAAGTCAGGACTGTACCAGCTGCTTGTACAAAGTCACATTCAGCAGCTTTATTTATGAGGACGAACACTATGTAATGTGTTTAGTAATGTAAATCAAATTAAAATTAATTGGGTTATTTGTTAATGAAATAAATTGCAATCCTAGCACTTGAAACATTTCACTTTCCTTACAGAGAAACCGTGCTCCTGAAAGATAATTTTCAGGAGCTCAGTGATAATTCAGGACATAAATCACGAAGAACACAAATACAGCACAATAGTGTTTTTCTGAGTACAATTTGTTAGAATTCAGACCTCCAGGACTACATTTTTATTATCTCCTGAAATTACAGGTATATTATCTGAAAAATAAATACATAGCTAAAGAAAAACCTGTTTCTTAATTAATTGTATTCTTCAAAGTCAACATTTTTCATCAAACTAACATATGTGTGTGTGCACACGCATGCATGCACACATATACATATATATGGCAAACAAACAAACAAAAGACAAAAAAAATTATCTGTATAACATTATGGTGATTATTTAAGAACTTCTGAAAATGAGATTCCATCTTAAGATCTAGATCTGTAGATGAAGAGAATTGTATTTCCGGTATCACAGACACGGATGTGTCCTATATGTGCAATCCTGAAATTTCATACTATGTATTAGTAAATTTTACAGTGTTAAAGTAAGTGTATTCTTGTTGAAAAACAAATTGTAAGATAAAATTTTGCACTACAGTGCAAAACTTTGAAGGAATATATCTTTGTTAATATTTTCATTGTTGGTACAATTATGTGAATATTAAAGCAAGAATACATCACTACAGCTGATAATCTTACCATGTATCTAACTCTTTATTTTGGGTGGGAGGGAAGAGGATCATAACAGAAGTGTTTCAGCAGACTCAGAACATTAATTTTTAAAGAGTCACAGTGCCAGAAATAATAATCAATATGTTACAGACTTAGAATCAGACTGAATTTGATGTCAGTAATCAGGTAACATGAAGAGCAAAATGAAATATCAATTAAGATACTATAAAATATACTAGAATACCTTCTCTTACCTTGACAGCATATTCCCATGTAGTGGAATAAGAACAGAAACAATCAGATTGCCATTTTGATAAATTAGAGTACATAAAACCCTATAGAGAATATAAGCATCTAGCTAAGACAAATTATCTCTGTTCTATCTCTGTAGAGATATTTTGAAGAGCATGTAGTCTGCATAGGATCACTCTGTTATTGGTATGGTAACATTATCAGTATTAACACAAAACTGTTACTTAGTCTGTACTTTAAATGTTTAAATATGTTTGCCCAAAGACTGGTCTATACATGGAAATAGGTGGTGAAGTTACTGTTATATGTATTGACATAAATATAGGATGTAGGATTATGTTAGTTCTCCATCTACCTAGGAGAATATTTTTAGCCAGATTTCATTAACTTCTAGGGAAAATACAGCTTCTGTCCAGAAATACAATGGCAACAACATAAAAGTGTTGTGAAACAGTAAGTTAGTTTTCGTCTAAAAATATAGAGAGATGAAGAAAAATAAAAATAAATATAAAAGGACAAGAGAATAAGACATATTTAGAGAATCAAGGATAAAAAAAAAATAACAAAAAATAACAGCTTTATAATACTTGGCTTTCCCTATAATCAGTACAGCCCAAATTCAAGAAATTATTTTTTTGCTTACTTTTACACTAGAGGTTTAAAAAAACCCAAACCTCTTTTTATGTAAGAAAAGAATAATAATACTACGGTACCTTAACAGTACCTTATATGGCAAAATAAACATATGCTGTGCTTATTTTTTGGGGAGGTTCATGGCAGACTTTTATCCTTTATTTCAGGAGTTCAGTGTCATATACATAGCATCTGTTTGGCCTAAATGTACCTAACACCATGGCTCATCACATTGTCCATAAAGGGCTGTCTTTGCAAAGACATTTAACTGACAGCTATCCCAAAAGATCTAGTAGCTATGCTCAGGCATTTCTGCCTTAAAGCCTTCTTCTAATCTGCCCACCATTATGAAAGTGCAGGGTATAACATGCATATTCCTTGTTCATCCAGTATTGGTGCTCTTCTGAATGCAGGATATGCAGCATCTTAGAGATCTGCTTTCTGCTACCAAGGCACAGGGGAGTGCTGATCTCCACTCAGAGTGACTAACCACACATACAGTCTGCTAAATCAGTATGTCAATATGAAGACATCTCAAAGGTCTGTGGCAGCACATGAAGAGCATAAAAATGTGGAACTTCCAAGTCAGAAGCCAGAACATGAATTCAGAAACTATTTATACCTCTGCTATCTGGAGTCCACTGACATCCTAAATATTTGGCCTCTTGAAGCTTGTGGTTCCACTGTCTCTTTGCTCACCACCTTACCTTTGGAAAATCTGGAGGAATCCCTGGAATAGGTTTCTTTATTATATAACAATTGTATTTTAGGATTACTTATCAGCATGCCTCCTGCCACGGTTTTGTTCTGTGCCAAGAACACTCTTCCCAGATAATGCCTAGGCTTGGTGTAGGGGATAGTAGAAGCAAGGGAGACACTTAATAGGCATTATGAACACACTATTTCAGGAGGGAGGATAGTTTAGATGAATAAACATGAGAGGTGTCTTGGTAATTCCTTTTAAGCACAGAAAATGGCTTCATCTATCCCCATTTTTTTAGAAGTATAGACACAGTCACAAGGTTGTGACATTTTACACGCTGTTTGGTGCCTTTTAAGACAACCTCACTGTATAAAACTGTAAGAGTTACCCTTCATTATAAAGCTTCAATAAATCAAACATTAAATGCAAGTATCAGAAAAGGATCAAATATAGAATAGAAAGGGAATTATGTTGTGTTTATGACAAGAGGAGGACAATTCTGGAATGACTAGTAAGCCAAGTAGAATCTGGAAAACCAGAACAAGATAAACTGGAATCGATAATCACTTTGATTTGATCATTAATCTCAGACAGGAGAGGGGGTTTAGTGAAAATCTCTTACAGTAAGAGAACAGAGTGAATGATCACAGTACAACTTGGAGCTACTTGGCATCTGCAAAAGTTAAACAAACATTTGAGGCAAATTTTGGTTTCTTTGTTTTAGCTTTGTACAATATAACACAGACCAGAAGAAAACTCATTTATATATTTAATTAAAGTTCCACTACAGATTCCTTCAGGGAGCAGCACTGAGCTCAATTAACATTCTCCTGACTTTGAAAGGAGGCTTCTGCTCTTATTATCATCATTTCCTAAAGCAGTTTCTCCTGGAGAAAGTACTGTCTCAGACACCTCACAATAAAAGAGCAAGTGCTTAAGAAGGTTGTAAAATAAGGAAATAACCACCCTAATCCTCACAAAGAATCCAATTTAAAATACCTCTGTAATTGATGATTTCTGTTCCAAGCACTGGGGTCATCTCCAGAACTGTGATGAAGGCCTTGTCCATAGATGTCAATGGGAATGGAGACATGCGGTGTCTTCTTGCTACCTTGGTAATGTCAACAGCACTGTGACCTGCAACAAGAAAGCGCCAAGTTTATATATGCTGTGATGTGCAGATGTACACAGTGATGTTCACTTAAACCACCTTACTGAAACTAATCTGTCACTTCGGGATAAATGAAATTAGTTAGTTATTATCACTATTGAGCATTTATGTCAGACACTGGGAAGACATCATATTCAACTAGAATCAGAAAAGAGATGTAAAACAAAATACAATTTACAGTTGAAAAAGTTCACAAGTCTATATCCTTTCTTGTTACGGAAAGCATACTAGAAGTCTTGATGAGCATAAAAGGATCAGTTAATCAGAAGGAGAAACCCTTCAAGATGATGCAGTATTTTACACTGAGGATGACAATCTGTTTCTATGAGTTCTATGAACTCAGGACAATCTACTCATTCTGTTCTCCACAAACACATCTCCGTATGCTATGTGCAACACACAGATAAAATATAAAAATCAAAACTGTCCCTGTGAGTTTGCAATCCAAGAGTGAGATGAGAGTCAAAAGGTTTGAACTGAGGGGATAGAGGGAAGCACAATGAAATAAATCCCTGGACAGTCAGGACCGCAGTGTTTTCATCTAGTGTGCGTCCTGCCCATTGTCAAAATGTTGTAGTTGCCACAGGAAAGTGCATTTTAAATGTGTAATTTGAGTGAAGGGAGTAAGATAGAGTAATGGAAGCTTACTTCTCTCAAGTATGAGGGACAGGTTGTAAGAAAATTCAACAGAAGTTGTTTGAAAATGAAGCCGGCAGCATGTTTGATTTCTTGATACTTACTGAGAGAGTAAACAAGGGGACAGACAACAAGCTTTGAAGGCTTTTGAAAGTGAAGATAAGCAACTGAAGAGAGGGAATTAAGAGAGGAATACATAAACAAAAGTAACAGATACAAACCAAAAGATTAAGAAAATGACAATCTGCCTAGAATAGAAGGTATTTATGAGAGGCAAAATGAATGACGCTTTATATGTAATACATAATGATAGTTCCAAAGCAACACAAATTATAATAAGATAGCATTAAGGTATAACAAACTAATTTTTAATTATGTGATTTTGCTTTGCAGTAGCCTCCTAAATATGCCATTTGCTGCTGCACATACCTTCACATTCTGGAAAAAACCAGATTATTGCTTTAAGTGTACTCTTCTAACAAAAAATAACCACAGAAATAATAAAACCATCATGCAAACTTGATTTTTTTTCTTCAGAGAAGAATTTCACTTAATCGATCTGTATATGCAAAACTTCTTTCAGCATTGACACATGCTTGTCTCTCTATGTGGCAGATTGTTCATTAATTTCTTTTTTGCTGTTAACACAGTAACTATCTTTAAGAGGAAGAAGCAGAGACAAATAAAACAGCCTACCTAACTCCAGTCCCAAGTAGTAATTATTTGAACAATCTCTTTGTACATATTTAGCAAATAACACGATGATAAAAGGAGGCACTGCAAATTTATCAAGCATTAACAATTTCTAACTGACTTAATTCCTTTTCTTAACATAGCAGTTGGCATACTGAGGAAAACAGCTGATAAGCTATATTTTAACTATATTAAGCCTTTTCACACTCATACACATGACTTTCTTATAAGAAAACTAGTGAGAAATGATCCAAATTAAACTACGGTAAGATAAAAGTCTACCTAGTGGAAAAACTGCATTCCTGGATGTCCCTAGCAAGCTTACATTTTCCAGTATTATATCTGTATTTTGTTAGCAACTTCATAAAAATGAGGAAAAGGAAAGGGAAGCATTTGTGAGACAAACTCCTCATACCTTTCTTTGCATAACTCTGCTTAGCAGCACCAAAATTCCTGCAGCTCCAGCAGATTCTACACAATATATGTTAAAAACTTTTTCCTGACTGTATAAACTAAGAAACTATTTTCTTAAAAGGAAAAGTTGGAAAAAATGAAGGCAGATGTTAGGAAAAAGTACGTCACAGCAGTGAAAGCTGAGGGAATTGTGTGGCAGCAAACAACCTTTATGCTATAGCCATTAGGTGCTTTAATGTTTATTTTACTGCTACCTAAAACTCACTGCTTCAGAATAACATTTCACCTCTTTAGCCCTTAAAATATAATTTAATTCAGAGGCTTCAAATCGTTCCCAAAGTACCACCTTCATATTCAGAACTCTGTCTAGTATGTCATTTGATTACATCTGTACTGTACTGTTAAAACCTACTCAGAAATGTGTTATTCAACAGTTTTTTTGAAAATAGATGACATCCCCTAACCTCTGACAACTTTGCTCTAACACCAAAAGTAACAGCCATTAATTATGCAAGAGAAGCTAAGAAAATACATACTTAAAAATGGAGCCCCTTGAGGTTTAGTACCAGCATGAATAACTTTAATGAAGAAAGGAAGACAGACATGTGTAACTACTAGCCCTTCTCTCTCCCTATTTCTCCTACAAACAAATGCAAACTCTTCTTTTAGAGGTATCACACACTTAAACTCAAAGACAAACATTGATTTTTTAAGTCTAAAATTACTATGCGGTACTTTTTAATTACAAGTAAATGACATTAAACAAATCATCAGACTGTCTCAAGTTATTTTTCACTAATGTCAAATGTCAGATGGCTCTAAAAATAACTACTTATATTAAGCAGGATTTTCTATGACAAAACAATCCTCTGGCTTTGAAGTAGCTAAGTCACTTGGTTGCACAAGGTAGAAAATTCCTGACAGCATATTCTCTCTTACCATCAAAACAACTTCCTATTCCTGTTGTTATATGTACATATGGTGGATCAAATGTTAGACTAGGAAAGATTCCCATGAAACAACAGAAAGCAATTGAGCAAATTAAAAACCAGGTCATTTGGACCAAATCTGAGTTCTTAAAATTTGCATTTTCCCAACAATTCCATGTTCAGGTATGAAAATAAAAATAACATCTATATTAACTTGAGAATTTCCTTTTTCATTGTGTTTGAGTGTTGATGCTTTTTGCCTATAAAACTCGAACAAACTATCATTTACAATACATCACCACAAACAAGACAAAAGGCAACTATCCATTAATACATGAACACCACGAGCTATTTACACTTTTATTTTCTCTTTGGAATGAATTTCATTTTCTTAAGTTATGAAATTTCTTCTGCAGAACCACTTATGTCCCAGCCATATCCTTCTCTTATCAGCTGACTATCATTTGCTGTCTTCTGAGCAGTCTTAGTTTCTCAATAGAGCTATGAAGTTTCAGTACTTACTTGCTCTGAGGATGTTCTCCTTGCTGCTGCACCTAGACTGGACCTGCAGAGAGAGCATAGAATCTATGAGCTACAGAAGTTAACAAGAACGCAAAATACAGAGATATAATGGGCAAGCTCCTGGGATCTAAGACAGAGGCTATACATATTTTCAGCAACATTCTTACAAGCTCTGAGATAAGCATATTTAAGCAGAAGGGTAGTAGCTGATGGTCAGAATTCGATACAAGCAATTTGATTCTACACCGCTCCCTCCAAGAAACAAGATGGCCTAAGGACAGTAATAGCGTAAAATCAAAGAACACACTGGTTAAAATTATGTGTTAAGCTCCAGTTTTAAACAGAAAATCCACATTTTCTTATACAATTGTCATTAGAGTAACTTTGAATCTAGGTGTTTTTTTATAATTAGACAAAACATTAACATAACTATACTGTCATGATCTGCTTTAAAATTCTATTATTGATATTTTCAAGTATTACAGAGGTTAAAATACTTCATTTAGCTTGTGTTGATTCTGCAGATATTTAGTGAGACTTCTTCACAACTGTATAAGCAACTCACAATTGTATAAACAGCACCTGGGTGGAGCCTCATAAATCTACTCAGTTGTTTCTGTTTGATTAAAAAAAAATGCTATGTTCAGTATGAACTTTACAGTGCAATTCTACTTTAAGAAGTAACTGTGTGAGAATGACAACTGGTTTCTCAACAAACCCTCTTCCTAGATGCTTAGCTGCCACTGTGCTATTCCAGACACATTAGTCTGACTTGAGGGAAACTGGAGGATTCATATTAGTCTAATATTCTAGTAACACTGGATATTTAGAGTTCCATCTCTTTACCTAGCAGGAAGAGCATCAGCCCTGTGAACACAACACAGTTTATCTATCTATTTGTTGTTGTTAGTTCTTCTCAGGATTGGAAAGATAGCACATTGTATAATAACACTGATGTTGCAAGTTTTTTAGATGAACTAATCTGAACAGCAATCTATTTTCTGGCAGGTCAGCTGACTGAACTGGTAACATGAATAAAAAGCTTTTTGTGTGGACAAAACCCCAGCTAAAGTAAACTTCACAGGAAGATAAATCTCTGAGAGAGTATGAATGAAATACCTCTATTTTTTACTTTATTGACAAATGTATTATTAAACTTCAGTGAGAGGACTAATAAAATAAAACTGTGTACATATGGTGAAGCAAGTGGAATAGCACAGGTGATGCTGAGGGTGTAAATTCCCTGTAGAACATTTATCTCTGCTGAAAAAGCGAAGGAGTGAATCCAGATTATCTTTCAGACTACAGTTTCAATTTACAGTTACAGAAAAATTGCCTAGAAAGTGAATATGTATGATCTAACAATTGATGAAGAATGGTACACACTCAACCCCCAAAAAGCTGTCTTCAGAAAGCAACAGCTCTTTAAGGCTGAAACAAACTGTGCCCCAACTTCTAAACCTCTTTCTTCTGTTCCACAGCAGCTTGCCCCAAATGTATATTCACATAAAAAAAATTGGATTCTACAGCGCAACACGGTCTACTTATTGTAATGGAATTATTTATGGGAAGTAATGTTGCAACTTAGAGTGGGTTATGGTGTCCTTCCCTGAAAAAAACTGTTGTTTAAAAAAAAAACAAACCAAAAACCCAGAAAAAAACCCAAACCCTCCCTCCTACCCACCAAAAATATTATACAAGAAAACTGCAAACAAAATATTAATGATGCCGAAATTTGGCCCAGAGTTGTTTAACCAGATTTCAAAGGCAGGATATGAACTGTTTTTGGAAAAAAAGGTAAATATTTACCAATAATTTACCAAAGGACAATTCTGGACCAAAAAGATGGTATAATGGTAGGAAAGAAAGCACAAAAGAGAGGCACAGACTGAGAGAGAAGCAGGATGAACGTGGCAAGGCAGAAGATGACGTGTGCAAAAGGATGGCCTATGTGTGTAAGGCTACTGTTTAAAATGGAAGAGGCTCTCTTTATTTCCCACTGAAAACCATATGAAAAGAGAAAATGAAGAATGGGCCTGCTGCAAAATAACCAAGCGATTCAGCAAACTGTGGAATGAAACTCAGTGAGATAACATAGTCCTAAAGAAAAAAGAAAAAAAAAAAGAAAAATACAAAACACAAACATTTGAAACAATCTACTAAAACAAACTAAGTAAAATATGTGATCCAAAGGACACAGATAAAAGCTACTAGAGAAGGAGGAAAAATGTTAGCAGACAAAGACAGTGCTAAAGAAGTAAAATGGAAGTCAAGAAAGAGTCTTCAACAAAGTGGAGGAACAGAAGGAGCCCAAACCCATAGCGCAAAGCAATGTTTGCGAATGGAAAACAGCTCCTTTGAGCAGTAATAGTTACTCTCGAGTTGTAGCCTCTATTCCTCCTCAGTTCATCTTTAAGCCCTTCCAACCTATAGTGGAGCTAGTGTATGGACAAAAACAAGAGATTTATAATGAACAGAGCAGCTGACATTTGCAGATCAAATCTTCTAATATAAAAAACGTGCTGACAAAGTTTGGTCTTACAGTGTCCAAATGACAATGGTAACAAAAACCAGCTGGCCACACGCAGCCTCTACAGGTCATTTTTTTAATTCTGTGCACACAGAGGACTTTAAATTTACCTTTTGACTTCTTACACCCAGCCTACAGTTTCCATATTATCACTCACCTGATGAGCAACATATGCAGTATGAGAAATAATTTGCTTCCCACAAATTTTAAAGCAGCTGTGGAAGAGGAATCCATGATAATAAAATAAAAGGCTTGATCAGCTAGACTTGATCATTCCCCAACCTATGCTCACAGCTGCAGAATACAAACCATGTTTTAACATAACTGACATCAAAATTAGTTATTTCATAATACTTCTGTTTGTTTAATATGAACTACACATCGATATCCTAAATGTTATTTTTAAGAAAAACTGCAGTAAAATATCATTTTGAGTAAAACCCACCACTTTTCTAACACATACAGTTTTAGCAGCAATGGAGCTTTGTATAAATGGGGTCAGGTGCTTTAACTGCCTTTTATCATACTCATTATTTGTATGTTTTATTACTTTGTTATTTGTGACATTTATGAGAAATCTGTATTCTTTTCACAGTTACTGCTAAGTAAAGAATCCATAGTACATTGAGTATAGTACCATAACTGACTGGGGGAGTGATTAGTAGTATTATTAACTGTAATTCTTCTCATTCACAGGCAGTTACAGAAATAACAACTTAAGGCTGTCTCTCCTTTCACAGGAAAAGTATAGATTTATTGTTCGTCCATTCTACAGCCTCTTGGCTCACAATGTACCTTGGCAGAAGACACAGTTGGCTACCAGCCAGTACCATTCCCCTGCATAGTTCAGGTAGAATGTAACCAAATTCGAAGCACTCAATTCACATTACTCTGGTTTTTTTTAAGCAAACTGGATTTTGTGTTCTTGAAGATATAATTTCATCATGCTGGAACACAGAGTAAGCTTTCTCCCATAGGCTGAAGTAGTAAACAAAATGTGAAAGTACTCAAAAAATAAATTAAAGGAATGGTAAAATGCTGACAATTTCTATCTATTAATCATGATTGGTCTGAAAAATGAAATCAATGACTGTATTAAATTGGATTTATTTAAATCTACATGATATGTTTTGCTGCAAATAAAAATCAGTCCACAAAAAATTTTTACAAGAAAAACAGAAGACACAAAGAAAAGTTCATGCTACCAGTGAAAAATTCATGTGAAAATAAAGTAAAAAAGAAAACTGAAAAACCCTTTAACACTTTACCATAACTGTTAGGAATGGTTAGAGAAATTACTTACCTTTTTAAAGTCATAACAAGATTAGCACAGAGTATTAAGTCAGCTCTTCATTATGGGAGGTACAATTAAAAGCCATTGGTTATAATAAAACAAACTGCTACACAAAGATGGAGAGTTTCCAGCCCAATATGAAAAGCTAACTCTTATGGGAATACATTTCAACTCAATTTTACAACACGAAGAACAGTTCAGAACAGTGACATCAAAACATGAGTTATCACCAACAGAAAGAGCCCATTTCTCAGGAACACAGAGCCTGTAGGCTAACCCATAATCTTTATCATTTATGGGAAAGTGCATTGCTCCACTTTTAGGAAAGCATGCAGAATGTGGAACCACCAGCAGAAACCCAAACACACATACAAACACAGGGGACAAAGGTACAGCAAAGGGAATGAGTTCGCCAAGCTGTAATGAAGGAAGCAGGGTATGCAAAGCACAGCAGCTGTTAACAATTTAAAGGACTCTACTCCTCTGTCTCATAAACACCAGGCAGGCTCGTTTATGAGGTAATGCACCTATTACAACTTATGGTCAGTGAGAATGTGCGTAACTCGTGTAACCTCTTCTTGAAACTTCAGCAGTTTTATGAAGACAATTTATTCCATGTGATGTGGGAAAGTATGCTGCTCCTGCTTAGTTTCTACGTGTGATTTATTAGCGATTACACATTATGAATTCTGTACAATGTACTCCATGCACATGCCATCTGGATGGTCCCAAGTACTTGTCTGCTTTAAATAGATTTCAAATCACACATGATCCGATTTATAACTGTAGGGGTTTGCACAGTATCTCTTGCCTAAATTTCCCCCCCTAAGAGTGCAACATACATTAATCTGCATCTGTAAATAAATACATAAAACTAAACCATGAATAACGATGTCTCAAACTGGTGTAATAATACTGTAAAAATGGATTTTGGCCTGTTCTTTTACATAAGGTTAAACTAGGAGCAAATTGAAAAATGTAATGGAATACTTCAGTTGGTTTAATCAAAAATGCTTTAAATCTAACCTGAAGAACAGAGATAACTGCTTTGATTGAACTAATATGGAATATAAAAATGAGGTTGTTAAAAAAGTTTAACTGTAATTGTGTACTTCAGAAAACAGTTAAAGTATTTGAGGATTAAATAAACCCATTACAAGATGCAATCCTACTCTCAGGAATGCATTCTTATTCAAATAGCACTTTTACACTGAGCTGAATATGGAAGGTCTTAAAAATATGCTTTATGGACATCTGAATTAGGACCAAAGTTGGTTCAAAACTACGGAATAATATTTTCTTGTTATATTAAGAACACCTCTGGAAGGGAAAATGAGCTCAAGGAATTTGATAGCAGCAGACGTTATTAAATAGGAGCAGCACCGTTGGTGGGATTCATCTCACCAAAACCAAAATATGAATAATACAGTATTCTACACATGGAATTATTCATTTGTAGACAGTGGGAATAAATAAACAAAAATTCATTTGAAGACAAAAAAATTTTAGGAGTAGATTTTTACCACTTATTAAGTCTTATGCTCGGTAGACTGGACACTGAACAAAAGTCATTTTCAAAACTTGAATATGCTTTTATGTCTTTATCCATACATTATTGAGTTGTGTTTTCTGAGGTTTTTCCTAGACATCTACACCTTACATAAAGGCATGTTTAATTTTGATCATTGTTTTCCAGTTGACTATGACACATACATGGAATTTTACAGTCAGATTACAGTTCATTCTAACTGCTGTTCCAACAGAATGGTGGAAGTGGATTGATGAATACACTGCAGAAAATTGAGGGCTGAGTTGGTGTCTTTTACAGGAGCAGAATAAAAAAAAAAAAAAAAAAAGATATCCAGTATTTGGAACAAAATGAAATTAAAAGGCAAAGGGCAGTTTTCTGGAATGCAAATAAGATGCTGATTAGTCCTTGTCTCTCAATGGAAACCGACTTTGTCCTGGAGATGCAAAATCAATACACTTATTACTAGAAGAGGGTTCTCACAAAATCTTCCAACTAAAATTGCAAGCTTAACCCCTCATTGTACAAGAAAACAGGAAGAACTATGATATGTACAGCAAAAAAGAAGATAAACTGCTTATCAGAAAGCTAGTCGAAAAACAAACTTGCTACTTCAACTGGCATCATAGGCTTGATAGCTGAGAATAAAAAGAGGCAAAGAGAAAGGATGTTGGTTTTATTTCTTCATAGGAATTATAATGAAATGTTTATATTTGTATAAGAAAAAATATATGAGCTGGATTTTGTGTTCTTAAATACAGTACGATAGGACAGCATACAGATACACTGTATGAGTAACACTGGAAAGACAGTTTCTGTGGTATTTTAAAGGCTCTTCAGGGTTTATTCAAGATCATACTGGTGTTGATAAAGGTAAGAAGCAGTATTAATTATAATACCCAAATATGGAGAGGACACACATCTTGTGTAAGCTAAAGCCCTTATTAAAGCAAGACATAACAATTATTGCCAAAAATTTGTGCACAACCTCCAACAGATATTTCTATCCTGTGCTAACAGAATCCAAGTGGTATTTGTAAGACAGAAGAAATCTCTAGGGACACTGCACTAGGGAAAATCAAAAGTTCTACTACTTGCATTATTAGCTGTGAACAAGATATTGTATTTGAAAGAAAATCTTAATCCCCAAATGCCCAGGTAATATTCTCCAGTTTGAGAAAAAGGATAGTGTAAATAAAGGCAGAGAGAATAAATTGTCTTTCCAAAGAGATACAAGGGAAAAAGATTCCCGTTGTCCTTGTTTGCCACAGAAATGGGATTTATTTGCCTACTTTTATACAACTTCACACACTGCCAATTGATGAATCATTTAATCTTAAAAGTATATGCTAGATGTCTGAGTTAGCCTAGACTATCTGATCAACATTAAGAGTTTTTAAACTACTTGTCCATTCCAGTTCAACCAGCTTTTTAAGATGCTGTCAATCAGATGGACTAAAAATACCTAAGTGATATATAGAAATTCTTGTCCTCATACACACAATGAATTACTCTCTAACCCTTGACATGCACTAAGAAGGTTGACATTTAAAAAAGTTTCATTTCTATTACAAGTATTTTGCTTTTACATGAAATTTCAAATATTTTCACATTTCTATTTCTTCATTCAACAACAGCCAAATTCAATGAACCATTAAAACAGTGAAATTTCCACATTACCACAAAAAAAGGGATTTTTTCTTGAATGGCATAATCCTCAAAATCAGAATTTTAAAATAAATTCTTCATTCAAATAAAGTCAAGCGAAACTGGCAATTTGAAGTGAAACACAACACTGAAGAAATATCAGATCGATGTTATGTGTGCAACTTTTATTTTTCCTTTGACATGTAGGCATTATGATTTCATTATAATTATTTTCAGCAGGGCTTCTGCATGAGACAAGATAAGGCGATTTCATTTTAATCTCCCTGTTAAAAAAATACTTTCATGTTTTACTTACTAAACATTATCCAAATTATCTTCTGAATGGGGAATTATTTAGTTCATTATAGATTTCTCAGTTATGCTCACTTTTACAATACAAAGCATCCAAATACACATGAAGGAATTTATTTTTACAAAATCAAAGTAAAGCAGAGGGATGACTTGATTTTACAAATGGGAAACTGAGACCCACTTGACATGCCTACAGCTGAAAACAGTGTAAGAAGTTTTTCCATCGTGAAACATGAAGTTTGCGTTAATACGGAGACAGAAAATGCAATACAGTCTTCCTTTGTGCCCATTCAGGGCCTTCTACTAATGGCATCATGTTTTCTATTCCATCAGACAGTTATGTCTCCTGAACTGAACACAGGATAGCTGTAGTCACCATTCACTCCAGCTGCTACAGCTGGGAAAGACAATTCAGTGTTCTTAGTATCTCGTTACTGTCAATATCTGAAAAAATGTTGGTAGGGAAGGGACAGAGGCCTGTTTGGAACTTTTAGCTTCTGCTTCTTTTGTTTCTACCCAGCCTGAACCCTGTGGGCCTCCATCCTTTTGGTACAAGGTCTGTGTCTCTTCAGTCACCTTGAAAGGATTTTTGAATCCAACTTGTAATTGCTAAGAAAGAGCCTACAATCCGTAATACACGCTTACAATCTTGTCTTCCTGGAAGCTGATTACATAGGTAACGTTCCTGGCAATTCTATGTTTCAAAGAATGCAAACGCATTGAAACTGTAACAACAAAACTAAAACAATGGTTTTCAAAAGACACCAATCAACTGACCAGCAAACCTTCACATCTTTAAAGAGTCAACAAAATGCTGTCACACAATTTCTTAAGTTCTTAAAGCATCTTTAAAGTTAAATTTCAGGTTTTTTCATTGGTGTTTTCCAGAAGTTTTGATTGGAGATTTTTACAGTTATTATCATTCTAAAGTGACAGGTTAGACTACTTTTATAACTATGTGAGCAGACACAAAACATATGTTTCCCCATGTGGTCTGATGTCACTAGTTACACTACTGTAACTTCAAATTAGTTGATTTTAATTAAGCTCAACATTTTTGTTTGAGCTAGGAGCATCAAATTTGAAAGGCTTCAAGTGCAAAAGCAAAAACTAGTAAACACAGGTAAAAATAATCTTCTATATGGTTCATATTATAATCCGAGGTATATTCTGAGGACTACTGTATACTGTATATTCCTCAGAATATACCTCAGATTATAATATGCACCATACAGAAGGTTATACATCAGTATACAGTATTCAGCCTAAACTTCAGACTTGTACACTTTCAAGTATAAAAAGGAATAAAGCTCTTTTAAGTTAAGATTCAAACTAGGGAGCAACAACTGTAAAGAAAATAAAGTCCACAAATCGATCTGAGCAGTAAATATCAGCACAGTGAACTTAGATTTCTGCCTTTGAGTTCAGGCAGAAACACAGACTGTATTTCACTGAGGAGAATCCTTAAAGTGAAATCAGAATAATCATGGATGTGTAACGTGATCATCTCAGAGGGTTCATAAGCTATGGAAAGGAGAGGCTGGAATTGAGCAAACGCTGCACTGAGAACTATACTGTCAAACCCAAGTCAGAAATTATTTTTGAAAGTGATCAGAAATACAAACGCAGGAAGAGGATTTGCATTTAGGATTTTGCTTTGAGGCCCCAAGACTCAAAATGGTAAGATCCCTTTAGTGCTATCTTGAATTTAGCAGTCTGGATGGCAAGGTCCATCACAATGGCAGCCACCAGCCTCCCCAGAGCAGTTATGTGCCTGAGAACAGAATATTAATTTGGCTGGGCTTCTAGTGGCTCTGAATCTTGGAAATTCACAGAAGAGAAAGGCATGTGGAAAATACTGTGAATAAGAACATTTTTTCTCCCCTCCAGCTCTTAAATGCAAAAATTTATGGTAATTACACTTAGCAAAACCCTCTTGTTTCTATGTTAAAAACCTGCATTTGAATAACTGGGAAAACAGAAACATAACATAGGGAGCACTAATGGGAGTCCACTGACATCTGAGCTATGTACTACTGTTACTGACACTGCTGCGTATATCTAATTTGATTTCCATGTGTTAAAACAGACACTGTCCACTAGAGGTACATGTATGACATTTAACATCAGTGATTACTCCAAAAGCCATGACAGCAATGTAATAGGAGCTTTGATCTACTTTGATTTATTGCTATTTCAGACTCTTGAATAATTTTCCATAGATTCTATTACTGAAGCTGACTCTGAAGAGTTAAATTGCTTTAGTACCTGAACCTGAGAGCAGTTGCACTGACTGTAACTACTGGTGTAACAGATTACAAACTAATGTTTGGCTTCCCATACAAACTGATTTAAATAGTAAAACTCAAACAAATAAACAATAAATATTGTATGCCGGTGAACAGCTTGCTACTGGATTTAAAAAGAAAACAGTGGTTGTTTAGAAATCTCACACTTATATATAATCAAGCCAGTTTTGATGCCATACAGTCCAAAGCATGGTACAGCACAAGAAAATGGAAAAAAACCCCTTTGCTTAAATGGATGTAATTATAGAGAAATAATGACAAGACTGACTTTGGAAAATGAAAATGTAGATTACAGTCATGAGTTTAAACTATAACCAATCAAAAGGAAACTGACATATGAACTAATAATGCATCTAAATTGAGATTCAGTGGAGGGTAAACAAAGATAAATTGTATTTAAAGCATAAAAATAGTAACATTTCTTAATGATTTTTTAAAATTAATTTTACTGTAAATATCTAAGATGTCATTCATTGAAGTTATTTATGTATACCTTGATCAGACTGTTGCAGTAACACACTCTCCTTCCTGATGCAACTTGACGTTTTGCCATACTTGCACTCATGGATGCCTTTCTTGATATGACATCTAGCTCTTGTAGCAAGAACAGTTCTCTATTCTGGGATGGCAGAGAGAATGCTACAGAAGTTTTTTGTGCAGCTGCTAATCACAATAACAAGAATGAACACAGAACTAACAAAGCTATTTTCTACAAATAAGGAAAATAGATCACTGGCTTTTCATAAATTTTTGCATTTTGATGTGCATTGAGGAAACCGTGTTTCTCTAAAAGTAAGAATTTTAATTCATTATTATTAAGCCTAGAGTAAGGTAGTACTACTAGCAAAGCAAAATGCAATAGAAAAATGTAATTCTTTTAATGGCAATTGCCATATAGAAAGCTTTGACCTCTTGTTCGTGTATGGAGGAGAAACACCCTCAAATTCTAATTTTACTTAAAACCTCATTGTTCTATTAGCAACTACAAAAAAAATAACAGAAAACCTGGACTAGATTGTACCAACATAGTCGGACAAAACCACATAATTAGTGAATCCTTATTGGCTCTGTTGTGTTCATCTTTTTTCTGGACTGTAGATATCACAGATATATAAAGACTTCTTTTTTTTATCAAGATATTTTTATGTTTTCAAACTGAGGATCTTATTTTAGATAAAAAAGTAAGAAACCCAATTCTAAAAAAGGATGACAAATTATAAGGGGTTGCCACATTCTTAACCCAGCACAACGAAGCTGGCATACTTTCTTGGAGCCGGAAAAGCCTTCTGGAAGTACTGAATGAAGAATTTGCAGGTAGGCAGCAAATTCAAAATGCTGGGCTTACTGCACACACAGTAAGGATACTCTTGAATCTGACTGTACCCTTTGCCTTTAAGATATAAGTGATCCACCCATCCTCAAATCAGTTGTGCTATGTAGTCAGTATTTACAACAGATAGCAACAGTGAACTTAACAGGCTGTAGCTAAAATGGAATTCTAGGTTCTCTGCTGGTGGTAAACACCTGAAAGTCATAGTAGCAGTTCTCCATCTTTCAGCACTGCCTTCTTTTCAAACTAGCCTAAGTAGAAAGAGAAATAGTCTCATACCTGGCTTTAGTTCTAAAGAATAAGGTTCAGTTATTTACAGCATTTTGTAAGGTATAGTATATACAATACTCTAACCTAGAGCACTTAAACTTCCTGCAGTCTCTGAATGGACTTCTGAAGTCATATACCTGTTGCAGGAAACAGTATTTCCTCTTGTTCTCTGAATAGTGGATGATACTTAATTCTCTGTACTGGTCCCTCTGGTCTCGTATTATCAAGTAAGATAACACGAGTCTCTGCTGTTTTATTAACAATGCTAAGTATGCAATCAAATCCCACCAATCAGGATGCAGCCAATACATATTCCAAAACTATTTTCATGGAAATAATGTACTTTGTGGTAAAGAAAACTAACATAAAACTGTGCAGATCTTTCAGAACACAAGGCATCGTGTTCTAACCAATCAATGTGGCTAAATAAAACATATGACAAGCTACAGAACTGAGTGTCTCCCTCTTTGAAAAAGGCACTTTTTTGTTGTTTGTTTTAGAAAACATAGGATAGCAGTGCAGTAAGCATTTCACTGCCAATATACTTTCAACAAGCAGGTTTCCTTCATTACGCTTTTAGCCAAACACATAGCGCATGCAGAAGCCAGAGAAAGAGACTGATGCTGGTAATAAAAAGTCTGATATGCAAATGAGGATAAAAAATGGGGCCATTGCGTAATACCACCTAAGCATAATTTTATAAATTAGGAGATTATGGATCTTCATTGGTCAATTTTACATTTTGTATGGTATTTTTAAGATACAACTTGAAGTCAGAGTATTTCCAAAAATGTTTGGGAAAACAATTCACTTTAATAAATTCTTAATTACTGCTATTAGTGTTTTGCTACAACTGGACAATAAGTAAATTATAGATATATTACACACATACTGTACTGCATAACTGCTAAGTCAGCATCATTCCTAATTAGTGTTTCTACTCTTAGGAAAATCATTTAAGTAGTCCTGCTAACATTTACAAAACTTACAGGTATGAAACTAACTGTTTTTCATGAAGGTGGAAAAAACTTTATTGCATATTATGAAAATCAAAGAGAATATGAATTTATATTTTATCATTATATCATATTAGAGCATTAAAATTTTACTTCTTTTGCCACAAGGGAATCACTTTTTAAAGAAACTCACTTTGATTTAATTGCATTGAACCAAAGACAGCACCTCATTCTAGACAACTTGAATTGTTAAGGTGCTGACTGGGGCTAAGTAGGTGTATAGTACTACTTCCCTATAATGCCTGAAATTCAACAAATTATGAAAACTTTTCTGTAACTAGAGGTAAGTAGAAGTTTTAAAAAAAGCTTCTGCCCATTTCTCTCAAGTAGTCATCAGTCGACCACGTCCACAGCTCACCAGTGCAACTGATGACAATAAAAAGGAATAGATGAGAAGAAGCTTTTCCTAATTATTAAACTCTGAGATACAAAATCAACTCTACAAGGATGTTTTCTATAAAAAAAAAATCAGACAGCAGATTCTACCTCAAATCCTTCACAATGCAGAATAACACAGATCCCAAGTTTCTCATCTGCTGGAAGATCTTTTACTTCTCAATCTTACCTTCTATGTAACAGCAGGAAAAAAACCCTGATAGTACACTCACTTTCCTTTTTGGCAATCTTAGCTCTAGGAATGCAAATTAATCCAATTCTAGAGCTTTTCTCAACAGCTAAAATTATAAGAAAAACTCTTATGACAACTTCACAATGTCTATTTACAAAAAAGAGATTTCAGAAATTGTTTATATCAGGTTATCTTTTCCTTTATCTTTCGTTGTTCCTTTGTCAAAAGGCACTTTCAGATGAATTTTGATTCCATATTTAGTCTCTGCACTCCTGGCATCCTCTGAAGGTCCAAAGCTGCTTGGTGATGACTTGGATTTATAAAATTAGGAAGTTCTGAACATGGTGCTTAAGAAAAATATAATCTTCAAATAAGAACCACAGAAATAGGTGTAGACACAAGAAATAACCTTGAGATCCTATCAAAAGTGTGGTCTTTTTTTCCCCTGATATGAGACATCGTGCAATACAATATTATTCCTTTTCTTCATCTTGATCAAAACTAATGGTAGGTTTTTGGACTTAACAGTATCTCAACTTGGGAGATTTTCTATCATGTGATTTCGAGGTCAGGATGTTGTTTACTCATAGCAGCATTTCCCATTTTCCAAAATAATAGACACTGAGAATTGCTGGACACACATCCTGACATTAAACTGTATTTCTGAATGAAGAGTCTCTTACAAAGTTAGAAACTACACTACAAATCCTTTATGGATCCCAGAGAATTTCCAATCCCTCCTTGCCTCTTCAAATAGCTACAATTGCCACAGCGATCTTCAGTTACAATTGATTTGTTCCTTGGGATCTGTCATTGGCACAAATGGTCTGTTCAAAAATATACAGGGTGCTATCCTGCTACCAAAGAAGAATGCAACCATATTTTTTTTACAAGTTCCATTTGCAGTTTAAAAGAGGAAAGTCTAGGTTTTGCACTCTATGTTTCATAAGCATGAAATTCTGATGTGCTAGAACTTTTTTAACTTCATCACAAGATCCAGTTCATCAAGGTAGCCAGGTCTTCTGCATTTTAGATATGAAAATCTTCCCTTTGGACAGAGTATAAAGGATGAATTGCTTGTACAGTCTTGTCATGCCACCTTGATACTTCAGCTAGAAGACTCTTTACTACAAATTACAAAGGCATTCTTTGCTTTTCCTTTGAAGACAATGATCCCTCCAGAATGTGAAAAAGACAAATGGCTATAAGTTGCAGGCAAGAAGAATGCAGTTTCCCTGAAAGTGGCTTATTTACCTCATAATCTGTAAGCTTTGCTGATGTGAACTCTTAACATTTGGATTCTTTGGAAACAAAGTGTCATCAATCTGAAATGACTGTTGATCCAGTGCTTTTTCTTAATTTCATACACATCACTCAGAAGAACGGCTGGTAGAGTGAGGATGACATTCATCTTGCATCTGTAAGCACTAAATTTCTTGCTCCTGTATTAGCTTAGAAAAAAGAGCTCTTTGTATGTGCATGATAGTACTACTTATTTCATATTGGTGTTTTGATGATAATCATGATAAAAACAGTGAGGCTTTCCTATAATACAGTAAACAAGGTAAAACAAACTGCAGAATACATATCAGGTGCTTTTAAGGATACATACTTAATTATCTTTAAAATGACTTGTCTCCTGGTGGAGCCAGACACTATTTATCTATGACAGAAAAATTGTTACGCATCATTCTTCTTAAAAACTTCTCTATTGGATCTTTTGCCTGTTCATATACTGAAACTAGAAAAAAACCTTTCTGTTACTGAGGATAAGGAAGTGCTAGGAATGATTGCTTGAGAAGCTGAAGCTTTTGAGAACAAATTAGATGCACATCAGGAAGATACTTCTTAGACACAGATCTTCCTGCTCAGGGACAATGTGATTGAGTAGGTGAGCTCCTGACGTTTGCATTTTGTATGATGCTTATTAACAGAACATTCAATCAGGTCTAGATCTTGGCCCACAGCGTGAGATAGAGCAAACTGTCATCCTTTTATGTGATCTTGTCTACTTCATGGGACTTTTTAAAAATACAGAATAAATAACTGTACGTGCTCAAGGCTGATTCAATATTGCAGAAAACAAGTCCATCTTTTTGATACTCATCCATTAAACAATCACAATAATATGTTGAAGCCTAATAATTATACAGTGGGTCATGGCATTAACAGTGTTTTATAAACTATTTTTATCCCATGATGCTCTGAATTCTAGTTAATCTTAACATCCTTCTCCTTTTTTTCCCCTATCCTAATTACAACTGAACATATTTTTAATCTCAAATCTTGCTAAGATTGTACTATACGTTATTATAGAAGACTACCATGAAGCTGATATGGAAGTATTTACAACAATATATGCATTTTGGCAGGCAGTGATTTAAGCCAGAGCTTTGGGAATTAGTAATGAACTTCAGAGATCATAAAACCACCTATATCTAGACAGGTAATTAGCAATCATAGTGTGATGGCCCTCTTTACAAAGCCTTTCCGGTTTCCCTGGTTGAATGCGGGTCAGACTAACCAGTGAAGCATGTTGCAGCCTGGAAATCTGTAAGTTTATTATTTTTATTTTAATGTAAGAGATAATTAAGGATGCTTTTATTATATATTCTATGCTCATATGTTATGTAGCAGTTGCCTAAGATATACTACACATCATGGTGGTCTGAGACTGGTACAGTGATTTTAAAACCACGCTGAACATGGTTGCTGATTGATCATGCAAAATCTGCCCCCCAAGCTGTTATTTTTTCCCCACTTGTGCACAGTGCAATGCAAAAAAGAAAAAAGTAAATAAAATCAAAAAAGTGTGATGGGCGAGCAGGTCGACTGTGTGAGAGAACACGTGCAAAGTATACCTCAGAAACACTATAGGTGGATGAGCACGAAGGGAGCCGAGCCTGGTTGTGCAGTGGGGAAAAGAAAACATTGTTAAAAAAGAAATGGTGGCACAGTAAGGGTCTCAGAAGGTTTTCTGGATAGGTGGTTCCAACACTGAGATAGTAACAAGGGGTTCATTAAGTTTCCATGACCAGCTATTTCAAAAACTTCAAAGTTTAAGACTTTTAAGGTGGAACCTTCTTAAAAGAAAAAAAAAATAAATTCTGTATTTGTAGAATAATTAAAACTAATCTTTCTCTAAATAACTGAAAACAAGGGAAATAAGGTATTCTAGGACAAAGATTTACCAATCTCTTTAATTTAAAACTATTTTACTCTGATTCTGCAAAGGGTACACTGTGAAAACCTATTAGAGGTCCTTCTCTTCCTTGTATATATCTTTGTTTTCAGATCCTCAGAACAAGCATTTTGACAATCGAGTTTTTTCTTCAATCTCACTGCCCCAAAAACCAGAATAACTTGCAAAGCTAAATGACTAACGGCCAGATACAGGTCAACAGAAATCCACAGATTATGTCCCTAAGCAAAGTGCTGTGATTCTTGAGAAACACTGTCCACTGTCTTAAAGCTTTCAGCACAAACACAAGTCAATTTACAACACTACAGTTTTACTGATTGCTTAAGAAACACTTTGTTTACACAGTATAACGATTTTTTTCTATATAATTAATCACTCAGACATAACACAAGTATTAAGAAAGGACTCTCCAGTTATTTATATGATTTCTTTTACTAACAAATCTTTAGGAAAACCCTTTCTTTGAAAATATTTCATGTTTCAATTACAGAGAGTAGTTTCAGTTTATGTTTGTTTGGTTGGTTTTTTTTCACTTAACTTTTGTTAGATTAATAATGATCTTATGACAACTGGCTATGAAGAAAGAGCAATAGCAGTCTAATAACTGAATTAAAAAAAAATATTAGAAATACATGGTTCTTATAAATGCATTAAAAACATCTTGATTTTTTCCTAGGAGTGGAAAAATAAATTATCAGAAGCCTCAGCAAAAATTCCTTAGACTTTAACAAAATTAGTATCTGTATGGCAGTTTGGATACATTTGTGGTAAAGATGAACCCAGCAAGCATCTCCACATACATTATTTGTGACCTCTTGTTGGCTTACGATGACTGAGAAGAGAACATGGTACTCATAAAAAGTCTCTCATGAATATCCTTCCATCTGAAATGTGTATTTCATAATTCTTCATTGAAATATTAAATATCACTTCCAGGAAAAATTCTACAGTCACATTTGTCTGTGTTCATTTCTGTCTCCATTATATACTTATAAACAGCTCTTCTTTCTTCACTGAAAATTTTTTAATACTCTGAAAATATTTTTGTTGCTTTCTGGCTTTGTGTACTTCAATTGTTCTGCTAGAAAGTATTACTACGCAAATCTGAATCACTTCACAACATCTTAGATGTTCACACACACTCTTCACCTGATGAAATGTTTTCTTGTAACAAGATGATTTGCAGAAGGTTTAAGTCAAAAATAGAAAATTCCTTCAGACAAATAGATCAGAAAAAAAGGAAAAGAAAAAAAAGAGAGAACCCCTTCTGACAGAGCAAAAACCTGTTTCTAGAAACACTGTGTTGAAAGCTTTCTAAGAAAGATAAGTTAGGCTCAGGGGTTCTGCTATTCACATAAGACTTCTGGATGAGTCTCTAAACAAGGTTCTCATAAATAACGTCCAAACATTGTTCCCATGGTTTGTCTTGCAATAGCTTGAAAAAAAAGAACAACCAATAGCTTAGGTTTTGCAGATGAGGATCCAAAGAACGCAGTTTCAAAGCAAGAAACATCACAGCAGTTTTTTAAGTACCAAAAACTAGATAAACAGAAACAACAATGAGGAGGAGGCCTGGAATCATAATCTGCAAAGTTCTGAAGAACTTTGCTCATCTTGTCTACTCACACTAACTTACAAGAGGTATGCTAGACATTTGTGTACTTTATTCTTCTCTTAGACAACTACTGGAAGTAGAATGCTATTCATTCCCTTGGCAAATTATCCTGTGATCTATTTCTCCATATTTTCATTAATGTCTAGGCTAAACTTATAATTTAACTTCAGTCTTATTCCTATTAGTATTTCATCACTTTAAACAATTTTGCATTTTTGTATTCAAGGCCAGGTTGGACAGGGTTTTGAGCAACGCAATCTAGTGGAAGGTGTCCCTCTGCATGGCAGGGGGGGTTGGAACTAGATTATCTTTAAGGTCATTTCCAACTCAAATCATTTGACAATTCTACGATTTTCATAGTTCCAGTTATATAGAACCAAATCATAGTATACCCTTCAATAAGATAGTTGTGTATTTTATTTCTCCCTATGCTCAAACACACACACACAATTTTCCTTCATATCACTCCAAACTTTTTTTCTTATTCATACATGTATAGACTCGATTTATCTATATCACTTTCTTGTAACGATGAAATTGACGGTATTGTCAAGTGTTTAGTCTCAAAATAATCCAATGCTCTTGAGGAAAGGATTATGCTCATACCATATTTCTGCACACTGATTACTGTTTGTTTTCTTTTCAATAGGATGACACAATGCAACTGTTTAATCTGCTGCACACTTATCATTTCCTGATGATTTCTATGTCATTGCTTTCTTGCTAACTAGTCTCCATTTTTGAGCATCTGCCTGATTTCAGCATTTTATAAGTTTATTGTTTCTGTCATTAAAATTAAATGCCAATACTTTTCAAAGCTCCTTTGATGATTCTGCATTCTATCACTTACTCGGCTCACAAGTTGCTGTCATATATGAACTTCCAGTTTGAGAGAGAGGCAGCTCTCCTTATTTTGTATGCTACCTGACAACTCCTACCTATTACGTTAGATGAAGCTAATGTGCTAAAATTTGAGCTGTTTGGCTCTTTTTCCCCATGAACATTCAAGTTCACATTGTCAGTCACAGAAATTCCTCACTGTGAGCATGGTTACAAGAGCCATACATATTTACACCAACTGAAAATCCGGTTTAAAGGCTGCAAGACAACTTGCTGTTAGTCTGAGGGTCTTACTGGCTTGACTATTAGTATCTTTAATAATGGAATATTAAGACAGGAATAAAAGCCTGTAAATGTAATCCTTCATCATGATCAAAGAAGGCAGGTACTTAAGAGAGAACACTGCATTCAGGAAACCGTAGAATCAGAGATACAGCTCTGTATGAAAAACAATGTTCCTGGTTTCATTAAACAACCTCTGTGGACAGTATCTGGCCCCTGCTATGAGCTCTAAGAACATTTTTCTTGAACAAAACCAGAATATTTGATTTGGAACCATGTTGGTCAAAAGCCACATAAAAATTGTTTGGCATATTACTTGGAAACTGCATGTAGTGCTTCTATACTTAGATTTTATTTTTTTTTTCTGATAGGCTTTTCATAATATTTTTCTGCAGAATTTAAACTTGCATTTAAAATTCTTAGCCTGCACAGATACAGCAACAACAACAAAATCATAATAATAAAATAAAACAAACAGCAAAAATTCTTCAAAACACAGATTGAAGCAGTATTGTTCTGCTGAATTTCAGCTGAATTCTATACTTTCAGGAAGTTATCATTTTTAGCAGCTATTATTAGTTTTAAAAAATAAACCAGTCAGCTGTTTCACTGTTGATTATCTCAGTAGTTAATGCACTTATTTGCTACTGCTACATTAATTTGAACAGTAGGGGAATGCAAACATGGCCATGTGATAGAGGACTCATTTTTCTAAACAATATTTAAGTTCAGGTTCAAAGATTGGTCTCTGGGAGGGGTCAAAGGATGAAGCCATGAAAAGAACTGGAATAGCTGCAAGGAAGATGAATGAAGATCTCAAGAAGAAATGCAAAACCAAAACTCAGATCAGGGTAACTTTTATTATAAATAGTTATATGTTACTGGTGATATTAAAAGTAGTTTTTTATAATGAAAACTACTCAAATCTTCAAACTGCTTAATTAACTCAAATTTTCATGCATGTTTTCAGTGCAATTTTATTTTAAATATCTGGCAGGCTTTCTAAACTTCTGGTGCAATCTGGATATTCTGCAGAATTCCAATATTTCCTATGTATTTCCAATCGCCTTTGAATTTAAACTGGAAAGTATGTCTTTGCAATTCATTCTGGAACAAAGGTTCCACCTTAATAGTACACACAATTGTTGAAATAGCATTTCATTTTTAGCTGTGGGGCTGGCCATCAGATACTACATGCTCCCCCTCCCATATCATTCAATACATTTGCCACATTGTAGGATTATTAACAACTTAACCTAAACCCCTTTCCAAAAGCAGTATGGAAGAGATGAAAATTAAAGATGAACCATTAACAGATCTCTCATTATTTTCTTTCCAATTGTCCACTGTTTAGCAGGAATTTGTTATTTTATTTGATCAGTAACTTGTATATTGTCTTTTAAAATGTTTCCTTATCTAAAACATCCATTATTACAGCATCAATCAGAGCAGCAGTAACAAAGCAGCAGATTGTTACATTGTTGTTACACTTGCAATGTGTTCTGCTTGTTTAGGAAACTTAAAGGGCATATGCAGAACATATGGAACATTTTTCTTAGTTAACAATCTGACTTTATTAATATCATGTAGGGTATGGCCACAAAATAACAGGTAAATTGGCACAGAGGAAAAGAACAATTTCATGACAACTAATTTGTCGTGGCTAATGTGGTCACAGCTTTTAATTTGAAACCTTTCCCCATGTGACATTCTGTGAAATAATGTGTGATTATAACACCTTTTTCGTAGTACAAAGTTTCACGGTATGATTTTTTTCTGGCTTTACATTTATTCACTAGTACTAATTCATGAATTTAAGAATGAATCACAGAATCATAGAATGTTAGGGGCTGGAAGGGACCTCCGAAGATCCTCAAGTCCAACCCCCCTGCCAGAGCAGGACAAAACTAGGGCAGATCACTCTGAAGAGTCTAAAATAAAGGAACTTGCTTAGTCTTGATTATGACTAATCAATTTGACATTATACAGTTTATTCTCCAAAAGACTTTATTCTTGATTTCAGGGAAAAGATACAGTCCTTTAATCAAATATATAGAAAGCTGCCCAATTTCCTTGTATTTGACCTGCAAGATTATAAACTCACGGACTTCTATTTGACAACGAGCAGAAATCAGCTTTATGTCAGATACATAGCTGGATATGCAAAAGCATCCAAAAGGTGTAAAAAATACCAAATCATTATCATTACCCAAATTATCTTGCACTATAAAACCATAGTGGATTATGCATTAGAATGATAGTGCTGAGAATGGTAACAGTCATAGTGCATGGAAGACACAAACACGACACGAATCTAAAGAAATTATTCTAAGAATCTTCACTGGATGGATGTGCAAAGGGATAAATGGTTACTAACTTCCACACCTACTATACTCACAACTGTCCTTTTCCTCTAATTTTCATTATACACTAAATTATGTGGCTTAAACTCACTTCTATAGAATTGCTGAAAAGCTGATGTTTATTTATGAAGTGAACTACTAAACATGAGGCACTGCCATCAGTATTATGTGGGATTTGACTTGCTTTATTAAATATTTCTGTGAAAAATGGGCACCCTTTTAGTAGTGTCTTGACTGATATACTAGATCCCAATCCTGTTTTCACAATTTTTTTCATTGAAGAGGAAAACTAACGTGCAAGAAATATGCTGCAGATTGTTTGGTATTAGTCTGTTAATAAAACAAGCAACAAAATTTGCACAGCTGGCATTCAACAAAATACTAACCTATTTCGTAAGATAAAATAGGAATTCAAAAAGATTAAAGGCAAAGACAGAAGTACATGTGAACCTATATGCATTTGGGATACCTTATGTCAGATGCAATTTTCAGTTCAGGTAAGGTATAAGTAGTTTATAATCACTGGCAGAAGATATTTTTATCCTTTAAATTAAGGTTATCTAATTTATTTATTGATAAGTTTAATATTCAGGAAACTTTAGATATGCAACTTCAATTTTGGAAAGGGATTTTTTTTTTAATTGCTGTAAAGCCAAGCAGTTTGATTAGCATTCATTAACATGTAGTAGGTCAGGTTTCTCACACACATTAAAATGAAACCCCAGCTAGAAAAGAAAGAAAACACAAAGAGAGAGAGAGAGGGAGAAAGGAAAAAGATGGGGGTGAGAGGACAAACCAATCAGATTTGGTGTTACCAGCCAGTGGAAGTTTTAAAAAAACAGATCACCGAGTGAAATCGTACATTTACTCGGAGAGAGCATCCTTTGACATTGCCTTCTAGGTGATCTCTGAGCTCCTCCAGCTTTCGATGGAGCTACATGTAAACATCAGAAAATGAATTGAAAAAGCAACCTGTTCTCTTGGCACGATTGTTTTTTCTTTTTCCTTTTGTTCTTTGCTTTTGTGTTTGACTTTTTTTTTTTTAAATAGATCATAGCACAACACATTTCTCACTGCCTCTGGCAAAACACTTCAAGACATCAAAGTATTTTGAACAACACAGATATACAAGCTCAGTAAACTTGGAATCTGGAAACAAGATATTTGTTCTTAATTAACATGACTATTTTTTCAGTACAGAAAAAAAAAAAGAGAAAAATCAATGGACTGACCATTCTAAAGCTACATTCCTCATTTATTTATTTGCTTGTTTATTGGTAAGGCTGTGTTCTAGAATTTATTTCCATCAAAAATTACTTTTTAGAGGTAAAATTTAATGTTTGGAAACCTTATTTATGATTTTACATTTTCTGTAAGGATATTCGTATAAGATTTTGTACCTAAATATATAATTTGGGTTATGAAATTAAATTCTGGGCAATCAGTACGGAAATAATAATCCTAAATTAGGTGTCAATGGGTGTTCATAAAAATAATAGGAGAATCTCACCACCTAAAAAAGCTACATCTTCTACATATGTGTATGCATTACACATCTAGAATCGTATGCAATGACCCATTAAAATGCACAGATCACAGTAATTGTACACATAATTTTCAAAAACAGCACAGAAACTGTGGCTGTCTTGTATTTTCCTCCATGTGAACTCAGTGGTCCTGAATGTCTCCCACTGAAACAGTGCTTCATTCCTGTACTCTTCTCATCTACACAGTAAAGCCTCTTCCCAAAACACAAGATGAAAAGATTAAGCCTCACAGACAGTGAGGAATGCTACAGATGCCTGTAGCTATAACTTGTATAAACAAATAGCAACTGGCTTCTTTTTCTACGCTGAGATCAATTTAACTGATGGCATTACTGGAAAGAGGTGCATAATTAATCCTTCCCCTCCCCTTCTTTATGCTCAGTGAAATAACATTTTCACGAAGAGCAGCTGTAGAGCAGTGCTACAGAACAGAGGATGGCTTGTCCTGGAACAAAGGCAATACACTCACATACAAAACCAAAACAAAAGATCAAAAACCAAAAAAGACAGGAAAGGCAAGGAGAGTGATGAAGAAAAATGAAATAATTGGTACTTGAGAAAGTGCTAGAAGTAAATAATGTGGAAAAACTGGATGGCTGAAAAAGAGGCAACTGTTGAGATGAAACCATAACAGAATGGCTTGGACTGTACATGATCAGCATCTTGCTATAGATTACATCCTGTGTTTTAAATCATTTATAAGGGTGTAACACTATATGGTGGGTACTGATTTAGATATCTGCCTGTTCTGCTAAGTGCTATAAACATTTGAGTATGTTTGTACAAACATAAAAAAAGGCAGAAGGGACTAATTATTAGCAAAACAGTTACTTCATTCTTAGCCTCACATGAATCTCTTGCTTATTTTCTCTTTATTTACTCTCATTTTTTACTGATTTAAAGGCTAGATATATATGAAATATTTAACTTTCTTGTAATTGTATTTTGCAGAATTAAATGCAAGAAGTGCAAGTGCTATAAAAGTTTAATTATGTTTCAAGATGGGAAGCAGGAGACTGAAGATGAGTAAGTCACTTCTCTGTGTACCAGGCAGTTAAGAGACAAGAAACAATATAGATCAGAGAAGTGGTTTAATCATGATCACCAAATTACAGGCACTTCAGGAAAGTTGTTACTATCTCTTATTTGTGGTGACATTCAAAGCTAAGTGGCAGCCTGCCTTCAGTAGGTTGTTCTATGTGTAGCACAGAAACAAACAAAATGTGACCCAACAGCAATAAGAATACTGAAATAAAAATGATGTGATGGTGAGAAATGGAAAAGCCCCTTCCCTCCCGCCCCTCACCTCCCCCTTCAAAAGGAAAAGTGTAGGCTATAGAAGAAAACTTGCAAAATAAATGTTAGAAACATATTTACTTTGAGGGATCCAACTCTACTAGCAACTCCTTTGCTTTCATCCGGCCGTCTAATTTGCTACAATGGGGGAAGATGGGTAAAAAAGACAGAAGAATAAAGAAAAAGTGAACTTAAAAAAATTTCCACACAATCAGTTAGCAGTACATGCAAGACATCAATTTGACTCTCTGAGACACCTCTAGAGGACAAAGACACAGACTCTAATTTCTGGAATAAATTATGCTTTATCATGGCATTTTAAACTTGCTTTGTTGATAATTTTTATTTCAATATATTACAAATCTGGCACACACGTTGCATGCTGAATTTACTAACATTTGTGAAAGAATACATGTTACTTATCTGATTTGGATGTGAAGAATAATGAAGTCCTAAAACTCTAACTGAAAAAATCCACACCCTATACCTTCTACAAATCACATGAACATAGTATGCTATAACTGGGAGTATCAGGCCTGGCAAGTATCATGATTGATACCTGACAGAATGCAATACAGATTCCTATTGACCCAGGCCTAGAGATTCTAGCCACTGCTATCAAGATTCCCAGTTAAAAATTATGCTGCCCAACCAGAAAATTTTAATGCCAGACCAACATTATATTTTTATTAAAATATATGACACATACAACCTCTTCCCCAACATCCCCTACATGATTACTTTCTTTTTACTATAAACAATTTTTTTTCCTACATGATGCAGAGGATGGAAGAAACAAACGCGGTAGCTGCTCAAAAGGCTTCATATTGTGAGAAGTATATAAAATAAAACATTGATTTACCATAAAAGTTGTTTTCAAAATTGCTGAATCCAACAAATAAAAGTTTTTTACTGATAAATTAAATCTGTGTCATTTGAAGTAGAGAGGAAGAAGACAATAAAAATTACTTTAGGGAAATCCTTCTGGTCTGAGTCAAGACTGAATTGAAAGTTTTTATTACCTGATGGTTGTTTCATAGTTTATGTAAAACAAAGTCCCCACAACTGAGGCAAACCCTTTCAAACCACATTAACTGTGTTTAAGAAATCTCAGCAAGGAAGCCCAAGACTGAATGAACCACCGAAATTCAACAATGCTTAATGCTCTCTAGAGCAGACTAACAAAAGTACAGGTTAAATTGCTCTGTTTGTTTTTACCTGACTGATGTAAAATGGAGAAATTAAAATTCAAAACAGTCAACTGAAAATTTTTTTACTTGCACTTCAGTTCTCAAAAAACTAATGCAACTATGCAATATATTAATGATTTAAAGATTTAGTTCTGATAGGTGTCCCCTAGCAAAATACACTGGAAACATTTATGTAAATTTTTGCTTTCCTTCCCTGGTCTTATGGCATTAAAATACTGTTTTGAACTCTCAAGTGAAACACTCACATTACTGTTTTCATAGGACTCCAAGCAAATCTCCAAGCAATTCTAGGACACTGACCATGAAAAAACTGCCATTCTTAAATATTTACCCTTTAGAAGACAGATTAAATTAAAACATACGCAGTTTTAAAATAGTTGCTGTATTCTTCCTAATATTAAAAAAAAACCCAAAACACCCACAAAGTCTCAGGAGGGAAAAAAAGATCCTTATTTGAAAAGAAAACAACAGGTGTTAGAGCAAAGATACTTGGCCCAATATCCTGGCTGAGATATTACAAGTCACAGACAATAAAACATAATCAAGTAGAATATCAATTCATGTTACTAGTTTGAAACTTTAAAAAAAAATTTTTTTTTTTTCAATGAGAAATACGGAAAAAAAATGCTGATAATCTCACATAATGACATGGAACAAGGAGCTTAAGAAAACTGTTACATACCCCAGAAACTTGGGGAATAGTTGTGATAGCAAATATGCATTGCCCTTCAGGGAAAAAGTTTTTCCTCTATTACTTACCAAAGTGGGCATTGTGGCTACTCAAGTTGTGCTGAAGTTTTAGGATTCAGTCAGAAATGAGATTGGACATATTCCATGTACACATAACCGACATTATTTACTTTCTTCCTTCAAAGTATATAGAAAAATACATATGCACTGAGTACATTGCAAGCAATGAAATTACAAGTGCTTGAAAATATAAATTACAAAAAGATAGCCTAAAGTCAACCCTTGTTTTACATCCATGGCACAGTTAATATGCATGATATCATGTTTTCTACAGGAACTTTGCATAATGCCGCTTGGATACATCTCAAAGGATGACTTACAGTGATAGCAGTATTGCACAAAATATACTACACCTGTTTTGGAAGTTAAATAGGGTATTACCAAGAAGGCAAGAGACAGTAGGAATAATACCTCTCCTCCCTTCCTTTTTTTCCCCCCATAGTAATACCACAGAAAGGAATTCAAGTATATCCTTATCTCTCTGGTCAGTTCCTGTAAGGTATTCTAGAACCTGACTGGTAAACTAGTATTTCAGAAAGTGGCATGGATTATATACTTGTTTTCCAGAAACTCAGCCAGACACAAGAACTCCATCAAAAATGAACACTTAGAAAAGATTAGAATTAAAGTTGTGCATGTAAGGGTTCTGAATCAAACATATGTATACTTCTGTCCCCACTGGTCACTTGTGTGACCTATAAATGTGTCCTTTGATTTTTCTATTACCCATCTGTAAAATAAAAACAATATTTCCTAGAAAAACATAGGATTAATTAAAAAGAACCTCAACAGTGACACTGAAAACAAATCTTTCTGCCTCAAGTTGTTTTTTGTTTGTTTTTTTTTTTAAATATTTTGTTTGGTTTTTGGTTTTTTTACACCACAACACAAGATAAATGAATGGATTAATAGATGAGGAAGGAGCAACACTAAATAGTTCTTGGCAAAATGTTACCTGAAAGATGTGTGAGTTTTGGAACATTCTGAAGGAGGAGAAAGAAGATATTCAATGTAATGGAAGGAAACCAGGTGTTGTGCAAGGATTATTCCAGGAAACTGGATGGGTATAATGCACTGACATTTAAAATAAATGCATCGTATTCGCATACCTTTCTTATTCACAGGGGAATAGTAGTACAAGTTAACAGCTACAGATTAGCCACAGGTGTCCCTACCCTGATATCTGAAGAACAAGGTGGAGTTACAATGGGAGTTGAATGAGATAGGAAGCCAGTGGAAGAAAACTTAGGAAGCAGGGAAACCAGAACTGAACAGTGAGCAAAGAAGAGTGCTCAAATATGCTTAATGGACTTGTTAGAAGATGAGTGAAAAGTTTAGGTACCAAAGAACAGACCCTTAATGTCTTCTAAGCAGAAGTCTTGCAAGTGGTTTCATTATTATTCCTCTGCCTTCTAATAGAGCCCATAAAAAAATGTACTTGTTTATCTTCCGCCCTGATTTTATGCCAGCAAAAAGAATTTAAAAGAGCTAACCTTAAATATATATAAAGCAGCAGTTACATCATCATAAAGAACAAACGTCTCTGAACAACTGGTTAATCTCAGATTCTGGCTTTAATTGAATTTATTTAAAGGAAGAGTTCCACAACAGGAGAAATAGCCTCAAATACTTAACACTATTAATCTCAGACCCCTTCCCCTTTATAATAATACACCATGCTTGTGCTACTCTTAAAAAAAGTTTTCCTGGTTACTGCTCCTGACAAAGAAATTGGAATTTTGCAGGACCTAAAGCTTTCAGAAATGTGTTTTCACATGCACATTCACCAGAAAGCCAAACCTGTCTGTCAGACTTTTTTCCAAAATCCTAGGTCATACATACATGGTTAATAATGATGAAGCCTGTTTGATTATTGAGTTACTTAATTCTGAAATTGAATAAATGCAAAACAAGCAAGGGAAACTCTTCACAGCAGTCGTTTAAAAAGATGTTAAGTTCCTTATTCAGTGGCCTGGGCATGCAATGTTGCAATCATGTTAATCAAAAGCAAGAGGTTATACGACACAGCATCCAAATATAGTTCAGATTATTTGCTGTACACATAAGAAAAAAATAACTGTTCTCCCAGTTGACTATGACGGCACAGATCAATGATGAACAGTGAGTAAAGAAATCTATTAATATTACTTGTGGAATATTATATCACTGGGTCTCCAAATAAATGTTTTTGCATTTGTCGTATGTGTTATCGCACATATCCTTGAAAATTGTGCCAACAAACATTTTATATTTTTTCAGAGAAAAATAGTCCCTGTCAGTTTCTAGACATGGCTTCTTGTCATTGCACCTAACTAAAAGTTCCCTTGTGCTCCTAACCTAGTTGCCTTCAGGGATGTGCAGTTAAATGGTGTGACTATCCTCTACCAAATCCTATCTCATGATGCTTGTATCATATTTATCAATGTGATCATACATACTGTTAATTAACATTTATGAATTTGTTCCTTTTTAAAGTATGTTTTTGGATATGGAACAGTGACATTGACATGCTGTGAGAAAAGAAGACCTCCCTTGTTTTCCCAGTTTTACCTGCCATTACTTCCTTCCAGCTACTGTATCATGTAAAAATGCAGGGCATCATGGTAAGAAAGGAATGATCAGTTTTGGAAATTTAGAGCAAAACTGTGCATATGATGCTCCTACTTTGGTTCACTTCCTTAAGCAGAATTTCACAACATACTCCAAATCTGCTATTTATTTCCACCAAGAGCCATTCAACTGATCACGGCAAAATGTGGAAGAACCAACATAGCTTAAAGAGATGTTCTATTTAGTGAAAACATAGGTGGATGCATAAAAAAAAAAGCATTAAAATGATCTTAAAGATTAATGCATTGAGAAGACAAAAACACAGAATAGAAACTAAATATGAATAATAATATATTCAAATACCCTCCACATGAAGGGGCTTTGAAAGAATACAATTTATTAAGTACTGGGATACTTAAGAGCCATCAGTAATTTGTTATCAAAAGCTTGGAGATTCCTCAAGTTGATATAGTACATTCAACTAGAGAAGGAAGTCCAGCTGATGAAGAGAAACCATAAAAGCTGTATTATTACATCTTTCTGTTCCAGAAAATGTTCTTGAAATCTCTCATACAAATTCTCACACAGTTCATAAATAGAGAAACATATCTCAGAAGTATAACCCAACTGGCAATGTTTTTACATTGGCTGGCCAGGAACAGAAAACTTTATGCTTTGGCCAGGTCATATAAGGGAAGTGAAGCCAAAGGAGATTAAATCTTATGAAGATGGAAAATGCTCTTTCTGACTCTTAACAATGTTCACCAGTTCATGGTATACAAGAAACTGGAGATATGTGAAGAATAGTGACATCCAGAAAAAAGGAATAAACTGTAAATATTCCATGGCTGGCAAGAAGTAATTTTTAATTAGTGAAGTAATTACATACTGCTTGTCAACAAATTTGACACTGGGGACTGTGACTGCCAACATCCAAATATTATATAAAATACTGATATGGGTAGTATTTTTTACAATGCTCACTTCCCTGATCAACGGTGGAAAATTCTGATATAAAAACGTGAACTCCAACTAGAATTCTCTTCTCTAATAAGAATAATGTTCCACATCAAGTGAGCACTTTCTAGTGCTAACAGACAGCTGGATATATTTTTAATATTTCAGCAAATCAGTTTCTTTTAAGTAAAAAAATGCATTATGTATAACTTAAACATTTATGCATAAAAAATAGACTTGCACTTGAAAGTATTTTTGCTTTTGCATTTTTAGGCCAGACAAACACCAATTACATGGAGCTTCCTAAATAAATGGGGATTATTTCAAAGGGAATACAAGCTCTTTTAACAAAGACATACATTCTCAATCAATAAATGCCTATGAATCATACTGCAGTATGGCATAAATGTTTTATCAGAGTTGCTGCACTTCTTGAAAATGGTAAACCTGAAAAAGCATAATGTACATGAATGCTAATGTATGTAAAATTTTGTTCACACTATCCATATTTTTTTTTAATTTTTTATTTATTTTTTAAAAATGGGCACTACTACTCAAAATGTTCCACGTGCAGATGAGGGAATAAACACAGTGCAGGTGGAACAATCAGTTGTAATAAGGAATGCAATTTTCTTGCAGTTTTGCAGTTAGTACATTAATGTCATCTCTAGGTCAATGCTCTGTTAACACACAAAATGGAAATGTGTCCTTATACAGGAGATTTTCTAATACACTGGTTATTTTACACCAACATGTGGCAGTCTAGTTTAAATATATCTGTTGACTTTAGTGAAATTTAATGGTTGGAAATCAAATCTAAAATTTGGCAGGTAAAACGCAGAGCCAGGGCAAAAGAGACTACAATAAATAAAAATGTTACATATTCTGCCATTATTCTTAGTGAATTAATGTCCTAAATCTCATATGAACTGGAGCTCTGGGCATATGAGAGTTGGGTCCTTACTTTCACTGTGCAGTTAACAAAATACACAGGCCTTGTGTTGCACAAGACATGAAGGGATTATAAATGATGAATAACAAAACTGAATGGCTACTCTTGGCAGAGACATGCCCAGCCCAATGGGAGTGGTATGGAAATTGCACAAAGGGCTTGTGTTGATTGTAAAGAATGCTGGCAATCAAAATCCTTAATTAGCCTGCACAGAGCTGTGTGCTACTGAGACGAGACTCCTCCAAGCAAACCGATTGAGAATAAGTTTAAATATTTTATTCTTCACTTTATTATATAGGGGACACAAACATATAGGGATCATTCCAGTAGGGTTTCCAAACCCAGCTTGTTTCAGAGCTTTCAGTTGCACAGTAATCCTGTCACACAGCTGAAGTTCCCCAAACCCTTCTACCCACTCAAGGTTACCTATCTGCCAGTTTTTCCTGATCATAGCGCTTCCTTTTCTCATAAAGCTACTTCCAACTCTTCTCCAAACAATTCTAAGCCCTGCAGCCTCATCAATCAAGAGCCACAAACACTGCTTTGCTCTATACCAGACATCTACCACTCAAGCTTTACATTCAATTTTTTCAGTGGCTGCTGGCAGATTTTACTCCCTGTCTATGCCTGCAGCCTCATTTATTCCCTGGCTTTCTCCACAAAGTAAAGCAGAATTTGCACCTCTTGCTCCTGGTAGAGCTTTTAAAAAAACAAACGCCTGTTGCATGTATCAGAAATTTCTTCTGGCAAGCAGGGAAGAAGTTCATATTTAAGGAAAAAATAAAAACATGGTAAGTCCAATGTGGCGAGGTTTTGAAATCTCCTTGAATATACATTTCCCAAACTGACAATTCACTTCCGAATGTGCTGCTCTTGTGCTTTGTTGTCCTAAGCTGAACTGAAGTTCTAAAAGCTGCAGCATATATAGTGTTGTTCACATTTCAGTAGAGGACAGTGTCCTTTATAATCATTTTTAGACACTAACCTAGTTCCTATCAAAGGTACCTTGGTGGTCACATTGAAAGCTGTTGCATCAATGAAGTCACTTAGAAGTGACCTGATAGTGAGACAGGTAGGTTATGAAGCAAAGCAGCTAAGAAATTTGCTCTCTTTGACCACTTTTAAGCAAAATTAAGGGAGAGAGATTTGCTTTTGTGCTCTGTGTAACAAGGAAGAACCTATCTTTCCAAAAAGAGATGGGCCAGTGGGACTTTTAAGGGAAGAGTAAACTTCTTTGAGGACAAGTGCATTTAAGGTTTGTTCTCAAATATTTGTAATACCCTGTACTTCATCCTTTTGACTAGGCAGGGCTGTGTTTGGAAAATCTGTGTAAAGCTTCTTGTCACACGTATTTCCTCACATCTACACATCCGGAAGAGTTCAACTGTGAAAGAGAAGTGGAAAGATCGGTAAAGGTACTGGAAAAGCATGTATCCATTAAAGCTATAAGAAATACATAATTAAAGCAGTGAGATGATAACCTCAGAAGATTAAGATAAGGTGGAACAATATGGGATTCAATTCACTTTGCAGAAGCTTGAAACAATATGACCTGTAGGTGGCGTGATACTAACAATAACCTGGGAAGTGACCAAGGTCAGTCTTTGTCCACACTGACCAAATTGTTGAATGAAACCATTGTCCAAGCAGACTGCCTGGGAACTTCATAAAGCAAAGTAAAATGTTGTAAAGAACCACCATGCCATGCACAGAACTTCTTGCTCAGACATATTCCCCGAATTTTGAAAAACTATTTTTAAAAGAAAAAAAAAGCAGTTTTAATAAACTGTAATGAATGTTGCTAATTTGAAAGACAGATTGCCAACAGCTGTTTTGAAATCTTGCCAAAGTTATTACTGTTTCTTATGGGATGATTTCCACAAATCTACCGTAGAGCATTGAAGTGGGAGGCCTGGTTTCCAAGACAGTCATTGCAGAGATATATGTTCCAAATGTAAGCACTTTGTTCTGTAAATACATTCCTACAGTCACTACTATTGCTGGTTTAAATAAAAAGCTCTCTATTGAAATACATGCAGGTTTCAGTACGTATAAATATCAATACATGTCTACAGAAATTCTTGTCCAAGAATATGCAATGCTACTGTGAAAGTGATCAGAAATAGATAACCACTTCCCTTCCTTACAAACAAGCAAATACACTGTTGAAGCCTAATTGATGAAATAAAATTCTACCCTACTCATAGATGCCCCTTTTAAAGAGATAATACATATTTTGCCTTTAAAAATGAAACTAAATTGGTGATCAAAATAAAGGCAATTAATTTCAGATATTAAAGATAAGTTTTGAGTACAGTAATTACGAGGATCCAGTTGAATTGTTGTCCACTACAGTGCCTTCTCTCTTTCCTGTTGCATGTAGACAATTAAAACAGGGAGAATAACCTATGATCAGCATTTTACTAAACAAGAACTGGCACAAGTAAATAACAATTTTCTCAAGCACAGGCAATGCACTTGGCTCATACTAAATTCTCCTTGCAGATCCAGAATATAGACTTGTATAAGCATTGACCTAAGCCTTCCATAAATTACAGAGTAAAGGGCTTCTAATACAGATTGTGAGAAAGGAGGTAACTAGAGGGGTAAGCAATCCACGAAGTTGAATTTAACAGGATGAACTGTATTAACAAATTTAGAGTGGCTGTTTATGAGAAGGCTGGACAAGAGATTGTGACAACTGTTCTTTTGATTTTAAAAACCACTACCTTTTCCATAATGTTGTTTTCTCATTTCGTAGTACTATTTGTTGATGCTTAGTGATTGTTACAATTTAAGAGGACTACCTAATGGACCAGACTTGGTCAGGAATTACAATAACGTTTTCCATCCTTTCTGGATAAATTGCTATAGGACTTAGCTCATCTCATCGCTTAATGACTACTGTTCATTTGAGGTGCTACTAATTGTCATATATTACATATACTTAGAACAGAGAGAGTGGAATCACACCAAAAGAGCAAGTGAAGTAGCACTGACATAGTGCACATGGATTTGTCTACTATGGTTTCACAGTATCTAGGCTCAGCTGTGATAGAAGATTATGTATACACACATAAGCACAGATTTATTTTATTTTTTTAACAAAACAATCATCCTGAGGAATAGAGAGGCACAAAATGAGGACTGTACATACCAATAGGTATAAGTGAGAGAATTAGGCCACATACTAAATAGGATTAATATCCTCCTTTTCCAGACAGGAAATAATCCATGGGAACTTGGCAGAAGAACAATAAAGAGAAAGCATCTTGCACCTTTTTCTCAAAACCTTCTGGGGAAATACTCACTAAAAATAGTGACAGTTCAAAAACATAGGTAATCAGTGTGATGTAAGAATCTACTTAATGAATAAAACTCCCAGTTTGCTCAGGGTAACTCCTAAAAGACAATGTTTTGTCTTTTCTGACTTGGAAAGAGAAATAGATGAATGATTATATTCACATTTGATGCACTGCTGTGCTGACCTATAAATACAAAGGCAACATGATTCTGAGAACTAGGTTTTTGTAAAAGAGAAAGTACACCTGCTTGGGCAAAAAGGAGATAATAGAACCACGACCTTGATATAAAAGAGTAATTACAAAAATATTCTCAAAATTGAGATACGGTCTCTACCTCCTATGGCTTCTAGAAGGTATCTTGTAAGTTCTACACAAAGCCAGGAGATGACACACACACATTCTAGTGTAAATTGTCTATGTGAAACTTGCATTCAGGCACAATCTATCTTTTAAATAAAGACTAACTTCATGGGTAGTTGTTTTTGTTATCACATTGAACCAAGAATGACGTTGCAGTTTTATACTCTAAAATGAAATTGCCTAATTGCCTGACCATGTGAAGGTACATTTGCTCTCGAATGAGAATTATTCTTAATATGGATGCAATAAATCCAAAGTGAACAGGTGCTCAATTCAAATAAGATTGATATTGAAATATTTTTTCTACTTTTCTATATAAACAAACAAAAGTTTTATCTACGAAAGGAGACAAATGATCATCTTTCATTAGCCTTTTACAAAAGTACCATTCTAACTGAAGATATCCTGACACAGACAGGCAAAATAAATTCTTGAAATACATTGACTCTGTTTTCTTAAGTGGAGAATCATAAAAAAACATGCCAAAAAGGCTACTAGGTCTAGATACAGAGCCTGATAGATATGAAGAGGTACTATTTTGTCTAAGCTAGAAACTGTTTAAGTACAAAATGAAGTTAAAGAAATTTAAAATAAGGAGCAGAAGATTCCTTAAACATACAAACACAAAAAGTAGAAACGCTATCATTTGAGATTGGGAAGATATCAGTGGTAAACTGGGTAATGAAAAATAATACCTTGTCTGAATTTTGGTATAGGAACTAAGGCATAACCATCAGTGATAATTAGTATAAAGCTGTATTAATTTTGAAGAGGCAACCGCTCTTATAAACAGATGAAATGTAGGACAGGAACATACAGAAGTAGAATTGTTGGGAGGACAAGCAAATTGCTAGTTGGAAGGTAACAATCTATTTTGCTGAAAGAGGAACAGGCAGAAGAGAAGTTATGAATATAGTTTGTAAATGAGTGATGTAAAAACTGACCTTATCTAGTATTTCCAATAATGATTTTGGCACAAAAGTTAGGAGTGCTCTCAGATGAATATGGGAGGCATCATTACAGAATATTGAAGTAAACTCACCAGCAGGTATTTGGTAATACTGAAGACTGCTATAAAAGAAATGGAATCAAATTTAACATGAAGTTCTGAACTAACATGCGCCTTTGCTACATGGGCAAGGACTTAACAGCTGGAAAAAGAAGAGAGATCATAATCCATTGTACAAAACACCAGTTAAATCTCATGTAAGCAGATATATGGTTTTGATCACTCTAAGGAAGATGAAATCTACAAAAAAAAAAAAGAAATCTGACAGTGTCTATGCAACCCCTTTATAAATCTGAGGAATGAATACATAATCAAGAAAAGATTGAGCTATTTAAGTTAAAAGGTAGCACAAAGACAACTGAGTGCAGGCTGACCAATGAGTTAGTGACATGTCTAGAGACAGCTGTGAGGAGGGGAAAACTACTTTTAGTTTGCCAGTCTTCAACAGTATTACATATTACAACATTAAATTCTATTAGGTATTGCCTGAAGTAGGAGATAAGAGTCACAGAACCAGGAGGTGCCATTTACTTTAAACTCCTTTATTTCCTAAAAACCTTTTCCAAGGTGAATAGTTCATTTAGTTCACCACACTTCATGCAGCTTCAGGGGATACTCAAGGGGTAAAACAAGATAACCTAAAATAATTATAAAGACCAAAACAAAGTGTTGAGCTACTAAGAGCTGGTGTTGGAATGATAAAAAGAAGGTTTAGATACAGAGAACATGGGACAGTGAGCCAATCTTACAAATTCAAGAGAAGGAACTGGATGGAGAGATATATATCCCCTTAACTGTCAGCTCCTAAAGAGCGTAAATGGCACATCCAACACTGACTTAATGGATACCAGTGTAAGAAGAAACCTAGAGAAGCTGCAGAGGACTTGATAGCTGGTGCCCCACATCCTATATATCATTTCAAGTAATCCTAATCAGACCAGGTGAATAGTGAATACACATATATGGATGCCTGAATGCTGGACAGACTACTGAATGCATGTATCTTTGTGCTCTTAAGTATGTAGATATGACAGAGTGACTGAAATATTTTTTTTTTTTAAAATAACATTGCCCACCACTCCTATAATATCTGGCATGGAACTTAAGTGATGTCTATTACATATTATGTCAATAGTCAGTGAAGGAACAGAAGCAAGCCTGCCCATACCTGAGCTGTTGATTAAGAGCAGGTTAACATGCGAATGGCTGAAATTAGATTAGAAGGACTGAGATACTAAAAAAATAGCATTGGAAAAACAAATTCCTACAAACAGAACATAGGGTTTTATGAAAATTCAACACATAGATACATAGTTTATTCCTGAAACCATATTTCAAAAAGAAAAAATATTAAATCTATTGGCATAGGTGATAAGAACTATTATCTTCAAGGAAAAGAGAACGAATGGAGATGGGAAGTCAATATTGCTCTAAGAGCACCAGCAAGACACCAAAATGATTGCCAAGCACCAACACACTCAACAAGCATTGGTGGCAAGACCAGGACTAGATATATTGAAAATGGAGATAACAAATGTTTCTGTAGAGGTGCATTCACGGTAACTTCTGAATGAAGAAACTGGATGAAAGACGGATGTAAGTACATTGCCATTTGGGAAAAAAACCAACCAAACAACAAACCCAAAAACCCTCATCCTGTGATACATCAGAATTCAAACCAGAGATTTATTTTAGACAGGAAATGAAAAGGTGTGGGTAAGGAAATTAATGCGAGAAGAACGCACATAGCTTCCTTTTCTTAAAGTAATGACAAACTGAAGTTACCAAAATTTGAAAGAAACACTTAGCAGAAGTGAAGAAGAAAGCACGGTAATAAACAAAACCTCTTCCTCCCAAAGCTAATTGAAAAAAAATATTTAAAGGAGGAACTGACAAGATGATGTAGCATAAGCCTATACAGATCAGAACTCATGCATGTGTGAGCCATGATGTCTGTACTGAGAGATTATTCTCTTCTGGAGGGGTACATATGCTGAATAGTTACAATCTTTTTAGGGAAAGACTAAGCAGCTTATTTCTGACATGTATGAAAGTTTCACTAGACTCAGGAAAAAAATGGAATTCTGTAGATTAAAAAAATACGAACTGGTTGCTAAGAAGGAAAAATGTATGGAAATTTTGTACATTAAAACACCTTCATATGATTCAGTATTAACAGGTCTGAAAAACAGCTGATTCTATGAATTCAATAATTTTTCTGGATGTCTTGATTTGGTACAGGTAGCCAATTCCCAACTATTCTAACGTCCCTTAGCCCTCCTCCAAACAATTCTTGGGCATGAGACAAGGAAGGGATCTGGATTTCGGCACTATTATAGTGCATTAATTGGTTACCAATTAATAAAGTACTATTTGAAAAACAGATATTCAACAAATAAAATTAAGTCAGATAGGTATCTCTACTGAAATTCAATGTTCAGCTTAAACTTGATGACACAAGCCTTTGTTTTGGCTCTCCAGAGACCTGTTGATGGGTTTATTTTGGTAATAATGAAAAACTTGAAACACTACCCCTGTATTTTTCAAACTTCCTACAAAGTGAATCTTCCATTTTAGAAAGGATGTTAGTAGACTTAGGTTTTATTATTTATTATTTTTTTATATATATATACACCAAGCACACAAAGCTGCTTCTTTCTTAGTTATAATGTCTCACTTTTGAAGCTGTGGTATTTAATGCTTTTAACTAACAACAATCAGGGGCTTAAACCAAAATGTAAACTAAAAATAACACTGGTTAGGACTCAGATCATCCACATGCTTGCCAAGACAATACATTTTAAACAATGAGGAAAAAAGGTAATTATTATATGGAAAATATTCTAGTATCTTAATTAGTAATTGATTTGAAAACCACTGCTGCACTGCATTGAGGAGAACCTGGGAGGAAACGGTAGATTGATGTGCACTAATAAGCAGGATTTCCTCATCTTAAGGCAACTCTGGCTACCTTCTACTCCAATGTACATTCTCCCAGTATCTCTTTTCACTAAATATATTCTTCTCATAATCCCGGAATGTGCACTGAAAAAAATTAAGATGAAATAAACCCCACAAAAAAAATCAAGAAAACACTGGAATTTTTAGAAGGATCAAATATCTAACTACAGCTGTGCATCTATAACAGCTACATGTTTTACAAGAAAAGGCAAGAAACCTTTGTAGTGCTCAGAGTGTGATTTCACCTACTTGGATCATCCTAACAATTTAGAACATCCTTTCTATTTTTCCATGCTCCTCAACCTTATCACAGCTAAGTAGCTATGTGAAAATACTACTTACTCAAGCAAGAAACAGTAGGAATCAAGATAACAAAAAATTTAATGCACTCAGTGTACACAAAATATCTACCCTGTGGATAGAACTACAGTTTGTCAAATCATGTCCTGAACAGCATCTTAACTAAGAATTTATGGCGAGCAGCCTGATCTTTCTTCTACTGAAAAGTACGGAATATCGCTACTGAAAATTTTCAGTAATAATTGATACAAAAGCATCTTCCCAACTCTACCTGCTGTCATCTGCTAATGGATAGTTAGCAAAAGGACAGATAACCAGCAAGTAAAGTAGTGAGAGGCTTTTTCTCAAGTAGAATGTACGGAGTGTCAGGAATGAAGTAGCAAGATGGAAAAAAGAAAAAAATATGCCCTCATCTTAAAAGTACTATTATAATTTTCTTAGGATCCTTCATGATCAAAGATAACACTGAAAGAAACTTTGCACATTGAAGTGGAAGAACTGAACATCAGTGAGTTTGATGATCTTGCAAAGTGAAATACTTTGAACACCTCTTGTCACTGAAACGTATTCCTGGTGGTAATTTAGAACCTGTCCTTGGTCTTCTGTATCTGCTTCATTTGACTTTGACATGCAACATTGCTAAAAATTAAATATTGATTACGTCATTTATGTATGGGAGAAATGAAGACTTCAACTTGAAAGCTGTAATTTTCTTTTATACTAATATAATCTCTCTAAGAGTAGAACAAAATTAGAAGTTTGAAGGAATGATTCAGTTATTCACTCTGGAGATATTCTTTTAAATTATGTGAAGTTGTTGATCTAAAATTTTATACTGTAATTTCAAAAAAAAGTCCCAACAGTCAACATTAATGCAAACATAAAAAAAGTCTCCATATTTGTAAAAGATACTGGTAGTGTATTGCTTTGGTATTTGCAAAGAATATTGCATTTAACTTCAAGAAAGTGCCAACCACAAACACATACTAAAATACAATAAGATCTTAGTATCTGAGAAGCTACTGGAAATGATAAGAAAAACTTGCAAGCCACACTGTGCCATTCCAAACTTTTGTCATGTGAGTATTCAGCAAATTCATCTAACCTTGTTGAGAAAGCAGTAAACTTTTAAAAGATGAAAACTATATTGTAAAAGATAAAAATATCTGTCACAATCACTATCAACTTTATGGTTGAATGACTGAAAAGGAGAGTACTGTTAGCGCAGTTCTTCCCTTGAGTAAAACTTAGATTGCTTCTATATCTGAGTCCATCTACTATAAATACGGTTTAAAATCTCTTTGAGTGGCAGTGGAGTTTGCCTGAAACTCAAATGCTATTTAGAGAATGAGGAAGGTGTTCTACAGAGATTTATTAAAAACCTAATAAAAGCAAGTGTACTTAGTTTTGAGGATGTACCTAATGATAGACAGACTAGTCCCAGTGGAATTTTGTCTTGAGAAGTTCTCACCTCCCAAGAGGCTACAGTGAAAAATATAATTGCTTCTTTTATCAGGAAATCAAACTTTTGAGGGCTTACTGAAAAATACAGGTTCAAACTCAATATTCATCATTTACTAGTTTGTTAGAAACAGATCTTCAGAAAACATGTAAGATAAAGTGTAAACAGTAAAGCAAATTTAAAATTAAATGTTGCATTTTGTCTCCATGATCTCTGTGTATATATAAACAATATTAGCTTTTGCAAAAGATAATGATGAAAAAGTGAAGACCTCCTAACAGATAAATCAGTAGTAATAGTAATGCACTATCCCATAGCTTCTCTCCAATACCCCTGTGCATTACTGACCTGCTACTCACATTCAGTCAACAGAGGTGAACCCATCATTGCAGAAGCTTGACTTTTTTTTTCACACACAACTTTGTGGTATTCAGCAAATTCAGTAAGAGAGATGTAAGGGCTTATGTACATTTAGGACAAAGAAATACAACAAGAAAATGGTACAACAAAATAAAATGGAATATGTAGTTGACAAATATAGTGTCACTAGCTCTGTGGCTAGACCTCCACTCAAACAATATGTATAATCAAAGAAAACTAAATGTTGTTTTTTTTTCTGAAATTTCTCCTCCTTTGTTTCTTTTCACATATATATATTTTGGAGCCTTGAAATGAATTCTGAACTAGCAAATGATTATACTGAAGAGATACACACTTGCAGATTAAAGAAGAAAAACAAACCTCCCTGGAATATCAACTCAATGCTGAAGTACAATTTATCTTTGTTCTCACTACTGTGTGTATCAAAAGGTCCAGTGTAAATTTAATTCATATTGCATTATTAAAAGGACAGGATCTGAAGGAAAACACAGTAAGTGCAGACACACTGACAATCTTGAAGAATATGAATGAACCATATTTCCTGAGAAATTCAGATGATGTTTGAGAACCTGAGGGTATTGAAAAGGACTGAACAAAAAGATAATGAGTGGACTGTTCGGTTTTTTTAAACTAATCAGCAAAATGAACCAAGAGCTCTCTAAGTGGCAAAGAGGCTTATACTTTCATGCAATATCCAGTCTCTAGGTAATGGGAACAGATGAGATCACCTTTCAAATTTATTTTCCCATTGGGCCTTCCTAGATCTTTCCCTATATCAGCTTGTACCACTCACTTTCTAAAGATATCACAGAAAAGCTTAGACTAGATAGATGTTGCGTGGCAATTCCTGTTATAAAAGTGGTGTCCTCTTTCACATTTTGAACAGAATCTGATTTTCATGAATGCATGAAAAACACGGCTTAACGTGAAATACTAAAGCATGATCCAATTATGATAAGAGTGCATCCCAACTAATTTCCCAAAGAAGAGTTTCAGATTTTTAATCTGTTTCAAAGTTCTTTCAGTTTCCTTCCGCAATCCCTGAATCTTTGAAGATAGCCTAGAGGAGTGCATTCTCCTTCCAAAAGATAAGCTTTACTCCTTCCTATTGTGATAGTCTTCCTGAAAATATATAGGTTTCATCTAAAGCTATTTCTTATCAGTGCTGTCACTTTTTTAATGCCTGTTACTGGTTTCCTTTGGTTTTCTTTGGACACTTTTGTTTCGTCAACACGCATAAAACTCAGTGCAGTTTCTCTGTTTAATATTGCTCTTCCACTCTGAGTGTTCTAATGTAATAAGAGTTGAGGTTTTATTCTTAAGCCATCAGGCAAGTGACAGTTTTTTAGAAAAAAAAAAAGAAGGAGCCGCTTGCAGATAGAAGTCACTGAACATCTTAAGAAAAGCAGACAGTATAATGAAGTTCAAGTGTGCTGTCCATCAGAGTAATTTTGGTTCTATTACAGTGAACGTGAGTACTGCATGAAACAGTCATAGGATAAACCAAAACATTTCTATGGGTGGTTGACAATAAATATTGTTTGCTGACAGAAAAGAATGAGGCAGTGGGAAAGAAGAACTAGCAGATGCTGGCAATCAGTTTAGCAAGTAGAATGATCTTCAAGGATCATGAACTAGATGAGGAAGAACATTATTGTTTGCCATCTGGTATGGGTCTATTAGAACGTCAACATCTGGTGCCACGGGAAGATCTTTGTGATGTGAACGCACAAAGGAAATTCAGACAGAGTTTTCTTCTGCTGAAAGGAATCTTGATGAAGGTAAACATCACAGGCCTTGCCACTGGTCAATTCACTTAAGTTTTGATGTAAGTTATTTAAAGTTTGATAAAAAGAGAACATAATAGAGTTCACTTCAGTGATTAAATAGTGCAGCATTATCAATAAGAACTAAATAATAATCCCACAAGGTTGGCATTAAAACTTTCTTTCTCTTCAATTTAGGCTGTTTTTTGTTTCCAAATGTCAGGCAGCAAATATCTAAGTTTCAGTAAAACCAGTTGGTTACAAAGTGTCTTAAACTGAACAATAATAAAGTGGGGCACATAAATGCCCCAGCCCAGGCTAGAAATTTGCACGTACATTTTGTTGAAAAAATACTACTTGCTTAACGTTGTTACTCAGTGGCCGGATTATCTATGTTCCTGGGGATATTAAAGACATTCAAGTTGTTAACATTTTTATATTCATTACTGATACCGCAAGAGATAACATGAAACTTCAGTAATCATAACGCATTGGTGGACCCATGTATTAAATTGTGCAACAGCACGCAGAGAATGAACTATACTGTCTTGCATTTATCTGTTACTTAGAATGATACACCCTTGCATGCGAATCAACCTTGTTCAGCAATACATTAATCTGATGGATTATATGTGTGAGCACAGAGCTTGCAAGGCATAAATTTACTTACTTTTGGTGTTGGGCAGGATGCAGTGGAGAGACGAGAGGTGGCCTGGGCACGAGGAGATTCTGAAGGAGTAGTACTGAGGGAGGCTGTATCACGTGGGAGCACCTGAACACCACGAGAGATGATGGAATCTGGAATCTTAAAAAGAAGAGAGATGGAATTAAAATAAAAAATATACTGTATTTAAAACTTACTCAAAACCTTACATAAAAAAACGTATGAGTACCCCACTCCTCATTTTGCATAACTTCTCATACTCAGTGCTGGCAGTGGTTAATAATGAGAAATGCTCATAATTTCAGTAACAAACACCTAGCAAATACATAAAATTGTATTCTCACTGAAGCAGTATAGAATATAATATCTGTCTTGAAAAACCTATGAATCAGACATACTACAACAGAAAATAATAAGGAAGTAATGTTTTCCTTCATACGCCTCTGTTGCAAACCCAGCAATGACCAACAGTGATTTCTACTGTGGCATGAAGGGAGGCAGGCCTCCCAATCTCTAACTAGGGGACAATATTCTGAACAGAAAACCATTTATTAGCAAAGACTGAACCCCTATGAAGAAATGTCATGCAGTGAGAAAATTTCTTGTAAGAAATGTCACGCAGTGACTAAATACTCTTCGTTCTGTGTACTGAAGACTTTATTTCAGCTACAAAAGTCTTGACGTAGGGTTTGTGCTGCAAAAGCTACAGACCTCTCTGGATGAAGAAAAGCTCTAGTAACCACCATCCAAAGCCAACAGTTGGTTTAAAATTCATTCTGAAGGGCAAAATAAATGGAATCTTTTTTTTAACACACTATGTAGAAGGCCAGCTAGGAAAGTGTATCCCCCTTGATGAATATGACTGGCAAACTGGTAATGACAGATGAGGAGAAGGCTGAGGTACTCAACATTTTTTTCCTCAGTCTTCACTGGCAACTTTTCTTCCCAAACCTCTTGAACGGGTGAACTACACGACAGGGACTGGGGGAGCAAAGTCCCTCCTACTGTAAAGATCACGTTCGTGACCACCAGAGGAACCTGAACATATGAATTCTATGCCACCTAATGAGATACAGCTCAGAGTCCTTAGGGAATTAGCTGATGTAGTTACCAAGCCACTTTGCATGATATTCGTAAAGTCCTGGCAGTCAGGTGAAATCCCTGGTGACTAAAAAAAGGGAAGCATTGCACCCATTTTTAAAAAGGGCACAAAGGAGGAACCTGGGAACTACTGACCTGTCAGCCTTACCTCTGTGCCTGGGAAGATCATGGAACAAATCCTCCTAGAAGTCATGCTAAGGCACATGGAAGACAGGGAGGTGATAAAAGACAGCCAGCACGGCTTCACCAAGGGTGAGTCCTGCCTGGCCAACTATGAGTGGCCTTCCATGATGAAGTGACTACATCAGTGGATAAGTGAAGAACTACAGATGTCATCTACCTGGACTTCTGTAAAGCCTTTGACACAGTCCTCCACAACATCCTTCTCTCTAAATTGGAGAGAAATCAATTTGATGGATGGACAGTTTGGTGCATGAGGAATTGGCTGGATGGTTAAATCCAGAGGGTAGTGGTCAACAGCTCAATGTCCACATGAAGGTCAGTGATGACTGGTGTCCCTCAAGGACAGGATGTCATCCAGAGGGACCTGGACAAGCTTGAGAAGTGGGCCTGTGTGAACTCCAAAAAGTTCAACAAGGCCAAGTGCAAGGTGCTGCACCTGGGTTGGGACAATCCACAGTATTATTACTGTCTGGGGGAAAAACAGATTGAGAGCAGCACTGTAGAAAAAGATGTGGGGGTACTGGTGGATGAAAAATTGGACATGAGCCAGCAAATGCACTTGTAGCTGAGAAGACCAACTGTATCTTGGGCTGCAGCAAAAGCAGCGTGGCCAGCAGGTTGAGGGAGGTGATTCTGCCCCTCTAGTCCAGTTTGGTGAGAACCCACTCTGTCCAGCTCTGGAGCGCTGAGCACAGGAAAGACATGGACCTGTTGGGAGAGAGTCCAGAGGAGGGCCACAAAGATGATCAGAGGGCTCCAGCACCTCTTCTACAAGGACAGGCTGAGGGAGCTGGGTCTGTTCAGCCTGGAGAAGAGAAAGCTCCAGGGAGACTTTATTGTGATCTTCCAGTACTTAAAGGGGGCTTATAAGAAAGATGGGGACAGTCTTTTGGTCAGGGTCTGTTATGATAGGACAAGGGGTAATGGTTTTAAACTAAAAGAGGGGAGGTTTACACCTAAGAAGAAGGATAGATTTAGATCTAGGAAGAAAGTTTTTACGATGAGGGTGGTGATACACTGGAATAGGTTGCCCAGAGAGGTGGTAGATGCCCCATACCTGGAAACATTCCAGGTAAGGTTGGATGGGCCTCTGAGCAACCTGATCTAGTTGAAGATGTCCCTGCTCACTGCAGGGAGGTTGGACTGGATGGCCTTTAAAAGGTCTCTTCCAACCTATACTACTCTGTGATTCTATGAGTCTATTTCTAAGCTGGAATTTTAGGGACAGATCCTTCAGCTGACATTATTAAGCCACTTAAATAAATAGAATTACAACAACTTACAACAGTGAGAAAGTGGTCTTATTTTCAGTTATAAAAGTGAAGCTATTATTATTTTTTATCTTCTATCTCTTCTGTTCAGTTTTATCACCAGTTCCAAAGAAGAGAGGTTGAAGAATGCATTCAAGAAAAAGCTTTAATATACCAAATCTTAGAAAGTCTTTTGGTTCTTATTACTGCAATATTTGGGCCCAGACATAGAGATATCACACCAGCTTTATAATTGACTAAATTTCTAGCTTAACATAATGATTAATTGCGTGTGTGTAAAATGTAAGACAAACAAATGATAAATACCTCAGATAGAACTGCTCTCTAACATTATTTCTACAGTGCAGAACACAGCAGATATTCCGCTATAACACACTCTTTGCAAAGGCAGATTCTGATTTTGTTTTTGTGATTTTAACCATTTCCTTTTTCAGAAGTAGCACTTCTACCAGACCAGACTGCTCTTACCTCCTGCAATTCACTTTTCTATCACAACACAGCAGAAAATGTAGAAATGCAGATGAAGGAATATATATATATATATATATATATATATATACACACATCTTTTAAGATC